>CM076581.1:1504792011-1505392011 GCA_034641835.2 Pinus albicaulis | reverse complement strand
ATGATTTGATGTTTTATTATATATATATATTTATTTATTTATTTATTTATTTATTTATTTTTCATTTCAAGATCGTTAAATACCAATTTTATATTAAAATTTATTGCATTAATATGATAGTTCATTATATCCCGATTCCATATGCTAGAGTTGTTGTACTTATGTTATACACTTTAAATTTAGTTTTTGTATGTGTTGGATAAGGGGAGCTCATAAAGGTTCGAGTCTTTAGAAACAAATGGTTTTTTTGGGCATCTGTTTAGTTGTTTTTTTTTTCATTTTTAGAAGTTTTATGGTATATGTTGGCTCAATTCATTGTTTTGTAATTTTGGATAAAGAACTACGATTACATTTTAATAAAAGGTTAATGAATTGGGGTTTATGAATTTCATGATGGGATATACGTATCATGTTGTAACATTGCAAAGAAATAACATACTAAAAAATATTTCTGGTTTTTTTCATTTGGATTATAAGTTAAAATCTTTGTATTAAGTGTGTGTGTGTCTGCGGACCTCCATTTTATATTTTCCATTTTCGTGAAGAACATGTTTACAAAAAGTAATTGTATAGGGTTAAAAGCAATATTTCATATCAAAGTAGTTTAGCTTCAAGAGGACACCTTGTGGTTAAAGGTTTTGGCTCAAACTTGTGGAAAACCTTGTTATAGTGACAGATCCATGGTATTGGTTCTTGTGGTGAAAGGAAATGGTGAGTATTTCAAAGATAGAGATTGAGAAATCCAATGGATGGAGGTTTTAGTCATGGAAGTTTAAAATGGAATATATTTTGGTGGAAAAAGATAAGTAGCTTGTTACAGACATGGATATTGCACCAATAATAATCTCCATAATAGACTATACCAAGTTGGGTTGAAAGGAAAAGAGAAAAATATGATTGTGTCTCTGAGATGCAATATTAATAAATATTTCAAAAGAAGCTACAATGAAGGAATTATGGAAGAAGTTAGGGGAACTCTATCACCCTAAGTTCCTCACAAAAAACTTTTTCCTCTATAAGAAGCTATATAGCCTAAGGATAAAGGTTGGAGGCTTGGTGATAGAGCACTTAAATTCTTTCCATACTATGGTAAGTTAGCTATTATCTATTGATATTAATATTTTATATAAAGTTAATTGTATTAGTTCATTGTGTTCTTCACCAGACTCATGTGATAAACTAGCTTCTACCATAGGTAGTAATATAACTAATTTAAATTTTGATGAAAAAGTAGACATCCTTATTATTAAAGGAGATGAGACAAAAAAAATGGAAATTTTGAATGAAAAAGTATTATTTATAAGAACTTATATTACCAAGATAGGAAAAAAAAAACTCCACAATTGGGAGATGTAAATAGATATCAAGATCTACATATCCAAGAAAATTCATAAAGGTATGTTGGAGATGTGGAAATGAGGGCAATTACAAGAAACAATGCAAATTCAAAAGTGTTAAGAGTGGGAAGGGGCTTTATGGTTATCCCTTTGCAGAAGAAAAAGCCTCCTTAGATGGAGGGCATATATTCTTATCTTATTCAAGAACACTTGCAGATCATGAGACATGGATGGTTGACTCAAGGTCGTCCTTTCACATGACTCCTCATAGGGAGTGGTTTTACAAGTATGAAAGTTACGGTGGTGCTGATTTTTTCTGAGAAGACGAATAAAAAAATAGAGTCATAGGTCGTGGAAAAGTCTATTTGAATCTCATGGATGGATGGATCAGAAAACTCCCTAGAGTTTTACACATCCTAGGATTAAACAAAAAATTTATTTATCTAGGAAATATTAGTGACATAGGTGTATAAATATTTTTGAAAGGGAAACCTACATGATGGGTTGAGGATAAATGATCTTTTTGAGAGGAGTTTAGGCTAGAAATTTGTATAAGCTACTAGTAATGGCTACTAGTGGTGAGTGTAAAATCTCCATTATTTCTAAGAATGGAGTTGAAAATGGAAAAACTACTGCAATATTTGGAGAAAAGACTATGATGTGAAAACAAAGGCTAGGAGATATTGGAGAGAAGGGTATTCAAGTACTATAAGTAAATTTATTAATGAAGGTATGCCTAATTAATTTCTAGATCTCGATTTCCATGAACATTATTCATATGGAAATTCGAATTACGTAATAATATCCTATGGTAATATGATGGAAAAGGAAATATTATAGTTGGTGCATAGTGATGTCTTTGGATGTCTATTACATCACTAAGTAAATTTTTGTACTATGTCTCATTTATGGATATATTCTCAACAAATACTTATATTTATTTCCTTGGCAATAAATTTGAAGTATTTGACAAATTTAAACATTTTAAGGATCCTATGGAGAATTATATAGAGGAGAGAATTGATGTGTTGACGATTGATAATGTGGTGGATTATATGGGAATGAATTAAAATAATTTCACAAGAAGTGTGGTATAAAAAGAACAAAAAATACTCCACACACACCTCAACATGGTGAATTTCCAAAAAGGATCAATAGGGTAATGATGGAAAGAGAAAGGTGCATGCTTAGTGGTTTTGATTTAGGAAAATAATTATCGGCAGAGCTAATGGATCTTTAATGTTATCTAGTAAAATTTTCACCCTAATTAGAATTGGATGAGAAGACTCCACATTAGCTATGGCCTAGTAAAACACCATCTCTTAAATGTCTATCGGTATTTGGCTATGGTGCGTGTTACATCAATTTTTTGTCATCTAAACATTGAAAATTATATGGATCAAAGTACACCATGTAAGACCAATTTTACCATAGTAAAATTTCTTTTACTAGAAGAAATGTTTTAATAAACCATATTTTATTAAGTTATTTCGGGCTCAAACATGAAACCCCATGAGGAATAATTAAACAAATCCTTATTTATTTGATTTTTTTCTAGGAATAATTAATTAATAAAATGTTTAAATAATATTCCTTGTCATATTTAACCCAATTAATGAGAAATAATTAGATAAATCATTATTTCTCTTATTATTCTCTAGAAATAATTAATTAAATCATTATTTAATTAATATTCCTTGTTAAATTTGACTAAATCACCTAGAAATAATTAAACAAACCATTATTTGTTAAATTATTCCTTAACCCCATGCTTGAAATTATAAATAAATCATTTATTTGTTTATTATTTATAAATAAAGGGATTTAACCAATTTAAATTTCTTTTCCCTCCAAGAAAATATAATAAAATATTCCAAGCAGTTAGATCTATATCTTGGTTAATAATATTTTATTATTCACCATTATCAAGGATAACTCCATATTTTGTTATCAATAGGAGGGTTTTCCATTCATTAATAGTGTCCACTCCTTTGACATATGGAGAATCTGCAAAGTGGTATGTTGACCAAACCACTGCCTCACATTCCACTTTTGCAACTCTTGCTAAAGCGTTTATGTCCTATTTCCAGCTACCTCTCCGATATGATATCGATATCAAGTTGTTGACTACATTCCATCAAACTTCTGCCACCTGACTTTCTAACCATGTCCAAGAATGATGTAGAAGAAGGAGCTTATGTCAAGATCCCACATTCGATGACCATGTCTATATAAATTGGTTTCTCTGAATGATTTTTCCTTCTATTGGTAAATATGTCACATCTCATTTTCCTCAGACCGAGGATGAAGCTCTCCAAGTCACGTTTAAATACGACTTGATCTATGCCCAATCTGGTTATGTTTATACTCTTCTACCAGATCTTCCAAGACTTGGTGTTGGCAATACACCCGGGGCATCTCACACTGCTTACAGTATCATTGGATCTATTTCACATCCGTATACTCATTCTCCAATGGGTTATAGTTTCCCTTAGGGAGGGACCAGCTCCTCTAGCACTTATCCCCCTCCTGATAGCATGTATCGAGGACAAAGCAAACCTTACAAATTTTCCCCATTGTATCAATCCATGCCAGGGCTAGTTGTTGCTCAACCTATTTACCCCAATGTTTCTCAACCTCCTTTCTATCACTATCCACAACCTGGTTCTCTAGCCCCTCTGGCATCAACACCCTAGCCTCTCGTGCTTTATCAACCTCCTCCGCAGCAGCCACCTTCCCATTAGAGTTAGGTGTATGCATAAGAGAGTGCGAATAATACTCCTAATTCCAATAAAAAGAGGAAAGGAAACCAAAATAAACCAGTGTAAGGTAATCAAGGGTGCCAAGGTAACCAACTGAACACACCCCAAGCGAACTAGCCTAACACTAATAGCCAACAATAGGGCAATCAGCCCAAGCAGAACATGCCACTTCGTATGAACAAGTCGTGTTCTTGTTGTGGTGTTTGTGGCCATTATACTCAAGATTGTTCCCTTTTACCCCAAATGTGTTAGTTGTGGGAAGCAAAAACAACATCTAGAGGATTCCAACCCACTGGTTCGACTTCTCCAAATACTATGCCAACTCAACCAATTGTGTTCACTAATCCTTTACCTCAGCAAGGATATGTGGTTGCCAAACCCCCCTAAGGTTAGGTGCCCCCTCAACCTTCATGATCTAGTACCCCTGAATACCCGATTCTCATGATGAATTCTAACAGGGTCAATACTGCTAATGGTAACCTTCAAACTTAGTCGTGCCAGTATGAAAACCCACCTGCTTCATGTGTAACCGAGTGCCAAACCAAAGTTTCCATAGATTCCATTTTGTATTAAGTCCCTATATTACTAGTATAGTACCTTATTGTTGTTAGTGTAACCCCCCTATTGTTATTGTTGTACCCGTGTAACCCCAATATTGTTATTATTGTGCCCTTAAATTATTATTGTTAGGTTGGTTAGGATTATATTGTGACGCCATAGACTCCTATATATAGCAGGTTTTGTCATTTGTATCATCCAATAATTGTTCATTTATGTAATTTAAATGACGTTGTCCCCTCAAAGTGGCTTATTTCTAAGGCACTGATCTCTCTTCTCTTTTATTTTTGGAGTTGGTTTCATAACATTTGGTATCAAAGCTTTGTACTATACGGTTTCGCTACTCTAAACAATTCATTGTGGCATTTTTGCTATAAATTTGTTTCTACAAAGGTTTAGAAGCTAAAATTTTTATCACGCGAAGCTGAATTCATGAGGAAATCGATGTAAAAATTTCAAATCTTGGATCGCAACAATTTCAGAGATATGATATGTGGAATTTAGGGTTTTTTCAGGCTCCCGAATTTCATCTCAAAGAGGTGACCGTGAGAAAATATTCATAAATTTCTTTTTGAGCATAAGATTGGAATTCTGTAAAATGTTTCTGCAATTACACCGGCCGTAGTCTCTTGTGTATCAATTTTAGAGCCGAAGGAGGAAACAGTAACACGTGGAATGCCGTGCAAGTTTGCTCTACTGAATCAGTCCATAATTAAGACATTGTGGGAGATTGGGTATAACATTGACTTGAAGAATCCAAATCAAGTCAGACCTATGGCATACGAAAGAATATTCAGAGGGCTAATACAGGGCTAAATTTCAAATATCGAATATTCGAAATAACAATGATAATTCAGTTTCAATATCGAGCTCCTCAAAAGCAAGAAAAAGGTGTGTATTTTTTTTCAAATTGCATAAGTCTTGTGTGAAAAAATAGTTTCAATTGATTCCAAGGGCATATTGAATAATAGATATCAGTATTGGGTTCTAAAATTCCCCCCTAAAAATAATTCAACACCCATTAAGCCTTCAGAAGGCTCTACTATGACTCATGAAGATGAAGAAGTGAAACATGACATATCAAAATTACAAGAGCAGTTGCACCAAATTCGTTTTGGCAAAGAGCAACAAAAAATGAAATGGACGTTTTGAAGAAAGGTGTGGAAGCTAAGATCGATGGTTTGAAGAAAGGCGTGGAAATTAAGAGTGATGGTTTGAAGAATGGCATGGAAGACTTGGAAGAAAAAATGGAAGACTTGACGAATGATATAAAAGAAAACATGGAAGGATTGACAAAATTGATACAAGAAATGATTCTTAATGGCGAAAATATAGTAGCGGAAACTCATGATGAGAACAAAATAAATGTTAATAGTGATTTCATAAACTTGAATGTTGGATGGAAGACCCACCATATTCCAAAGATCGATATGAGGAAGTTTGATGGAAAGGATCTTGTAACGTGGATATTACAGATGGAACAATATTTTGATCTCAATAATGTGAAAAAAACGTGAAAGGTGCACATTGCAACTTTATATTTAGAGAGAAATACATTTTTATGGTATCAATGGCTTTTCTCCCGTAAAAAAAATGTCAATTGGTCAATCTTTACGAAGGAAATGGTTACACATTATGAGGATACAAAGAGAAACACCTTGTTTAGACAATTGATAAATCCCAAACAAAAGGGTTTAGAGGTGGAGCAAACTGAGGACTTCCAAAAATTTAATGTAAGGGTAAATGATATTCCAGAAAAACACCTGACTGATGTCTTCATAGGGAATTTAAAGGATAACATCCAACATGAAGTTCACCTTTGGGAACCTGATTCATTAGAGAAGGGATTCAAGTTAACAAGAAAAATTGAATGTAAAATTATGGCGACAAGGAAGCCTATCACTCACATATATAAATATGGAAGTGTTTCTACTCCTCGGCTTCCATAACCTACAAGATTGAAACCATAACAATTGGAAGAAAAAAGAGCAAAATGGATTTACTACAATTGTGATGGAAAATACACTAAAGGTCATAAGTGTGCTGAGAAGAAATTACTTTACATATATTGTGAAGAGGAGTAAGAAAATGAACAAGAAACTTCAAAATAAGAGGATATATACCAGGAACCAATCCTAGAAGAAGAAGAAGTGAGCCTGACCATATTGTGTAATACATTGGCAGGAATTACTACTCCTCAAACTCTCAAGATAGAAGGACATATCAAGAAGAAAAATATAATAGTGTTTATTGATTTTGGTAGTACCCATAATTTTATTCATTTTAAGGTAGCCAAGGAACTGAATTGTTTCCTATACCCAGCACCAAAATTTCAAGTGATGATTGCAAATGGAGGAACTATAAATTGCTCTGGAAAATTCCATATTATCAAGCTAACCATGGGGGAATATGTATTTAATAGTATAATGCTTTCCATTCCAATGGGAGGAGCTGATGTTGTACTACGAGCACAATGGTTACAATCTTTGGGGATGGTAGCTTTTAATTTTCAAGAACTTTTCTTGAAATTTTTTTCTGAAGGAAAGGAAATCGAATTACAGGGTATGATAGGGAAGACAAGAAATATAATAATCTTTAATTTCATGAAAAAAATTTTGAAGAAAGAAACACAAGGCGTAATTGCAAAATTACGCTGACTTGAAGTTCCAACATGAAAATCATCTATTTCTCCATATCTTCGAAAAGTCTTGGACAATCATTCCAAGGTGCTTGAAACTCCCAAAGGAACCCCACCTATTCGTGATCATGATCATGCTATTTATTTTATTCCAGGAAGTGTTCCTCCAAACATTAGGCCTTACAGATACCCTTATGTCAAAAAGAGAGAAATTGAACGTATGATTGCAGAAATGTTAGAGGCTGGTATAATTCAACCTAGTCAAATTTCTTTCTCTGCTCTAG
The DNA here is from genome assembly GCA_034641835.2 of Pinus albicaulis. Lineage (NCBI taxonomy): Eukaryota > Viridiplantae > Streptophyta > Pinopsida > Pinales > Pinaceae > Pinus > Pinus albicaulis. Next base: position 1,505,384,432 of record CM076581.1, on the reverse strand, counting down.
TAGTTTTGGAGCACAGGGAGCATGGATCATGGCAAATGTGTCCAGATTATAGGGAGCTCAATAATATCACTATTAAATATAAATTTCCCTTTCCTGTGATTGATGAATTATTGGATGAATTACATGGAGAAAATTATTTTACCAAGTTGAATCTTCGTTCAGTATATCATCAAATTAGAATGGAGACTAAAGATATTCTGAAAAAAAAAAATTTGAACTCATGAGGGTCATTATGAATTTTTGGTCATGCCTTTTGGCCTAACCAATGCACCATCTATATTTCAAAGGTTGATGAATTCCATTTTCAGACCCTTGCTTAGAAAAATTGTGCTAGTATTTCTTGATGATATACTAATCTACAACAAGTCTTGGAAGGATCATGTTCAACATGTTGACAGGGTGCTCAAACTATTGGAGGAGAAACAATTACATGCAAAAACATCCAATTGTTTTTTTGGAGTACAAGTGGTCAAATATCTGGGTCATATTCTATCTCAGAAGGGTGTTAAGGTAGACCGTAACAAAATTAAATCCATTAAGGAATGGAAATTCCCCACAGCCATTAAGTAGTTGCAAGGATTTCTCAGGTTAATAGGGTATTATCGCAAGTTTGTTAATAATAATGAGAGAATAGCAGCACCTCTAACAACATTATTGAAGAAATATGCATTTTCATGGACTCCTGAAGCAACTAAGGCCTTTGAACATCTTAAAGAGGCAATGTCCCTATCACCGGTCTTAGCTACGCCATACTTCACAAAAAAAATTATTTTGGAATCTGATGCCTCAGGAAATGGAATTGGTAATGTTTTAATGGAAGAAGGAAGACCCACTGCTTTTGAAAGTCATCCAATCAAAGGAAAGTATTTACAGAAAGCTATTTATGAGAAGGAAATGTCGGCAATACTACATGCACTAAAGAAATGGCGACCTTACCTAATGGGAATACAGTTTATGGTAAAAAATGATCGTGATAGTCTTAAACACTTTCTGGAACAAATACTATCTTCAGAAGAGAAGCAAAAATGGGTCACAAAGATGTTGGGTAATCACTTTGAAATCATCTACAAAAAAGGGAAGCTAAATGTTGTTGCATATGCACTCTCAAGAAAGGATAAAGAGGTGGAAGTATTACTTTGTGCCATTTCTATTATCCAACCAAATTGGATAACCAAATCAAGGGATGAATGGAAGATGGAAGAAGAATTGTGGACACTAATTCAAAAGTTGTAGGAAGATCCTAGTACATATGATACTTTTAGTTAGAAAAATGTTTCTTATGGTACAAATATCACTTATATATTTGTAATAATTCCCAACTAAAACAAAATATTCTTTTGGAATTTCACACTTCTCCTTTAGGAGGACACTTGGGATTTTTAAAAACTTACCACAAGGTGAAGAAAGAATTTTTTTGGGATGGCCTTAAATCTGATATTCAAATGTTAGTGGCAGAATGTTTGGTTTGACAACAAAATAAAGTTGAGACAATTAAGACCCCGGGTCTTCTACAACCTTTATCCATTCTAATTCAACATTGGGAGGAGATTTCAATGGATTTTATCACAAGTTTACCTAATTCCAATGGAATGGGTGTCATCATGGTTGTAGTTAATAGACTTACCAAGTATGCACACTATTTTGCATTATCTCATCCATTTAAAGCAAGTACAGTTGCTACTACATTTATGGAAACAATTCAAAAGCTACATGGAAATCCAAAGATTATTTAAGTGACATAGATCCCACTTTCACTGGAAATTTTTGGACAAAATTATTTTCTTGTTTGGGTACTCAACTAGCTCATAGCTCATCTTATCATCCTCAATCCGATGGTCAAACTGAGATGCTGAATAAATTTTTGGAAGGATATCTTCGTTGTTTTGCATCTAATAAGAACACACAATCGGTTAAGTGGTTGCCTCTCGTTCAATGGTGGTATAACACTTCCTTCCATACTGCAGCAAAAATGACCACATTTATGGCACTTTATGGATATCATCCACCATCCATAACATCATATTTAAGAGAAAATTCTAAGGTTCAAGCAGTGGGAGATCACATCGACAATCAAAAATAACTTCTCCAACTCTTAAAGGATAACTTAAATTTGGTACAAAATCGAATGAAACAACAGGCATATCAAAATCAAAGCGAGAGAAGTTTCAATGTAGGAGAATGGGTATTTTTATGGCTACAACCATAAAAAAAAATTTCCCTCAATAAAGCTAATAACGATAATAAGTTATCGCCAAAGCACTATGGTCATTACAAGGCGTTGCAAAATATTGGTACCATGGCATTCAAATTGGAGCTTCTTGCTTCTTCAAGATTGCATCTAGTTTTCCATGTTTCATGCTTAAATAAGGTTATAGGTGACAATATTATAGCTGAAACAATATTGCTAGAACTTGAAGAGGAAGGAAAAATCATATTGGGACCTGAAGTAGTCACTGAAACAAGAACCAGCTACAAAATCGATCAATTTCAGAGTATCTCATCAAGTGGAAGAACTACCCACGGAATATTCTACATGGGAGGATGAGAGTTTTATACAGAAGCATCCGGAGCTACTCAAGAATTTAGGACAACACTTTTTTGAAGGAGAGCGGCATGTTAGGTCCCTATATTACTACTATAGTCCCTTATTCTTGTTATTGTAACCCCCTTATTACTATTGTATTACCCCTATAACCCCAATATTGTTGTTATTTTTCCCTTACATTATTATTGTTAGGTCGGATAGGATTATTTTTTGACCCCATGCACTCCTATATATAGAAGGAGGTTTTTTCATTTGTATGATCCAAGAATTGTTCATTTATGTAATGTAAAGGAGGTTTCACCCTCGAAGTGGCTTATTTCTAAGGTGTTGATCTCTCTTCTCTTCTATTTTTGGAGCTGGTTTCATAACATTTTGACACCCAATTATCCGTTACAAATCCCTCGGCCATGGGTAAAGGTTATTCCCAAGATCCCCAAAGGGCCCTTACGGTGAAATGTTTCTTCTGCCAAAGCCACCCACACTTACAGCATAGTAGAAGACTTGGTGCAATCACGTGCTGCCATGCCTACACTGGAAGTCCTCCAGTCATGCCCTTAACAATGTAAAGCTCTATTATCTTCTCTAGGGATTGTGGATCCTTCAGATGATCGTTTGATCTTCTTTGATGTTAACAAGTCAGAACATACCCCGATACTTTCATCTGTCGCCTTCCAAATACCAGTCAAGATTCATAATGCCAATGTCTCACGATGTATCATTGACGAAGGTGCATCCACTTGCGTGATGTCTACCTTTGTTTGGAACAAACTTGGATCACCATCCCCATACACCATCACCTTGTATTCTTGGGACGGTCACCCCTCTCAACTCCTAGGCATGTACCACAATTTTCCTGTCACTCTTGCTAGCAAGACTTTTTGTGTTGACATTGAAGTCATTGATGCCCCCTTGGATTACAATATCCTCTTGGGTCATAGCTATACCTATGCAATGTCTGTTGCCACATTTGTGGTTCACCATAAGATGTTTTTTCCTCACCATGGAAATATCATCACCATTAAGCAATTGACATATTACGAAATGAAGTCTCAGACCTTTCCTAAGTCTATCATATTTTTGGTGGCTGATAAACAAGAAATCGCATGTCTGACGAGTGTTTCACTATGAGTCTATAAAGATTCCACCTTACTTGGAGCATTCCCTAGTCTCCCCACTCTTATCGTTGACCCCAACTCGTCAAATGTTTGCATGATGAAATCATCTCAAGCTAGCCACAAGTAGTCTGGTTTGACCAGCCAGCAACCTAAGCCTCTGCAAATTTCTAGTGGTCACTCGACGAAGCCTTCAGAACCTTCTTTTTAAGGACCTTCTCCGTCTGCTGGTGTCTCTTCCATCCATTTTCAACCAAGAACGGTTCCCCCTAGCCTTAACAATTTGGGAGCCATTCCACTAGACCATACCCTTCTGGTAATATATTGTTTCTAGCTCACCCCTTTGAAGTATTTTAGGTGCCTTTCATGGCCATGTTGAGCCTTCCAAATTTGACTCTGGGGGTTCCAATCTAGTACATCAATCCCCCAACCAGCACTTCACCTGGTTAGCTCAAACCTTATACCACTTTGACCCCGATCCAACTGGTTAGTATGACCCATCCCTTTGCTTTAGTGCCTCAACTACCACAACAAGAATCTACTCCTATTGAGAAAGCCTCTATTGAGGGGGGAAAAGCCAAAAAGAGGGAACCTAAGGACAAGGGCCCCAAAAAAACTCCTACTCCTATTAAACCTCAAAGAAATCACCTCCATGCACTTTGTGTGATGTTGTTGGTCATGCTACCCATAATTTTTCTGAGCTTCCTCATCTCAAACCTTTGGTCAATGAGACATTTCCTGAATCTGATATCCCGGAGGTCAATGTTACCTTACCTGAATCAACTAAGAAACTCAAATATTTGCACATGAACCGCCATTGTGCTTTGTGTGATCTTTATGGCTACTATTCTCACCTTTTTCCCCGTCTCGATGATTTTTGCAACACCCTTGAGCTTCTTCATTGAATTGACACCGATCATAGCGGATCATCTACTCCTCTACTCACGATTTTTGCTTCAGCAGAATCGGAGGACATTTCTGTACCCATTGTGATACCTCCCCCCGATGTTGAGATGATGGAACCTTCAACCACTATCCTCTATATGTCATCATTCATGAGATCCATGGTGGAAAAACCCTTTGGTGCATTCCCTTTTGTTTCGACTAAACCTCCCTCGATGATCACTTCGGGCTCAACATCGAAGATGTTTCATCTACTAGCTCTTTATCTACCCTCTATAACGATGCGTATGTGAACCATATCTCTCATGATGATGTGTAAGGTAGCCCCACCACATCATGTGGTATTTCTTCTGCCAGTCCTCCCATATTTCATTCTGACGAAGACATTATGGAGGCGATGACCACCCCTGAATTTCCCTGGGATGATATGAACCACCATGCTTACTTCCTTTTGTAGTAGTCCCATGACTAATATATTGTGGAGTCCAAAGAATTCATCCATAATGAAGTGGATTAGATATATTCCCCCTTACATCGAACCCATGAATATGATCCACATACACCTTGTGGACATTACATTAACACCTAATGTCTGGGCAAGGGGGCATACCTTCTAGAGGATTTCGAAGACCAAGTCCTTCCTAACCCTCGCAATGCACTCTAGCTTAAGGGATTTTACCCATATCATCTCCCATCAATATGCATGTTTTATTTATGTCATGCATTTAGGTAGCTTGCATTGTCCATCATATCATTTTTTGTCTTGTGGTGCCTTTCAGATGCATACATCATCCACACCATATATCGCCTATGCCGATAGTGCAAGTCGCTTCTCCTGGAATCTAGCCTCGACAGCTTGGGCCATTTTTACCCCCATGCATTTATCAATCCTCTAAAATGGCATATGCATTGGAATTTCCACCAATAATCAGGCCGAATATGATGTAATGATAGGTTTTTTAGTTGATGCCCTTAATCATCACATCCTTCATGTTCATGTTCATTTAGATTCCTTGTTTATTTTCATGCAATTGAATGGCATATATCGTGCAAATAACCATGTACTTTTTATAAGATATTTATGAGTGAAGTTCTTAGTGCGTGAATTTGAAACCATTACATTCAGTCATGTACCTAGAGCCCATAATCACTATGTAGATAGTATTGTAAACACTATTATAGATTTTCACTTATCGCATGCATTTAACACAATACAATAATCATAAACTAATGGAGAACCATATACTCATCATATATAAAAATATGCATATCCATCAAATGTGTCTACAAAATCATAAATTTTTTGGAGTCCTCTACTCTAATACATCTACCATGCTCATAGCATGTTTCAAAAATTTAAAATGGGGGCACCACATGCCTCTACATATACTCACCATTTGTAGGGTCCTGAGCCAATTACTCAGCTCTTGCAACCTAAAGATCCCATATAGCCTAACTCGTCATCGCCATGCGCCGCATGACACCTTGCCACTCTAGGGGTAGCACGATACATCCCTCGATGTAATGGTCATAAATATAATTCCATTCATGCTTTAATAACCTAGTCATCAAAAAATCACATTTGCGGTGGACATCCTCTAGTAGAGCCTCCAAGTTAGGTCTCTGATCCCCTCTCACTCCACCAGACTCTGCAGCTCCAGATGTTGCGAGTCGTCCCATATACCCGACTAGTTTCACCGGTGATTTACTTGCATACTAAAAGTAATGAATCAGTACCACATAAAAAATTATAAAGCTTTAAATCCACCATAAAATATACCAACTTTTCACTTACCATATGGTCCCCATGCTCGACCAGGCAGAAGTGGAAACTCTGGATCCCCCTATTTGTTCATCCTATTAGATTTAGATTATTAGTGAAAAAAAATAACTCTTTTGATAGATTTCCATCAAGTCATTATTCAATTTTTTTTTCTTTTTTAGTTAATCTTCAGCAATAATTTTGTTCACTGAACAAGTCCTATCTTGATATGTTGTTCCTTCACATCGTTTCATCACAATTTAGAGGTCAAAATTCAGGTCACTTCATCTCATATAGGCTAAATCTAGGGTCAAAACTTCCCATGGAAAAATATTCAAATTTTTCACTAAAAATAAGGCAATGAAACCCCCATTGTATTCATAAAATTCTAGTTGAAGGAGAAAATCAATTTTTACAGTTCAAAATAAACTATTCATGTCATAATAATTTCCTATTCTGTTGCTATATTCGAGAAGAAATGAAGAGCTTTGTTGAAGAAAAATATTTTCAAAATTGCATGTTTATCAAAGTTTTATTCTTCAACAATTCGAAAAATCACTCTCTAGACCATAACATTTAATCTTATGCGTTATCCCCCACTACTCATGTCACACGTCGCATACCCCTACTCGTCAATCATCCATGTCATATCACTTTAATTATACCCGAATCCCACCATTCATTTAACTTCGCCCCCCCTCCCCCCCCCCCATCATCTGAAACTTAACGTCAGGGGGGTTCGAAATGGGTGGTTTGAAAACCTGACCCCACCGCTACATGTCAAAAGCAAATGATTTCACACCCCCCCCGTATGAAACCACTTACTGCTAATGCACTCCTCTAAAATCCTACTTACTCGCCGGTTGAAACCACTGCTCCACTTTCCATTCATGTCATGCCACATGGTTATGTTGTTTTCCAATCAAATTAATCCCTACCCTTCCATAACTATTATCGAATTACATTTAATTTCTAACTGTTAGGCTAACGTACCTACGCCCTTTTCAATGATCATTAAACCAATTTTCCATAAATACATCATTAAACACATATTTTCAACTTTTATTCTTCTATTCACTCTGCTCTACACATGATTAAAAATTCTCAGTTATCATCAAAACTCCATAAATCAACCTTACCACTATTTAAAGCTCTCCTTTGGATTTGTCGATATTCTTCTAATTTGTAGAGCTTTTCCTTAGACTCAATCTCTATTTTTCTTCAAAAATTATTTATTTTTCCATTTCAAATAGGACCAATCATTCCTCCAAAGAAAAAAGGACAAGAAGAACCAGTAAGTCTTGTAGTACACCCTCCAACTAAATTTAATCACATACCATTAGTAGACAAACACCATAAGATCCATGAAACCATTTATGAAATGGATTTATGTGAATTTTATTACTAGTTAGAGGGTAAATTCTTAGATAAATCTTATGATTAAGACTGCGGGATTCCAACCTTCCACATTATCTTTCCTTGCACCCATAGAGCTCCATAATTTGTTATAATATTCCAAGCCTGGTATATTCCCAACCAGAGAGCTATTATCGATCCTACAGGAGAGATTTTAGTGACTATCACTACCTAAACCATTGAACAAATTATGCAAGCCCCCATCACAGAGAATGCCACACCATTTTCCCAAGAAGCACTAATTGAAATATATCAGAAGTTATATTTGGCAAAAAGAGCTTAAAATCTTAAGTTATTTATGATTGAAAATGATTCATTACCCAAGAAAAACCCTCCATTTACATCATCCATTTTCCTTGAAAGATCCAAACAAATCATCACAGTCGTTTCCTACCTTCCTGGTTATTATTCAAACCAATGGGTAGATGAAGCCACCATATGATTCATGTCTATTTTCTACACAGATTCTAAACCCTCCATTATATTAAACTTTATTCAATTCATTGCATATTCTACCCACGAGAAGTTGCTTAAATTCCCAACTGAGGAGATCTTGAAATATGCCTCTGTGTTAGTTTATTTTTTCTTATATTCTCGGGGAGACAAATTCAAATTTACCTTAAAAATATTGGATGAATAAGGAAATCAACAATCAATTATTTTATTGAATTCATTAGTGATGAAAGAACAAAAAGAGTATTCATATAAACAGCTTGTAGAATTGTTTCTTCATCCAACACTTAGTTTACTGAACAACACTACAAAGCCTAGGATCAGTGAAGAAATCAGAAAGGCATTGCAGCTATCATATCAAGCCATAATAGAAGATTGGTATCTCTATCAAAACTACAAAAAACTTAGAGTTTATGGCAGTCAACTTCCCCCTTACAAGTTTCCAAAATTCCTCCCCGTGAGGATTTTTTCATTAAGGTACATTATACAAATGCCTATCGTTGATGAAGTTCATTTTGTGTATGCTAAAAGGAAATCACAATTCAAAATCAAACCATAGATAGGACCTTTTATCTGAAATATCAAGGTAGCAGTGGAAGAAGCAGATAAATTTTTGAAAGAGATTCATTTTAGCGTGAGTTTCACATGGTCTTATGATCCAGTTGGTGTCATTTATAAACTAAGGGTAGAGAAAAAATGTACACCATATTTTCATACACCTATACCAGAGATTGAGAAATATATGAATCAACTTGAATGGAGTGAGGGTACTTTACAGGAGGCTAAGAATAAACAGTGTCTACATCAGCATGACAGACTCCTATTGCACGTGAAAGAGTAGGGAAAATAATAAGAGAATATTAGTCATCTCCAATGACAGTTTGATCCAGCAAATAATTTAAAATTCATTATATAAAGAAGACAAATCTCAACCCAAAGGTGAATCCTAGCAAGGATTCATAGAAAGAAGAAATTATCATTACTAAAGAGACACCTCCTTCCACACAAGCAAGTGTTCAAAATACTTCTAAACCTACTACTTTAGCAGTTTCTCAAGATCAACAGAAAACCATTCAAACTAGTACAGTTGTTACAGGGAAAAAGGAGAAGACTATCTTTGACACCTTCGAGGAGATAAAGTTGAATAATAAAATGTTAAATACTAGCACATACAATTATTTTTGGAAAAAAACTCCCAGCTCTCAGAGTAGGTTTCTCTCATCTTTTGATTCAGAAAAGGGAAAAATGTAGTTTTCTTTTCATCAAGTATAAATTCCACAGACAAAGTAAAAAACAGATTACAAAAGGACTACATTTGAGTTTGATACTAAGGAGATACATCCAATAGATCAAATGGAGTTACACAAGAAAACTGATGATATGATTTCATCCACTCTCACTAACACTGCTATGAATTTGTCAAAATTGTAGGTTTCATTGGCTAATGTACAATCACGCCTGAAAATAGAGAATTTTTCTTCATTTCCTAAGGGCGCAAGAATTAAAACTCTAGAATACCTAGTGATCAAAATTAGATATGATCCTTCCAAAGTAAATGTAATAGAAGAAATCATAAAAAACAAAAATGTTGACATAGTACCTTAAGGAAGCAATTGAATATTCCAGCTACAAAAGACCCTCTGGAAAAGCACGTTGAAGAAACTGAATCCCAAAAGATAGAAATGATGAAGTTGATTATGAAACAAAATTCTCAACTAAATCAGATGTAATCAAAACTAGAAAAAATTATAAAGGAAAAGGAACTAGTAACAAAAGCATCTAAAGTTCGTTTAGATGTAATGCCTATTGCAGTCATCCCTATATCCACACCCTCTATAACAAGTACTGTAGATGAAGCTAAACAACTCACTAAAGTAGTTCAGAATATTTGAATTCAAGAAAAGGAGATAAATAAATTACAAGATCAGGTAAAATTTTTCCAATATCAGAAATCTACAGATGAAAGTTCACATGATACTGAAGCACAGAGAGCTAAGAAGCTAATCAAGAGGTTGTAGAAAGAGAAAAAGGAATTAATTATTGGAAATAATTTAGGCTAAGTAAAATAAATAATCTGGGCAGACATAATAGAATCTATTAGTGAAATTTGGCCAAGTATACAAATTATATTTTTACAAAAGGATTTGATCCAGAAAGCTAATGAGGCCATTGTAACAATCAGAGCATAGCTGGGAGACAAGCCTGCTACAACAAACAATATTATTAAATTTATGAATTCACAGACAAAGTATGAGCTCGATGAATTTGGCATAGATGATAGGAAAGAAACAATCCTGGAATTAAAGAAGGTGCTCACAAAGAAGAATTTAATTCTTCTGCTTGAAGAAAAATGTCACAGTCTGGATATCACAGTTCAAATATTTTTCAGCAAAATAGAGCCTCTAACACAAAAAGGATTTCCATCTCTGTTTTTAATTAATGGTAACTTGATGACCCTAGAAGATTATGGGAAAAGACTTCAAGAAGTTTCCTGGGATACTGCCCAAATTTTAAATATCAAAGGCACAGTGACAAGAAGGGCACCATTGGGAACACTGAGAAATGACATTTATATTCAATATGAGATAAAAACATTTTTTTGTAGTGAGCCCCACTTTTGCTAAATACACTAAAACAGATGAAGTTTACGTAAGCTAATAAAATTAGCCATCCCTGATGAAGAGCATTGGGAGAAATTGTGTGAATATCAAGAGTAAGTGGTAAAAGAAGAAAAGTAAAACTCTGCTAGATCATCAGTCAGTTGACAGCCAGTGCAACCTAAAATTCTCTCCTTTCAAAAATTATTTTCATTTAGAGTAGCACAACAAATTGACTTTATTTCCATATTGCAGTTAGAGTTTGGTTTGGAAAATAAAGAAATATATGTTATTATAGCTTTTAAGGTGATATGCTGTAATTTTTATTTTCTATAAATAATTCACTAGACGAAGTATTATTGTTGGATAATTGAGTTTTTGAGACTTTGTGTATTACTTTGGACCTATTAATGAAATCAAAGAAGTTGCAGTAAATATTGTGAGATTCATGTAGTATTTATTTTGAGCACTATGATTTTGTCTTTGTTATTTCATTTCCATTTTAGTTTCTGTGTAAAAATCTTATCAGTTTATAAAAAAATATCAGTTATATGTTTTGTTTATTAATATTTCTACCAATGTGTCTTTTCTTCTAATGAATGAATTCAGTAAAATGCTCATCCAAACCCCTGCCTTTTTTTTCCACTATACACAAATGACAACTTAATTGTGCTCAAATAGTATGCCTATCTTTCCTCACTCTATTCTCTGCAATTAAGTCATTGAAATCAAATTTAGTTTCATTGATCATTATTTTTATCCAGCAAACAAATTATTAAACAAATTTCAAAACATATTAACTTATATCTACCCTAAAATATGGTACTCAACCTAAAATTGAATATTTTAAAAAATGAGACAGAGAGATCCCTCTCTGGTTAGATAGGGTTAGATACATAGCTAAAATTTGGTCTGTGGTTACCTTTCTTCACTCCTATTTTTAGCTTAGGAAGTTGGTGAGAGTGATAACATTTCTGGCACCGTTGCCAAGGAGCGATTGTTAAATATTCCCTAGGAAATATTTTCTCACCAGGATGAAGTCAAAACCTGAGCCAAAACATATAATTAAGATCTTAAGCTGGCTCCCAAAAGATATACTAGGTCAAACCCTAACCCTAATCCATCACCACTGATATAAAATCCTGAAATTATTTTGAGAAAACATAAAACTAAGTCTCGACAGTTAGGAAAAAATTTTCCTCCACTGATTAAATCAAATTCCCTACCTACGAGGTTTGTCTCAGAATATTTGGATTTCTCTCCAAAATCTGAAAAATATTTAATTAGAACCAAGTCTGAAACTTTTCTCTCAGAAGCTACTTTTGACCCTTTTTATTTTGAGTCTTTTATACCATTTTCTGAAACCTTTGAGTCTTAAACTAATACTAAATTTTGTTCCAATTTCCATAAACTTAAAAGCTTAGTAGACAAATTTCAAGAAACCTCTTAAAAGGCCTATTTTCAATATTAGAAATCTGATTTTGGTACTTCTTTGACCTCATCATCTCATACAACTACACCACCTGTTCCTCCTTTCATTCCATCTTTACCTTTACAAACTTTTATTCAATCCACATGACAATTCACACCTTCTCCACCTCCTCCATTAACCATGGACTAATTTTCTCCATTGATTCTACTAGGTCAGATTACTACTCTACCTCAAAATTATGGTCAAAGTTTTCCTCTCGTTGATGGAACATCATAAATCACAGCCTATCATCATGTATAGCCTATCATCATGTGGCTAAAGTAACTGATTTTAAAGACCTTGAAAAAATAGAAAATGATGATGCTAAGATTTGTATTATTGCTCAAAGTTTTTCTGAAGAAGTAAAGAAATGGTCTTTCTATCTTGGAGATGGTACAATTGATACCTCATAACAACTAATTGATTTATTCATGGAAAAATGGGAAGAGAAGAAAAATCCACTGCAAATCCTAGCTGAATATAATGCACTAAAAAGGAATACAAATGAGTTTGTCCAAGAATTCATAGCTAGATTTAATAAGTTATATGATTCAATTCCTGATAATACTAAAACACCCCCAGGCCTTTCTTTACTCCATTATCCTGATGGTTTTGACCCTGACATGGCCTATCAGCTGAGGGAAACAAACCCATCATCTTTGGAAGAAATGCAAAGAATTGTAGTGAGTGTAGAGGAAAATCTAATTATTAAAAAGTCTAAGGTCAAAATAGAGAAAAGAGACACAATAAAAGAAGAAACATCCACTTCATGAGAAGAGAAAATTGATACTTTGATTAAATAAATGGAGAAAGTTATGGATAAAATGTCTAGTGTTGATCGACAAGCTGAACTTTGTATAAGAAATCCCAATTTCAGGGGTCAAAATAAGCAACCCCAATACAAGATTAAACAAAGGGAACAGAGGGGTCAGGATCCACAAACTCAATAGAAAGTTCGGACACCATTCCAACAGAATTATACTAAAGTCCCTCATGGAGATGATGAAGAAGAAATTTCTGGGGAAAACCACTTGGTTGAAGAAAATCGACAACCTTTCTTCCTCACTGAAGAAGATCAATATTCTGCAGAAATTTGTGCATCAGAAGACCAACAATATGCCACGTAAAATGAAGACTTAATGTGCACTTAATATTATTAGAGAGGATATAAAAATGACCTCGCCCAAGTTCAAAGGCAACATAGTTTGAGGAGTAGAAATGTTCCTCTAACTGCCAATCAAAAGAAGCAGAACTCTCAAACCAATACAAAGCAAAAAGAAGCTGATGCACCAAACAAAAGTAAAGAAAAGGCATGTGCTTCTTCTACTTCTCCTAAATCTAATGAAGGATCCACCAAAAATCAAATAAAATATCAAGAAGTTCAAGAAGTAGGATAGAAGAAAGATTCTTCTTCCAAAGAACTGCCTGAAAAGAAAGACACATCACTAAAAGAGGTAGATAAACATCCTGCTCATTTTTCTCTTGAAAATGAAATTTATAAAATGAAGGTTTGTATTCCTCTAACTGAGATAATGAAAAATGATCAATACAAGTTTCAATTTACTAAGTTTCTTAGAGTTTATCAAACATCTGATATGGTTAACTTGAGTGAAGATCATCCTGAGCTTATTTTTGGTCCTGTTGTTGATGGAAAATCAGAAGATAGTGAATTTCCTCCCTCTTAATTAAGTCTCAAGATCCATGATTTCATGATTCATAATGAAATTCTTGACTCTGGATCATCCCACAACCTCATGCCTAAAGCCATTATGGACAAATTAGGAGTATAAATCACAATACCTTATCATGACCTCTATTCATTTGATTCATGGAGGGTGAAATGTCTTGGTCTTATCAAGGATTTAGTGGTCTCATTAGATAAAATTCCAGCCAAGAATGTCCTTATAGATGTTGTTGTGGCTGACATCCCACCTAGGTATGGAATTCTACTTTCTATATCATGGGGAGAAAAGCTTAGAGGAAAATTACAACTTGACTTTTCATATGTAACAATTCCTAACTTTATAGAGAAACTTTACAAAGAAAGTAAGATGAAGTATATGATTAGTATAGGAGAGAAGACTAATAATCATCCCATTCATGATGTACATACAGATTTAGAATCTTTTATTTTATTCAATGAAGAATGCTCAGCATCTTCAGAGTTTTTGATTGAAGAAAAATCAGAAAATCCAAAAAATCCAAATTATGTTTTAGAATTGGAAGAGACAGAATTTTGTAAAATAGTTCCAAATAGTTTGGAATTGAAGACATCTCCTCAAGAAAAAAGAAAAAAAAATAGTAGAAAAAATAGAAATTTTGAATACAGCAGAGGTATCTCAAATAGAGAAAAAAAAACAACCATCTGATTTACACCTTCCAGATGAAGAAAATAGTCTTTGGACTATGGGTTTTGATGGAGCCATGTGAAAAGAAGGTGCTGGGATTGGAATATGGATTCCCATCCCAATTAATCAATCATTGGATATCCCTCAAAATTTTAGAATGTCTTCCTATAAAATAGAATTTTACTGCACAAATAATGAAGCTGAATATGAAGCCTTAATTGCTGGCCTAAATTTTTTGAAAAATCTTGGTGCAAAGAAAATTTTTCTATATGGCGACTCCGATTTAGTTATCAAGAAATTCAAAGGAGAGTACTAAGCCAAACATCCTAGAATGAGAGCGCCAAAATGCAGTCCTAAATATCCTCAAAACATTTCTTGAATATACTTTGTCATTAATTCCTAGAAACAACAATGTTATTGTTGATTCTGTTGCCACTTCTGCTAGTATGTTCAAAATTCCATTGTAGCCAAACAAAAAATATGAAATAAATGTCAAAAATCACCCTATTGTCCCTGACAATGTTCAATATTGGCGAGTGTTTCAAAATCATGAGAGAATCAATAACTTCTTGCAAATAGAATAAGAATTCATCAATGCCAAAATAGATGACCAAGAAATTCATGCTATGGAGATGCAAGCAGTACATCTTAAGGATAATTCTATTCCAAGAGATTTGGTACCTTCGGAAGAAATTTTTGACTAGGGGGTAAAACCACGAAGGTAGGTTACAATTTTGTGAGAATCAGGGGTGGAAAATTCATTTTCCCAACAGTTCAATAGAGCATTTATAAAAGTTCGGCCGCACTTTCATAATTAGTTCGGCCGAATTTTAGAAATTAGTTTGGTTGAGCTAATTATGTTGTTTACATTGACATCGTATTGACAACATGGGAAAACATATTTTTTGCTGGAGATGGGAAAATCGAAAACTAAATTTCGGCTGAACTTTAAAATAATTCGTTTGAACTTTAGTTTATAAATATACAAGTCCAAAAACATGGATAGGTTTTAGGCTTATTATCGTCATTGGCGGGATCTTTAGTTTTGTTGTTGTGGTTTCAAGGTCTTGTTGTTGTGTAGGTGAGAAATTTTTTGTTTTCTATTTTTTCGCGTAGGGTCACGGTCTTTAGTTTCCCATTTTGTTTTTTTTTGTGAAATATTTTTTTTTTTTTCGAGTCTTTTGATTTTATATTTGTTTTTTTTTTGCAGGTAATTTGTAATCCACTTCCTCTGCAAAGTCATCGATGATCTCCTTCTTGTCTTCTTGTTGCGGCCTCAACGTCTTCGACGATCTCCTACTTCCTCTTCTCATTTCCACCACATCTCTGAATTTCCAGGTTGGTATTTCTGTCAAAGTATTGTTTAAATGTAATTTTTTGTGTTTAAATGGAAAATTGGTTAATGAAAAGTAAGTTTGAAAGCTAGATTCATTTGGTTTTTTTTCATATTTAAGGGTCAAAACTCCTTTTTCACCAACAAAATATTCACCTAGGTTGAAATTGAATTCACTAGTCTTCCTTAGGCCCTTTTCTAAGTTGTTCTTCATCTGCTTCTGGTGTATATCTATCTCTCTCTAGACCTATAACTGGGCCATAGACAACAATAACGTGAGATTTGCTACCACTACGCTTCTGTTTAGTCTTGGCCTTCTTGGTCTGAGGTGGGATCTTCTGTTTTTTCATCTTTCTCTTTGAAACATGTGTGGCATCAATAACACATGAATTTTTTATGAATCTTACAGGGAACATCAATTCCTCCTCTGCACATTCACTCTCATTCTCACCACCCATTTCTTCCCCCTCCTCTTGCTTACCACATCTATAAAAAGAGTCACACCTCTCCTCTTGCTTACCACAGCTCCCAGAAGAGGTTTTGAGAACATGAATTCTCTCTGAATATTACAGGTAACATCAATTCCTCCTCTGCACATTCACTCTCATCCTCACCACCCATTTCTCCCCACTCCTCTTGCTTACCACAGCTAGAAAAATAGGTGCACCTCTCCTCTTGCTTACCATAGCTCCTAGAAGAGGGTGTGAGCTGAACATCTTCCAACTCATTATCATCATTGCCATTCTTAACTTCATTACTCGGAATCTCTCTAACCCCACCATGGTTAAGCCTCCTAGGTAATGTCTTTTTTCATGTCAATATTGAATAAAAACTAAACCAGCTCAATAGGTAGGATTGAAAGGTATCAAAAAATGTTATATAGTTTATTTTCTCTGATTTTCTCTGATTTTGTTATTTTCCTAGATTGCCTACTATATAGTAATCTATTTATATATTTGATTACTTCTCCATCTATTAATATATTTCAATCTTGGAAGATATGTTCTTCACGCAATCATTTTTCTATAAATACACTAGAATTCCTTTGATTTTTTTCCCTTTATCATGTGTTCTTTCTAATCCATTGACATGTTTACAATAAAACCATGGGTAAATTTAATCAAATATTGGCTTCCTACTTTGGGCTTATCTATTGTTCGTTAGTTTGAAGCATCTACTATTGATGCTGAAGTTATAGGTAATAACTTAACGTGATCATTAAATGAATATAAATAATAGAAATACTATCCATCCTCGAGCAAGTCATCGTAAATATGAATCCATGGGTTTCAATTACCATTATAGGCACATTTAATTTATATTTATGGGTTGAAACTCCCTTTCTAAATTGTTCTTCATCCACTTCTGGTGTATCTGTATCCCTCTCTAGAATTGTAACTTGGCCTTCTCCTGGGTAATGTGTTTGTTCATGTAAATATTGAATAAAAATTAAACCAGCTCGATAGGCAGGACTGAAAGGTGTAAAAAAAGTATCATGGATGCAAGCAACATTCATTCCCCCGAAGTCCACATAGACATGGATACCCTATCCTATCTTCTTGTCCTAAATAACAATAGATCTGTCTATTCCTTCTTATTCCTAGCAATGGATTTTTTTCAAATTCTTGCTGAATTGTGTCTAGGTATAAATAAAGGTACAACAAGAGTTTCATTCGTATTAAATAATCTTGTTTTCTGGAATAATGGCATACTGTATTCAGGAAATTTTGGCAGGGTTGATATCAGGGAAAAATTTAGTGTTAAATATAATTGTTTTCCTAGTTTTTCATTTCTATTTTCACAAATAGATTTTCTATTTTGGTTTGTACTTGGGCATATTTACTGCAAAATTGGTATAAAACCCTTTGAATTTGGGCATGGGAAAAGTTACCATGCTACATAATTTCTGGTTGTGGGCTACTTTCTATTTTTTTTTAAAACCTTTACAGAGTCTTTTAACATGCTCCATTTTCTTTACCAATTTACCTTTCTGTGCATTCTCCTTTTCATGTTTAAGAACTACTTCGATATTTTCAGCATCTTTATTCTCCATCTTTCCTCTTATTTTTTCCCTATTCAATATTATCCTCATATCTGTTTCGAGATTCATTCCCTAAAAGAAAACAAGAAGTGAAATTAATAGGTATGCTATCAGGCAGTCTCTAGATGTATCTGCTCTTCAAGTTTTCTCCAAGTAACATATAGTAGCTTTGTCATCCTCCATAGTATAAGCCACATGGTACATTCATTGTTAGTTCTATCCCTCCAAAATCTGACATGGCTGTATTTTATGAATGTTCCTAAATTTACACCTTCCATGATGCTTCCAATCTTGTAAAATGTTAAAAGTGGAATGTTTTATGTTGTAATGGATATAAATAATCTAGATTGACATGGCTTTATTTTATTAATGTACCTGAATTTACAACTTCCATGATGCTTCTAACCTTGTAAAATGTTAAAAGTGGAGTGTTTTATCATGTAATGAATATTAATAATCTAGATTATCATACAGTGATATGATGATAGTGTAGGTTGATGTTCAAGTTGTAAAATTCTTGTAAATATCAAGGATGAATGATAGTACAAGCCAAAAATTACACTATTATAAATTATTAATAAACCTATTAGGTGCTAAATCATACTTCTTATTAAGGACATAACTAATTCATAAGTTGAAAATTGCTTTTTAATGTTCTTAGCCTATTTATAGATGTCAAAGTAAAGGTTTCTAGATTTGATTTCTCCCATAAACTTCAAGGCAAACTAAACTCTAAGGCAAACCCTATACTTGTCATCTCTCCCACATAGTAAGTGCATAAAATAATTTTGCAAACCATGTACATGTCATTTCTCTCACAAACTCATTAAGGTGTGACTTTTGACATAACTTAATCAACCACTACCTATAGTTATTTAAGTAAGTGCAAACCACTACCAATTTAAGGCAAACCGTGTACATGTCTCATTTCTCCAATAAAATTTTAGGCAAACTTTAAGGCATATGTCATTTCTCCCATAAACTATAAGGCATTCTCATTTATCCCATATACTATAAGGAAAAATTTAAGGCAAACTATGTACATGTCATTTCTATCTTAAACTCTAGGCAAGGAAAAATTTAAGGCATGCCATTGCTAGATGTGATTTCTCCCATAAACTTTAAGGAAAACTTTAAGGAAAACCATGCACATGCAATTTCTCCCACAAACTAAAGGCTTTTGCCCATTAATTCAAGACAAAATTTAAGGCCTAAAAACTTAACATAAACTGGTTGAAATTCCATATGATTTTAGTCTATCTGTTGAGTGTTAACTTCTACAATTTCTAAAGGCAGAGTCTGTAAAGTGCCAGGTAGCCTCTGGATCTCATATTTTCTCAAAGGTGACATATTCAGTAAATGCCCCTATAGTCAATATCTGGAACATATATAAATATAAGTTCTTCATTTTAATATCCATAAACCACTACCACTTTAAGGAAAACTGTGTAAATGTGTCATTTCTCCCTTAACATTTTAGGCAAACTTTAAGGCATGTGTCATTTCTCCCATAAACTATAAGGCAATTTCATTTCTCCCACAAACTCATAAAGGTGTGACTTTTGACATAAATTCATAAACCACTACCACTAGTTGTTTTAGTAATTGCATAAAATGATTTTCCAAACCATGTACATGTCATTTCTCCCACAAACTCATCAAGGTGTGAATTTTTACATAACATAATCAACCACTACCACTTTAAGGAAAACCATGTACATGTGTCATTTCTCACATACATGTGTCATCTCCCCCATAAATGTTTAGGAAAACTTTAAGGCATGTGTCATTTCTATGTCATTTCTTTGTCATTTCTATGTCATTTCTATGTCATTTCTCCTATAAACTATAGGGAAATGTCATTTGTCCCATATAATGTAAGGAAAAATTTAAGGCAAACCATGTACATGTCATTTCTCTTGAACTCTACGCAAGGAAAACTATAAGGCATGTCATTTTTAGATTTGATTAATCCCATAAACTTTAACCATAAAATTTAAGGCAAATTTTAAGGCATGTCATTTCTAGATGTGATTTATCCCATAAACTTTAACCATAAAATTTAAGGAAAACCATGCACATGCCATTTCTCCCACAAACTAAAGGCTTTCTTCCATTAATTGAAGGAAAACTTTAAGGCCTAAAGATTGAACCTAAAGTGGCCGAACTTCCATAGGATTTTAGTCTGTCTGTTGAGTGTTAACTTCTACAAGTTCTAAAGGCAGAGGATGTAAAGGGCCAGGTAGCCTTTGGTTTTCATATTTTCTCAAACGTGACATATCCAGTAAATTCCCCTACATTCAATCTCTGAAACAGATCTAAATAGAATTTCTTCATTTTAATATCCATAAACCACTACCACTTTAAGGCAAACCGTGTACATGTGTCATTTCTCCCATAAACTTTTAGCCAAAATTTAAGGCATGTGTCATTGCTATATCATTTCTCCCATAAAATATAAGGAAAAATTTAAGGCAAACCATGTGCATGTCATTTATCCCTTAAAATTTAAGGCTTGTGTCATTTCTATGCCATTTCTCTGGCATTTCTATGTCATTTACCCCATAAACTATAAGGACATGTCATTTCTCCCTTAAACTATAAGGTAATGTCATTTCTCCCTTAAAATAAAAGGCAAAATTTAAGGAAAACCATGTACATGTCATTACTCTCTTAAACTTTAGGCAAGGAAAAATTTAAGGCATTGCATTTCTAGATGTGATTCCTCCCATAAAATTTAAGGCAAACCATGCACATGTCATTTATCCCACAAACTCTTTCTCTGTCATGTGTTTCTATGTCATTTCTCCCATAAACTATAAGGCAATTTCATTTCCCCCTTAAACTATAAGGCTCCCTTAAACTATAAGGCAAACCATGTACATGTAATTTCTCTCTTAAACTTTAGGCAAGGCAAACTTTAAGGCATGTCTTTTCTAGATGTGATTTCTCCCATAAATTTAAAGGAAAACCTTAAGGAAAACCATGCACATGTCATTTATCCCACAAACTCTTTCCCTGTCATTTCTATTTCACATTTCTCCCATAAACTATAAGGCAATGTCATTTCTCCCTTAAAATATAAGGAAAACTTTAAGACAAACCATGTACATGTCATTTCTCCCATAAATTTTAAAGCAAACTTTAAGGATAACCATGTACATGTCATTTCTATGTCATTACTCCAATAAATTTTAAAGAAAACTTTAAGGATAACCATGTAAATACATGTCATTTCTCCCTTTTCTCCCATAAACTCAAGGAAAACTTTAAGGATAACCATGTACATTTCATTTCTCCGATAAAATTTAAGGCATAATTTTCTAGTGTTTTTGGAACCATGTACATGTCATTTCTCCCTTAAACTCTAGGCAAGGCAATATTTAAGGCATGTCATTTCTAGATGTGATTTCTCCCATAAAATTTAAGGAAAACCTTAACGACAGCCATGCACGAACCATGTACATGTCATTTCTTCCTTAAACTCTAGGCAAGGAAATCTTTAAGGCATGTCATTTCTAGATGTGATTTCTCCCATAAAATTTACGGCAAACTTTAAGGCAAACCATGCACGAACCATGTACATGTCATTTCTCCCTTAAACTCTAGGTAAGGCAATATTTAAGGCATCTCATTTCTAGATGTGAATTCTCCCATAAAATTTAGGGAAAAATTTAAGGCAGACCATGGACATGTCATTTCTCCCATGCATTTGCAATAAATGTTAATTTAATATATTTTATTGAATTTATTTATTTCAGGGATAAAAAAACCCACTAAATATGGTCGAAAAATGGACATTATGTATAGATATTTCTTGTTATCACAATCCGGGGAAAGCAGTGATTACATATGTGCTTTGCAATATTGCGACTAGCAAGGTCCTCCAAAGGAAAATGAATATACCGAGAAGAACAACAAACAAAGAGGCATATTATATTGCATTAATAGAAGGCTTGGAAACAACTAGGGAGTATGGATCAAATGGAATTGTATTTTTCACCAATGTTGAACTTGTGTGCAACCATATGAAATGCGTGTAGCAAGTTAAGAAGGAGTGGCTAAAACAACTGCATGGAAAAGCAAACAATATTGTTAGCCAATTTCAATTTTTTAGTATAAGACATTGTACAAATGTTCTAATCTATTATGTGGGGCAATGCCAATTCAATATTCATATATCAAATATGAATTAATATATGAATTAGTATTATATGTGGCAATGCCAATTCAATATTCATCTCTCAAAGATGAATTAGTGCTAAGACGCTCTTTTTCAAAAATTCAAGATTCATCTCTCAAAGATGAATTATTGTTGAGACTCTCTCCTTGAAAATTTATTGATGGACATTGTAACATATCTTTGATATGTGTGTGTTTTTTACTTATAAATGCGTATTATTTAATGGCCATGTGGATTTTTCAATTAAATACCAAGTGTACTCCCACTATGTAAAGCGCAACTTGGCAAACTTAACATTTTTATAAATTTGTTGCTTAAATTGAGTTTCACACATCAATTACTGCTTTGAAAGTTGTGTTTTACATTATTTGTGTACACTAAATTACATTATTTTTTTAAAATTTCTTTCGAATTTATTTTAAATAGTAATTTAAAAATAATTGTAAATGTCCATTGTAGATATATCCATATATATCATGGAGTATGAAAAGCGAAGATAAATAGACTCCCATATCTTTAGGAGAGAGGGGGATCATGGATCGAGGGATGTTCACGGTATTTAAATATAATCTTATCTGCATATATACACGTGTGTACATATGGAATTGATTTTTTTATCAATTTTGTGAGTTAAATTAGTCGTTAATAAGTTTCATTTTTTATTTTTTAGGAGGTAGGAGGACAAGGGTGTCTACTCCATCACTGGATCATGGCCATGGTTCATGCAATCGTGGTATGGTTCATGCAATTTAATCAATGAATATGTACATGTATTTATATGTATGAATGTATTTTGGAAATGATTATAAATTTTTATATTTTTATGAGGCTTCCCTCTCGTCTCATGAGGTTGGTGGTGGTACATATTCCCTTGGAGGGCCATCAATAGGCGGTGGTGAATTGCGTGAAGATGGTGATATGCATTCCCCCAGAGGCCAATCAATGGATGGTCATGCCGGTTCTCAACCAATCGGTGGTTGTTCTGGTTCTCAACAGTCTCAGGGTGGGAAAGATGCTAGCCACCCATATTGAGGTGGCCATAAATCTGAATATTATTTTCATTCCATTAAAAAAATTTATTTACATGTTTTTTTAATATAAAAAAATTTATATATTGATGCAGAGGGTGAAAATTTTGGTCCAAATGTTGCTCGAAAAAGACATAGGAATGAATGTGTCATTAAAGAAGAAGGTTATAGACCAACCACGACTTATATGTTTGACATTTCCGATATACATTAGGAATCAAACATGCAACAATGCACCATACAAAGATGTCAAAATATTCATTAAAAATTGAAGAGAGATCTCTTGTCTTTGACTCACCCTGCTGAGAGTCGAAAAATCTTGGAAATAGTTACTCACTCTTTAATCAAACTAGTAGATGTGTATCTAAAGCATGGTCCAACCACTGATACTTTTGTAGAAGTGATGAGAGAAAGAAAGGAAATAGTGATGGGTCCCGATAAATAGGAGGTTGTTAAACAAATAATTACAACAGAAATGGCCAAGTCTATGTTTAATTTCAAAGAAGGACTAAAAAGAAAGATGTAAAAGGTGAAATATTTCAAGCACCCTAATATAGCTAGATATTTGTATGACATGCACCTTTCTACCTATGGAAGACTCCCATGGAATGATGAGGTTGAGCTTTATTTTGCAAAGTTATTTTTTGCAGAATTCATTTCGGGAATGAAACTCAATTATAATAACCTTCCCTCTAAATTTTTTGGTCATATGAAAGGTCGATTGGGTGACCATAGGGGCGCTAGGTGTGATTTTGAGTTACCTTGCCCTAAGCCACCATTGGATATTTGACCTCTTCATGTCGAAACTTTATGGTCAGAGATGGATGCCACTTCTCAAATTAGTAGAGAAACAAGGGATGCCATCATTGAAAATGTTCAGAGTGGATTGGGTGGAGTTGATGTTTGTCTAAATCAACAAATAGCACGTGAGAATGCAAGCGCTATTTTTTTGTATTATACAGATGAAGAGATAGACAACATGAGTGTTGATGATCTCGGAACATATGCAAAGAATTGTCGCAATGGTTGGAAGGACCTAATTGTTCATGAGCAAGAGGGCATGGGAACAATATGTGTTAATGGTTAGGGTGATTATTTTACCACAGTACAATTTGTAATAAATACATATATACATAAATTTATTTGTATACAATAATCTAACAAAAATTTATCATTATATGTTAACACCATTTGCAGTTTTCATGCTTGATGAATGAAGATGATGTTAATATCACAGTCAGAGCCGCCATTTCACACAATCAAGATGGGTCTCACCATCAATCACACAATCAAGATGGTTCTCACCATCAAGATATGTTGGAAAATGTTAGTTTTTTTTAATTGAACATGATGATGTACAATTATTTTTTTTATCTATTATTATATATATCGAAACATGATGATAGATTTTTAAAATAAATAATTGTGCACACATGTACATGTATATATAATTAAATGATAACATATTCTAATTCCGTCTGATGTTTTTTGGATGGAAGTACCTTATTCTTCCTTGGGAGATGTGCCAAATCCACCATCACATGTATGAACAATTTTTCACTTTTAAATATGTTTTTAAGTTATATATTCTAGCTCAAAAGTTCCATTAAAATATGAGATCTCTAGATCTTGAGTTATTTTAATTTTTTTGAATTTTAGGTTCCTCGATATGATTTCTTTTCACCACGGACTCTAGCGATGGAGTGTATAATGGATATCAAAACATCCACACCATTTGAACCATTTAAACAAGTTGTTTAACTTTCTTTTTAATATTATTGAAAATTAGTTTATATATGCATTTTCATTTGAAATTTTTTAATATATCTATATATATATATATATAGATATATTGTACAGTTTTTTGTGGAATATGTCCCTATGGAGGAAGTTTTAATGGACGAGCAACAAAACACAATGGAGAGGGAACCTCATAATGTATTGCGTGATTTCTTTTTCATTTTGTTTTTTTACATGAAGTTCTATATTCTCATTCAGTTTTAAAACATTAAATTTTAATGTTTCTAGACATTGTAAACAGGTTCCCTGTGCTTCACAGGATATCTCGAGGATCGCAAATTTGTTGGGAGAGACACTACATCCATCTGTATTTGATGGATGATACACATGTGTGCTACATTATATTTGATAGATCTAGTCTTAAATTTACTTTTATATAACTTGTAACACTATACATTGAATTTTATATATATATATATACTTTTATTTTTCATGTGAGATACAAATTTTGGACATATTTTACTGTTTGGATATATATAGTTTTAAACTACATTTACTCTTGTCAAGAATGATTTTAAATTTTGGATAGTTACATTTGACATGTGATCACATGTGATATATATAATGTTTTCTTTTAAAAACTCAAGTTATCATTTTATTTTTTAAACCATGTGCATACGTTTGTATATTTTGGATCTAGTTGAACTAAATTTGGCATGTAATCACATGTTGTGATATAATGTTTTTTTTTACGATATAATGTTTTTTTTTTAAAATTCAAGTTGTCATTTTATTTGTTATTTATATAAAATGAATCTCTAGATTGAAATTTAAAATAGCATTTTCACAATGTGTATATTTTGGATGGTTGAACTACATTTCACATGTGATTGTGATATAATGCTTTATTTTTTAAATTCAAGATCTCATTTTATAAAATTATTAAAAATATAAAATGAATCTCTCTAGATGGAAATATCGAATTACAAACCATATTTTGGATAGTTGAACTGCATTTGGCATGGGATCACATGTTGTGATATAATGTTTTGTTTTTAAAACTCAACTTTTGGATGGTTGAACTACATTTGGCATGAACTACATTTTCCATGTGAAGTAATGTTGTGATATAATGTTTTGTTTTTATTGGATATTTGAACTACATTTGGCATGTGAAGTAATGTTGTTCAGTATAATGTTTTGTTTTAAAACTCAATTTTTGGATGGTTGAACTACATTTGGCATGTGATTGTGATATAGTGTTTTGTTTTTAAAATTCAAGTTGTCATTTTACAAACAAAATAAAGTTGACATGAATATATGTACATAGAAATGATTTAAGTACATGTTTGAATATATGTTAAAATGATTGAAGTACAATACATATCTATGTATATATATATCTAAAAACAATCATAATATTATTGGTCTTCTTATATGTGTCAAATAATCTAAAATTTTAACATTGCATTCTAGAACATATATATCCAATACGTGCAAAATTTTTCATCAATGCACATAGAAAAGATACTTTCAGTTGATAGTAAACTAAAAATTACAAAACACGTACCACAAATTTTGCATTCAAGAATGAATATTATAATTTACTTCTAATAGACATGCACGTCTAAAACAAAATCATGCAACTTCAAATTTGCATTATATCAACTATGCTAGATACACAGATATACATACATTTTGAAATAATGACATTATCACAAATTGTACCAGAGAATGTATGAAATCATTTAGACCAGATAATATACACATGTGTATGTGTACACATGTATAAATTACTCATGTGCATGTACCAAAACAATGTACATGTGCAAAAACTTGCACAGATAACATAACTAGGCAGTTCAATTTTTTGTTGAGTTCTAAAAGTTATAAAACATGAATCCAAAGAGAAGAAATTGTTGAGCAGTTCAATAAAAAAAAATCCAATGGAATGCCATCTTCAATGATCCGTTCATAATCATTTTTTGACATTTTCCATTTCTTAATTTTCATTTTTTTCTTTGATTGAACTTCTATCAACTTTATGCATATTGCACACACCAAGTGACTATATTGACAACTTATGATATCAGGTTCATAGTCTTCAAAGTAAACAAAATCCCCACTTTGATTAGTTTGTCTAAAAGAATAAAATTTTAGTATAATAGACCCTCTGTCATATGTAAACCCGTGATCATTAAAGTTTTCTAATAATTTCATCCATCCTTCAGTGCAATGCACCAAATAACACTTCAGTTTTTTGTCATTGATAGTAGGTGAAATTTCAACAAAAACATATCCTGCACAATAAAACAAACTTAAATGTATTTAAATTTAGATCATAATTAACAGGAAAATTTAACTTTAAAATTAACTTACATGTACTTGATTTTATTATCTATTTCTAGATCGCTATCATTTGAAAGCAATTGAAATGTGACCTTCTCTAATAAGATCAGAAACTTGATCACCATAAGATGATATTGTAGTCTCCTTTGATTGCATTTCTTTAAACATTGCAACAGACATTTTCCCGTTTATATTTAGCTATGTATGTTGCCAAGATTTTACATACATTTTGTTTTCACAAACATCATTGGATTATTTGTTGTCTATGCAAACATGACAAAAACAATAATATTTTCTTTTATCCAATGCAAACACATTTGTGGACAACTTTGTTTTAATTGAATGCAATTTTCAAGTCCCTTTTATTGTTTCAACGTGATTTCCAATAAATATATCTACATCTTCGACCCCAATATGCCAAAAAAACCTATATGGAAAATTCAAAGAAAAATATAAATATGATATCAAAATATCATCAAAGATAATCATTTAGATAAATGCACACTGTTTAAAATTATAAATCCAATAAAAAACAAATTGAATGTAACTTCAAACTTTCGCTGATCGGTTAGTCTCATGGCTCAGTAAAGCGATGCACCATTGAACAAATTGTTTAGCGTCCACAAGTCCGTTTGTAGAGGGGTCCATTTGATATCTTCAAAGTTCTCATTTGATGCATGCCCCAACACTTTCATGTTCTCCTTTTAAATGATCAGTCGCAACGAAATTCCAACAATGTTTAATGTAGGTTTTCATATGAAGATGACACAACCAAAAGAATGATCGTGAAGATTTGAATTGACCTATGCATCCATATGACCATATCCAATGTTCATTGAATTGTATTCCACGACTTTTCAAGGATTCATAAATCTTTCCAAAATAGTGTTGTACAAAATATGTATCATGTGTACGATCATCACTGATATAAAAATGATATTCTTAAATAACATGCCGATTGTTGGTGCTTTCTATATGATCAACATTTTGTTCAAAATGTCTACATAGAATATGGATGAGCATGGAGACTTGGTCAGAATGATAGTATTCACTTTGAAATTTTTTTTGGAACACATGTGTAGTTTTCAGCAAAATCAATTACTCACAAAATGATCTGTGGTGGAAAATTCACAGGATTTTTTGAATTATAGGTCTTACCATCAGGCTCTATGGGAATTATTGGTGTATATATAAATTTATGCCTCAAACTTTCTCTAAAAATCTATCACAAAAATTTATTCTTCTTGTAAATCAATTCTTTTAGCACTTGAACCTTGAACCGATGTATGCATATATTCATATCTCTTCCATTTTACTTTCATGTTGGACAGTGATTGATCATTTATATCAGTACGATATTTTTTTTGAAATTTAGTCAAATTTTCATAATCATCACATTTTTTACCACCAACACATTTCTTTTGGTAAAATAATTCATGGGTTTCTCTTCCACATAGAATTTGAGATATGAAATCATGGATAGTGGAAGGAGTAGGTGAATTTTTCCAAAATTTTCTACAAAAATTAAGGAATGTGTCATAATATAACTGGAATTCCACATGATAACGACAAAATCAAGTGTTGTGTACGGTGATAGGTTTTACATACCATGGTTTTTGTTGCACAAAAGCACTAATTCAGACATCAATTTCACGATTATCTTCTTTGAACTTGTTTAAAAACTCTATCTGAGTGGTGTCCAAGAAATGTTTTGGATGTACTTTGTACTGATTTCGTGCTATTCTTCTTCGCATCACATCCCTTGCATTTGGTGAAACACGTGAATTTTTCATCAAATATTCATATATTTTTTTTTAAAAAAATTCTCCAAGTCTATCTTTGTGTGGTTTTCCTAAAAATAGCTCTCCAATAAGCGATTTCATCATTTACATCTATTTGCAACTGAAATTTCTGATGTTTGTGAAAAGTTTTTTGTGACGTTCCTAATGCTCATTCCATAGATTTCACCAAGCAATTTTATTTATTACTTGATGAAACCACTACCATATGTATTTCTCTACGTGCATATGAAACATTTTTATGTCTATATCTTATAACTAAATTTATAGCACTATTTATATTTTTTATCACATTTTCCTTCATTTTTTTTACCGTTTGTTGATTTTCGAATACACAATAAAGTTGTAGCTTCTTTTAATTTCGTTAATGTTAAGAGACCTTTCAAAAATTGGACTTGAACTGCCACATTTTCCTTTATGAAGTATGAATAAAAAATGAGATTAACACGATATCGTGTAACATGGTCAGTTTTTTTTATCTCTGTATGTGTGAGTGTCAGCATTTTCTAACATCTCATCATCGATATTGATTTCATCTGTACATATTCGAATTAATAGTACATAATAAGTTTACATATTCAATAAATAACCAAATTAATAAATATGTATAATTTCAATAATACGTGCATGTGTTCAACACACACACACACACACACACACACACACACACACACATATATATATATATATATATATATATATATATATATATATATATAATTCGTGATTCAATTTCTTTCACTTGAATTGCTTTCAATATTTTCACCATCTTCAATCATTGTTCAATATCTCTTTCACTTTCTCTTTCAAAATTTTGTATCTCATCATCAATGTTTTGAGGAATATCTCTCTCTGTTTACATTGCAAAATATTTTTCAAATTAGTTCATCAAATAAAAATTAAGCTTCACAATTTACACTAGGAAAATTTTAAATATCAAATTGATAATATTTACATTTACTTACCTGCTTCAACTTCCAGTTGAGGTTTATTTTCCCTTTCAATATTTGAGCGTTCTTCTCTCTTTTTTTTGGGATAATCTCTCCCATGTTCTCTATGTTCCTCAAGGTCTCTTGTTCGAGCATATTTTCTCTTGCAATTCCTTCGATTTCCCATGATAATTGAGTATGAAGTTCAAAAAAATTCCTTCAAAAATTTAAACAAAAACTCAATTAGAAAAAAACATCACAAAATATTTAATTTAAAAAAAACTCATTTTAAAAATTTTGCACAAAATACATACTTCAATCTAAAACACTTACTTAAAAAAATTCGAGAAAAAATGTCTTCTAAAAATGAAATGAAGCTCAAAATATTTCCTTCCAAGTCCTGCAAAAAAATTTCATTTAAAAGGTAGACAAAAACTCATTTTAAAAAATCATTATAAAATATTTACTTCAACCCAAAACACGTGCTCTAAAAAAATGTCAGTTCAAAAAATACCTCCAAAAAATGTGCATTGAAAATTAAGCCCAACTTCTTAAAAAATGTCACTTTAAAAAATACCTCCAAAAAATTTTGTTTGAAAATTAAGTCCAAAAGCCTCTAAAACAAATGTCTCTAAAAACAAAATACCTCCAAACAATGTCCTTCAAAAATTAAGCCAAAGAAGCCTCTAAAAAAATATCACTTTAAAAAATACCTTCAAAAAATGTCCTTTGAATATTAAGCCTAAAAAGAGTCCTTTCTAAATTAAGCCCAAAAAAATTCCAAAAAATGTCTTTGGAAATTAAGCCCAAAAACGTCTAAAAACAAAATACCTCCAAAAAAAATTTCTTTGAAAATTAAGCCCAAAACCTCTAAAAACAAAATACCTTCAAAAAAATGTCATTTGAAAATAAAGCCAAAAAGCATCCAAAAAATGTATCACATATCTCTAAAAAATGTCATTTGAATGTTAAGCCAAAAAGAGTCCTTAAGCCCAAAAAATCCTACCTCCAAAAAATGTCCTTTCAATATTAGGCCTAAACGGAGTCCTTTCGAAATTAAGCCCAAAAAATGTCCAAAAAATGTCTTTTGGAAATCAAGCCCATAAACCTCTAAAAACGAAATACCTCCAAAACAATGTCCTTTTAAAGTTAAGCCCAAAAACTCTAAAAATAAAATACCTTCAAAAAAGTGTCATTGAAAATTAAGCCCAAAAAGCATCTAAAAATGTATCACATACCTCCAAAAAATGTCCTTTGGATGTTAAGCCAAAAAGAGTCGTTAAGCCCAAAAAATCCTTTGCAAAATTAGACCAAATGAAGAAATGTGCGAAATTATGCGAAAATAATGAATCCGCTTATGCCTATATATACTGCACCAAAATGTTTTTTTTGGAGGGGCTTCATTGAATTTTCCAACCAACGTAAAATCAATTAAAATTTTGGCCGAACTTTTGTAAAAACTTTGGTCGAACTTTTGTGTCATTAGACTTGGCGGGTAGTCGAGACAAAGGATAATTTAGTCGAACGTTTTTTAAGAGTTTGACTGAACTAACACATCTGCAATTACGTAGAGCCAAGCTCTGAACACATCTCTTCAACTTTGTACTGATTAAACTCCATGAAACTTTGTGAATTAACTGTCTGTTACAAGACAAGCATTTGCAGAATTCAATCTACTTTCAGGAAATGTAACGTTTATAGAATTACATAAATATTTACTAATTTTAATTAATTTTGTAACAAAATGAGTGCAAATAATTTATGAAGGTCATTATGATTCAGTGAAATCAATATTATATATCTTCTAAAATACACTGTAAAAAAAAATTGAAAAAATTATGGTGCATTACATTGGTCCGTTGTTTGTAATGGGTAGTTTTTAGATTTTTAGTTTATAACTTATATGTTGAGAAATTTTGTGCTAGCCGAAACATATTCAAAATATGCATTTTTTTCATATTGAATCAGTTAAAAAAATTCTAGTAATTATGATATGCATCAGTTGGTTTCGTAAATATAACGAAAACGAAGTATATTGTGTCTAGATTGTTGTAACACATTTTGTTTTTCAAAAACAAAAAGTTTTCAAAGAATACACCAACGCGTTTGAGCATGACCCTTTATGAATCATTTCATTTTTAAAGAACACACACTGAAACAAACACTAAGTTGACATATCAAATGTGTATAAAAAAAATTCCAAAAAATAAGTAATAGAAAGATAATAAAATTTCTGACAACTTTTATTTTTATCTCAAAATGAAATTCTAAACAAAAAAAATTGTTTTGGCTTGCAGAAAGTTGAAGAACAAAAAAGAAATTGATATTTTTTTCTCAAAAAAGGGCAAAAGGTGTAACCCAAATTCATGTTTTCACCCTATAGGATGATGTTGCAAGGAAGCCTACTATGTCACCAACAGAAGTGGGAGTAGAAGACTTAAATCTTGGCATTTCACAAAAGCCTAAGATGGAAAAAATTTCAAAATCCTTCGGTCTAGAAATGAAAGCTAAGTATATAGTACTTATGTCTCAATTTTCAGATGTATTTTCTTGGGAATATTCAAATTTGAAGGTCTCTAATAAAAGTATTATTCAGCACGCTATTCCTTTGAAGCCAGATTAAAAACCATTTCACCAGAAGCTTAGAAGGATGAGTACCAAATTGTTGCCTTCTATTGAGAAGGAATTAAATAGATTGTTCATTGTTGGAATAGTTGTTCCGATCTGTTTCTCAGATTGGATGTCCAATCTATTACCTATGAGAAAGAAGATAGGAGAAATTAGATTGTACATGGATTTTCTAAATCTAAACAAAGTATCCTTAAAAGACAATTATCCACTACCAAAAATTGATCACATTCTGCGAAGGGTAGTTGGATCATATAGACTTTATTTTTTATATGGATACTTATGATACAATCAGGTTCGTGTCTACCCAGATGATCAAGAAAAGAAAACTTTCACCAGACCTTGGGGTACTTTCATGTATGCCAAAATTCCTTTTGGTTTGAAGAATGCAAAGAAAACTTTTCAAAGAGCAATGGATATTGCTTTTACCAATGAAAAAGATTTGTTTTTGGTCATTTACCTTGATGATGTTATTATTTTCTCAAAGATAGATGAACACCATTTGCAACATTTAAAGACAATCTTTCAAAAGTACACGAAGTTTGGTATTTCATTAAATCCTAAGGAGAGCCTCTTTGCTATGGAAGAAGGTAAATTTCAGGGGCATATTATATCTAAATATGGTATAAGAGTAGATCTTTCAAGGATTGAAGAAATTCAGAATTTAGATTATCCTAGGAGAAAATAGGAGATTCAATCTTTCAATGGTAAAATTATTTTTCTGAGAAGATTTATTCCCAATATTGTTGGACATTTGAAGCAGATTATTGATATTTTGAAGAAATATACTGAAGTAAAATTGTCTAAGGAAGCAAAGAAATAATTTAATCAAGCTAAGTTATCTCTATCTCATGCTCCCATTCCCATTAGCCTAGACTATACACTTTATTTTATAATTTTTTCATTTTCTTTAGAACATACACTTGTTGTTGTTTTAGTGCAAAAGAAAAATCAAATACAGAACAACCTATTTCTTTCTTTAGCAGAACAACAAGAGATGTTGCTTTAAATTACAATATCATTAAGAAACACACTTTAGAATTAGTCAAAACATTGAAATATTTTAAAGTGTACATTTTACATTCCCATGTCATTGCTTATGTGCCAAATGTTGTTGTTAAAGAAGTACTCACACAGAATAATGTGGAAGGTCATAGAGGAAAATGGATTGCTGCCTTGCTCGAGTATGATTTGGAGATTCAGCCCATAATATTGATCAAAGGACAAGGCCTGGCGAAGCTGATGGTAGATTCTAATCTTCATGCCTTAGACATAAACTTCATTGCTACCTTGTCTAATGAACAAACTCCTGATACATTACCTGAGATAGTTGGAATGTTTTCTTCATCTCCCTGCTATGATGATATTGTATATATTCTGCAACATTTTAATCCTCCTCCTGGTATGCCAAACAGTAAAGCAAGATTATTGAAGTTAAAAGCATTAAAATACTGCATTATGAATGATGTATTATACTGGAAAGTTCTTGGTGGAATATTTTTGAACTGTTTAGTCAAAGGTGAAGTTGAGAAAGTCATGACAGATTTCCATAAAGGTGACTGTGGAGGTCATATTTAGTGGAAAACTACAACAAATAAAATTTTTAGAGTAGGTTTTTATTGGCTTACCTTGTTTTTTGATGTCTCCAAAACAGTTAATAATCATCATGAGTGTCAGATATTTCAAGGAAAAAGGAAACTTTTCCCTTTTCCTCTTAAACCAATTGAAGTCTAAGCACCATTCCAGCGATGGGGACTTGAATTTATTGGTGAAATTCATCCTCCATCTTCAAATCAAAACAAATGGATTCTCACTGCTATAGATTATTTTACCGAATGGATTAAGGCTATTCCCACTAGGAAAGCAACTGATTCTATTATCATTCAGTTTCTTGAAAATAATATTCAGTCTCGATTTGGTTGTCCATACAATATTATCACTGATAATGCATCTACTTTGAAATCTAAGAAAATGATTGATTTTTGTGATAAATATCACATTGGACTTGCTTATTCTATTTCATATTATCCTCAAGGAAATGGGCTTGCAGAATCATATAATAAGTCTTTGGTGAATATTATCAGGAATATGTTACAGGAAAACAAAAGGAATTGGCACAAGAATCTTACAAATGCTCTGTGGGCTAATAGAGTGAGCACAAAAATATCAATTAACATGTCTCCATTTCATCTTGTTTATGGAGTTGACATTGTTTTCCCTTATTCCTTGGTTGTTCCAGTAATGAAGATTTTTCAGGAGGTTGATAGTGACCCTAATGAAATTCAAATAAGGATCAACCAAATGATACATTTGCAACAATCAAGAGATGAAAGTTTCAGTAATACTTCAAAGCTGCATGAAAAAATTAAAAATATTTTTGAGAGAAAAACAAAGGTTGATTACTTCAAGATTGGAGATATTGTTCTAAGATGGGATGCCAAAAATGAAGATAAGGGCAAGCATGGGAAATTTGACAATATATGGAAAGGACCTTACATGATCGTAGCATTTAGAGGAAACAAGGCATTTTTGCTAGAAGTTCTTGAAGGGCGAGAAGTGATGGGAGGACCTATCAATGGTAAGTTTCTAAAGCATTATATTTCTTGAAATATTGGGAAAGAAATTCACTATCATTGTATATACCAATTTACATTTAATGCCCAGCAAATACAGGAGTTGTTG
The DNA here is from genome assembly GCA_034641835.2 of Pinus albicaulis. NCBI lineage: Eukaryota > Viridiplantae > Streptophyta > Pinopsida > Pinales > Pinaceae > Pinus > Pinus albicaulis. The sequence continues at coordinate 1,505,349,113 of CM076581.1, read as the reverse complement.
CAAAAGGTTGAAGCCCGAAGAGAAGGCCACTATACTTCTGCAAACATCTCATGTTTTCTTTTAAAAGAAAGAGTTCACAAGTTTTAGTCTCTTGTCAAGTGAGAGTCAAGTCAGCTGTTTTTAGTCAAAGTTTCCATCTTGTTTAAGTTTTTCAAATTCCAGTTGGCTCCATAGCCCAATGGATAAGGTTACCTGATCTACGGTTTTCTTGAAACTTCTTGAAGAAGATTCCATCCCCAGCTGGAGCAAATGTTAGAGTCACTTTATTAGTGATAAAAAAATAGCTCTTTTGAGAGATTTTCATGAAGTCAATATTCAAATTTTTTTGTTTTTTCAATTAGTCTTCAACAATAATTTTGGTGAATGAATAAGTCCTATCCTTATATGTTGTTCCTCCATATCATTTCATCACCATTTAGAGGTATAAATTCAGGTCACTTCATCTCATATAGGTTAAATCTAGGGTCAAAAGTGCCCATGGAAAAATATTCAAATTTTACACTAAAAATAAGGCAGTGAAACCTCCATTTCATGTCATAAGAATTTCCTATTCTGTTGATGTATTCGAGAAGAAATTAAGAGATTTTATGAAGAAAATTATTTTCAAAATTACATGCTTATCAAAGTTTTATTCTTCAAAAATTCAAAAACTCATTCTCCAGGCCATAGGATTTAATCCTATGTGTTATCCACCACTACTCATACGACGTGTCACATACCCCTACTCATCAATCATTCATGTCATATCACTTCCATTATACCCCTACCCCACCGTTCATTTAACTCCATCGTATGCTAACTTCCCCCCATCTCATTGATCAACCATCGCATCCAAATCACATTCGATAGCTCACATGCGACTTCAGCCCCCCCATCATTCGAAACTTAACATCGAGTGGGGGGGGTGGGGGGGGGGGTCTGAAAAGGGTGATTTCAGAGCCCGACCCCATTGCTACATGTCAAAAGCAGATGATTTCGTACAATCCCCTAGCATGAAACCACTTACTACCAATGTAACCCTCTGAAATCTCGCTTACTCGTCCGTTGAAACCACTGCTACACCCGCCATTCATGTCATGCCACATGGTTATGCTATTGTCTAATCAATTTAATTCCCTCCCTTCCATAACTGTTAGCGAATTAAATTTAATTACTAAGCATTAGGCTAGCGTACCCGCGCCTTTTTCAACTGGAATTAAACCAATTGTCCATAAATTCATCACTAAACAACTATTTTGAACTTTTATTCTGCTATTTTCTCTTCTCTGCACATGATTACAAATTCGTGGTTATCACTAGAACTCCATAATAAAACCTTACCATTTTTTAAAGCTCTCATTTTCATCTGTTGATATTCTTCTAATATGTAGAGCTTTTCCTCAGACTCAGCCTCTGTTTTGCATCATAAATTCTTTCTTTCGCCATTTCAAACAGAGCCAATCATGCCTCCAAAGAACAAAGTACCAAAAGAGCTAGTAAGTCTACTACTACACAGTCCAATTGACTTTTATCACATACCATTAGCAGACACAGATTGGAAGATCCATGAAACCCTTTGTGAACTTGAGTTATTTGAATTGTATTGTTGGTTAGTAGATAAATTCTTAGATAAATATGATGATATAGTAATGTGGGATTCCAATCTTCCACATTATATCTTTCCTCACACCCATAGTGCTGCAGAATTTGTTAAAATATGCCAAGCCTGGTATATGCCCAACCAGAGAGATATTATCGCTCCTACAGGAGATATTTTAGTGACTATCACTTCCCAAACCATTGAAAAAATGATACAACCCCCATCATAGAGAATGCCACACCATTTTACTAAGAAGCACTAATTGAAATATATCAGAAGTTAGATTTTCAAAAAATAGCTCAAACTCTTGATATTTTTGTGACTGATAATGATCCATTACCCAAGAAAACATCTTCATTTCCATCATCCATTTTCCCTGAAAGATCCAAAAAAATCATCACAGGAATTTCATACCTTCTTGTTTATTATGCAGACCAATGGGTAGATGAGGCCATCATAGGAATCATGTACATTTTCTCCGCAGATTTTAAACCCTCCATTATATTCAACTTCAATCAATTGATTTCAGATTCTATCCATGACCAATTGGTTAAATTCCCAACTGAGGAGGTCTTCATATATGCCTCTATGTGAGTTTTCTTGTTCTTTTATTCTTAGGGAGACAAATTCAAGTTTTCCTTACAGAAATTGGATGAAGAAGGAAATAAACAATCAATTGTTTTCTGGGCTTCATCAGTGATGAAAGAAAAAACATATTATTCATATAAACAGTTTGTAGAATTGTTTCTTAATCTAGCACTCAGTTTACTGAACAACACTATAGAGCCCAAGATCAGTGAAGAAATTAGAAAGGTATTGCAGCTATTAGATCAAGCCAGAACAAGGGATGGGTATCTTTATCAAAACTACAAAGAACTCGGAGTCTATGGCTTTGATCTTACCCCTTACAATTTTCCAAAACTCCTCCCCATGACGATTTTTTCATTAGAGTACATCATACAAATGATTAAATGTTAATGAAGTGCATTTTGTGTCTTCTAAAAAAATCACAATTAAAATCAAAACATAGATATAACTTTTTATCTGTAATGGCAAGATAGCAGGGGAGGAAACGAATAAATTGCTGAAAGAGATGCAATTTAACCTCAGTTTCACATGGTCTTATGATCAAGTTGGTGTCATTTCTAAACTAAGGGTAGAGAACAAATATACACCATATTTTCATACACCTACACCAGACATTGAGAAATACATGAATCGGCTTGAATGGAGTGAGGGTACTTTACAGGAGGTTAAAGAACGAACAGTTTCTACATCAGCATTATAGACTCCTATTGCACAAGAAAGAGTAAGGAAAAGAATCAGAGAAGATCAGTCATATCTAATGAATTATTCTTCCACCAAAGAATTTAAAATTCATTACAGAAAGAAGACAAAGCTCAACCTGAAGGTCAATCCTAGCAAGGATTCAAAGCAAGAAGTAATTATCATTATTGAAGAGACACCTCCTTCCACACAAGCAGGTGATAAAAATACTTCTAAACTTACGACTTCATCAGTTTCTCAAGATCAACAGAAATCCATTCAAACTAGTACATATTTTACAGGGGAAAAGGAGAAAACTATCTTTGATACCTTCAAGGAGATAAAATTGAAGTCTGAAATGTTAAAGACCAACATGTACAATTAGTTTTGGAGAAAAAATCCCAGCTATTAGAGTAGGTTTCTCTCATCTTTTGATTCAGAAAAGGGAAAGATACAATTTTCTTTTCTTTAGGCACAAATTCCACAACCAAAGTCAAAAGTAGATTACAAAAGGACTACATTTGAGTTTGATACTAAGGAGATACATCCAATAGATCAAATGGAGTTACATAATAAAATTGGTGAGATTATTTCATCCACTCTCACTAACACTTCTATGAATTTTTCAAAATTGCACGCGTCATTCGCTAATGTACAATCACATCTCAAAATGGAGAAAGTTTCTTCATTTTCTAAGGACATAGGTCTTAAAACTATAGAAGACCTGGTGATAAAAATTGTATATGATCCTTCCAATGTCAATTCAAAAGAATAAATCATCAAAAATAAAAATGTTGACATAGCAACATTAAGGAAGCAATCGAAGATTCCAACTACAAAATATCCTTTGGAAAAAGACATTGAAGAAACTAAATCCCAGAAGACAGAAATGATGAATTTGATTATGGAACATAATGCTCAAAGAAAATAGATGGTATCAGATCTAGAAAAAATGATAAAGGAAAATGAACTAGCAACAATATCATCTAAGGTTCCTTTAGAATAAATTCCTCTTGCATTCATCCATATAGCCACACCCTCTACAGCAAGTACTGCAGATGGAGATGAACAACTCACTAAAGCAGTTTAGACTATGTCAGTTCAAGAAGAGGAGATAAATAAATTATAGGATCACGTAAAATTGTTGCAATATTAGAAATATACAGATGAAAGTTCACATGCTGCTAAAGCATGAAGAGCTAAGAAGCTAATAGAGAGGTTGCAAAAAGAGCAAAAGGAATATGCTATTGGAAATAATTTGGGCCAAGTAATATGGGCAGACATAACAATCTATTAGGCAAATTTGGCCAAGAATAAAAATTATATCTGAACAAAAGGAGTTGATCAAAAAGGAGTTGATCTGGGAGATAAGCCTGTTACAACAAACAATATTATTAAATTTCTGAATTCAAAGAACAGGTATGAGCTAGATGAATTGGGCATAGATGATAGGACAGAAAAAATGCTAGAAGTAAAGAAGGTGCTCACAAAGAAGAATTTAATTCTTCATCTTGAGGAAAAATGTCACAGTCTGAAGATCACATTTTAGATATTTTTCAGTAGAATAGAGAGTTTGACACAAAAAATATTTCGTTGTCTATTTGTAATTAATGATAAATTGATAACCAGAGAAGATTATGGGAAAAGACTTCAAGAAGTTGGCAAGGATACTTCAAATTTGGAATATAGAAATGAAGAAGATTGTTTACAATTGAGATTTATAGTTGGAGATATCAAAGATGTTGTCAAATGGGTGTTGGGTCATTTAATTGACTGTTAAATTACTTGAATTTATAGGTCAAACTGGGTACATGAGATTGCAAAGTACACTACACCACATGTGTTACAAGATTAGCTTTGAATGTTTATGCATAACTGAAATTAATTTGAAACTTAAAACTTAAATTATATTTTTTAATATAAACTATGAAAGTAGTAATCTTTTGGAAAGGAAATTAATGTTAAACTAGAGAAAAAAAAAACATAAAGATTATTGATCTAAGAAAACATGAGATTTTACCCTATGAATGCATGGAGATTTTGTTCTAAAACTTACAAACTTTAATCTATGGAATCATGAAAATTTTAATCTAAGAAAAAATAAACATTTAATCTATGGAAAGCACAAGTTTTTAATATATGATAAGCATAAAAAATTAATCTATGTACAACAAACCATTCATGAGAATAAGAAATAAATGGAAATCATATAAAATATTCTCACAGGTCTCTAGGGGGGGCTCCTAAGGACTGGAAGGTGTTGAAAACTCGGATCAAGATAACAGATCTAAATCACCAATTTCATTCATAGTTGTGCCATATAAAAATTTATATTCAATGAAAAAAATAGAGTTCTTCTCCTTCAATAAGTAACAACAATTAAAAATTAAGATCATCCTTGATATCTTTGATATCTAGTCTCATCCAAGAGGCTGCAATTTATATAATTTTGAGGGAATTAACAAATTCAAAAGTTTTTTTCTTGAGTTTTGGTCATGAGATCAAACAAAATAAAATTTCATGGATTTTTGGATCAAAGGTCAACCTAGATCTGATCAAACCTGTCTCTATGCCACGAATTTTCTAAAGAACAACTCATTTAGGCCTTTTTGCATTATAGGAAATTTTAGCCTAAAAGTGGCCTCCTAAAAAAAAATAATAAAATAATAGTTAAAATAATAAAATAAGAGTTATGAATTTTGGAGGGAAAACATGAAACTTCTTTTTTTCACTGTATTTTTTACTTATCTCCTTATAGGTTTACTCAAATTTCAATTTTACACACCCATTAGATGTAGAATTAAATTCCACATCCAACGAATACCTATTATGCATAGTTTTGAGAGGACCCACATTGAGAAAAATTGCAGATACATTAAAAAAACATGTTAAAACACATATTTTTCATGTATCTACAATTTTTATCAAGGTGGATCCTCTAAAAAGTATGCATAATGGGTACTTGTTGGATTTGAAATTTAATTCCGCATCTAATGAGTGTCTAAACTTGAAATTTGAGTAAACCTATAAGGAGATAAACCAAAAATACAATTAAAAAAAGTAGTTTTTCTTCTTTTCCCTCCAAAATATTTACATGTAGCTCTATTTAAATTTAAATCATTTTGATTGGTTTACATATTATGACATGGAAATTACATGAAAATTTCATCGGCACTTTTAGGCTGAATTTCCTCTAATGTTTATTATGCATTAAATGAAAAATTGAAAAAGCGTATATCCACGTAATCTACAAAAATAAGGCTCCAAAGATCTTTGAAAATATCTCAAACGATAACGAATTGGAGAACACTGCTCATTGACAACCTAATTTGGCTCGTTATGAACACAAACCATGGTTTCTTTTTTTGTAATTCACTTTAATTTTCTCAATATAAAACGTGTTTTAAGTTGACTGTTCAAAATTTCTACATTTTTCCCTTGATATTTGTTCGAGGTCCACACGTGTGAGCTGGGTGGGATTTGACCAATACAAATCCATATTGGAACCTATCGAAACAATTTCCATGTGCCAGATTTTCTTCTATTGTTGTTCTACTACCTCAATCATGCAGACAACGGCGAAAAATGTAACAACTTGAACTGTCAAACTATCATTAGTAAATCTTATGAAAAATTCTTATTAATTCAATAAAAAAATGGAAATAATAATAATAAACAATGTATGTGGGAATTTTGTGTGCTTATGAATAAATATGGTTAAAAATGATGATAATGGGTGAATGGAATGATGCAAAAATGGATGGTTTCATCAACAAAATTATGAAAAATTGGATGCCCAACATTCCCCCATACTAGAGATTTTGCATGTCCTCATGCAAACAAAGCATTGCAAAGTTTCATAATCCAACCAGTTCCTTGTGTTCTTTTATTCTTTCATTTCAAATAAATCCTTAACCAAAGCTCCAAGAGAGAAATATTGACCCTTTATCCAACTAAGATGCACATTTGCCTCTCGTTTTTTCAAGATTACTAATTTGGAAGCATAAGTCTTTGTTTCTACACTTTCTTGTTTTGTCATTAAAGTAATAAAGAAGACTTACCCATCCTCCTTTGAAATTCAAACAACTTGAAGTCTTTACATACAAGGCTGCTCATTGATGCTATAGTGGTAGAAGTGACACCTATTGATTTGTTCTTTTCTTAATAGAAACAACCTTTCATTATTTATTATATGCAACTTGTCTGAAAATAAAGGATGCCCACATAATAGCATATCCAAGTACTTGTCACTATTTTAAGCCTTTGAAAATATAACTCTTTCAATAACTTGGAAACAACTTACAAATTTCTTGTCACTAATTAATTATGCTCAAACTGTTCAAGCCTTAGTAGAATACCATATTGTGAAGAACACATCAAGACTTTTACTCCATCTATAGAATGTACGTTCCATCCTTGTGAAGTTCATCCCATTAGTATGGCTGGAAATGATCATAGATTACAGCCCATAATGATTTCCTTCTTATCATCCATGCATAGAAACATATCTTATTTGTTACACCATTTTTTGGTCATCTAACCATGTATAATTAGATAGATCGAAATACACCATGTAAGACCAATTTTACCATAGTAAAATTTCTTTCACTAACAAATAATTAATAAACCATAGTTTATTAAGTTATTTTTGGTCCAAAATAGAAAACCCGATGAGGAATAATTAAATAAATCCTTATTTATTTGATTTTCCTCTATGAAAATTTAACTAAGCCTCTGTTTAATTATATTCCTAGTCATATTTAACCCAATTAATGAGAAATATTTAGACAAAACATTATTTATCTTATTATTCTCTAGGAATAATTAATTAAATCATTAATATTTGATTAATATTCCTTGTTAAATTTGACAAAATCATTTAGGAATAATAAAATAAATCATTAATTGTTTAATTATTCCTTGATCCCATCGTCGAAATGATAAATAAATATTTTATTTGTTAATTATTACTAAATAAAGGGATTTAACAAATTTAAATTCCTCTTCCCTCCAACAAAATATAATAAAATATTCCAAGAAGGTATATCTAGATTTTGGTTAATAATATTTTATTATGCACCATTATCAAGAATAACAAAACATTTGTTATAAATACAAGGTTTTTTCCATTCATTTCTCACCTTTGATCCTTTTATCTTGGTCAAATTTTGATCCTCTTATCATTGTCTATCTTTGATTAATTTTATTTTCTTTTTTCTTATTGAACTCCCTTTGAGTTGTACACATCTTGGGTATTCTACAACCATTGAGAGAGAAACTCTGAAGCTAAAGCATTTGATGTCAGACAAGGACCCATCCCATTGAGGGGGACTCTCTATGTTCCCTTTCGAGGTGTTACATAATGCAAAAAAATATGTATTATTCTTGTCTTGTCCATTGGATATTTTGGAGAATTTATTATTTCATTTTTTTGTTTAGCTACTTTATTTGCATAGATATGGGTTTATTTTGCATTTGTTTCGACCATATATTGCATATATAAGAAGTTAAATAGCCATGTTTTGTTGTTAGGTTTGTTTGTCATGTGCAGCTAAAGTGATCTCTTTTCATACACGTGTTAATATTTCATACTGCTAATGCCCTATATTACTAGTGTAGTCACTTATTTTTGTTAGTGTAACCCCCTTACTGTTATTGTTGTACCCTTGTAGCCCCAATATTGCGATTATCATGCCCTTACATTATTATTATTAGGTCGGCTAGGATTATATTGTGGCCACATGGACTCCTATATATAGAAGGATGTTTTGTCATTTGTGTCATCTAAGAATTGTTCATTTATGTAATGTAAAGGAGGTGTCCCCCTCGAACTGGCTTATTTATAAGGCATTGACCTCTCTTTTCATCTATTTTTGGAGTTGGTTTCATAACATTTGGTATCAGAGCTTTAGATTCTAGGGTTTCACTGCTCCAAACAGGTCATCGTGGAATTTTTTCTATAATGTTTTTTTCTACATAGGTTAGAAAGTTGTAACATTTATCATGGAAAGCTAAAATCTTGAGGAACTTCATGTAAAAATTTCATATCTTGGTTAGCAATATTTTAGGAGATATGATCTGTGGAAATTAGTGTTTTTCAGGCTCCCAAATTTCATTTGAAAGAGGTGACCATGGGAAAATATTAATAACTCTCTCTCTGAGCATCGCATTGGAATTATGTAAAACATGGCCAAAAGTACACATACTGTAGTTTTTTGTGTATTATTTTAGAGCCAAAGGAGAAAATAGTGACATGTGGCTCATCGTACAAGTTCACTCTACTGAATGAGTCCATAATTAGTTCATTGTGGGAGATTGGGAATAAATTTGACTTGAAGAATCCAAATTAGGTCAGTCATGTGACATTCAAATGAAGATTCAAGGGGCTACTACAAGACAAAATTTTGAGATATTGAAGATCCGAAATCACAGAGATAATTCAATTTCAAGATCATGCTCCTCAAAAGCAAGAAAAAAGGTGTGTATTGTTTTTTCAAATTTCATAATTGTTGTTTGAAAAATCAGTTTCAATTTATTCCAAGGGCATATTGTAGAATAGATATCAGTATTGTGTTCTAAAATTCCCCCCTAAGAATAACTCAACGCCCATTAAGCCTTCATAAGGCTCTACTATGACTCATGAATATCAAGAAGTGCAACATGACATATCAAAATTACAAGAGCAAGTGCACCAAATTTCGCTCTCACAAAGAGCAACAAAAAATGAAATGGAAGTTTTGAAGAAAGGCATGGAAGCTAAGATAGATGGTTTGAAGAAAGGGATGTAAGATAAGATGGATGGCATGGAGGCTGGCATGGAAGCTAAGATCGACAAAAAATGAAGGACAACATGGAAAACATGAATAATGATCTAAAAGAAGATATGGAAGGTTTGACAAATTTGATACAAGAAATGTTTCCTAATGGAGAAAATATAGTAGAGGAAACTTATGATGAGAAAAAATTGAATTTTAACGATGATTTCATAGACTCTAATGTTGGATGGTAAAACCATCATATTCCAAACATGGATATGAGGAAGTTTGATGGCAAGGATCTTGTAACATGGATACTACAAATGGAGAAATATTTTGATCTCAATAATGTGCAAAACACACAAAAGGTACGCATTACATCTTTACATTTAGAATAAATACATTTATATGGTATCAATGTCTTTTCTCCCGTAAAAAATTTTTCACCTGGTCAATTTTTATGGAGGAAATGATAACACATTATGAGGATACAAATAGAAACACCTTCTTTAGACAATTGATAAATATCAAACAAAATGGTTCAAGTGGTGGAGCACATTGAGGACTTCCAAAATTTAAATATAACGGTAACTCATATTCCAGAGGAACATAGGATTGATGTCTTCATAGGGACTTTAAAGGATAAAATCCAACATGAGGTTTTCCTTTGGGAACATGATTCATTAGAGAATGCATTCAGGTTGGAAAGAAAAATTGAATGTACAATTATGGCGACAAGGAAGCCTACCACTCACATCTATAAAGATGTAAGTATGATACCCCTATACTTCCACAACCTACAAGGTTGACACCACAAAAAATGGAAGAAAAAAGAGGAAAAGGGATTTTCTATAGTTGTGATAGCAAATACACTAAAGGTCTTAAGTGTGATGAGAAGAAATTATTTTACATAAATTGTGAAGAGGAGGAAGAAAATGAACAAAAAAGTTTAAAAGAAGAGGATATACTCCAGGAACCAACCCTAGAAGAAGAAGAAAGGAGTCTGACCATATCATGTAATGCATTGGTAGGAATTACCACTCCTCAAACTCTCAAGATAGAAGGAAATATCAAGAAGAGAAAGGTAATAGCATTGATTGATTCAGGTAGTAACCATAATTTTATTCATTGTAAGGTAGCCAATGAATTGAATTTTTTCCTATACCCAGCACCAGAATGTCAAGTGATGGTTGAAAATTGAGGAAATATAAATTGCTCTTGAAAATGACATAATATCAAGCTAACCATGGGGGAATATGTATTGAATAGTCAAATTCTTTTCATTCCAATGGGAGGTGTTGATGGTGTACTAGGAGTACAATGTTTACAATCTTTGGGGATGGTAGCTTTTATTTTTCAAGAACTTTTCTTGAATTTTTTTCGGAAGGAAAGGACGTTGAATTACGGGGTATCGCAGGGAAGTCGGGAAAGATAATAAGCTCTAATTTCATGACAAAGCTTCTGAAGAAATAACAACGAGGTGTAATTTCACAATTATTCTCACTAGAATTTCCAACGTCAAAATCATGTATTTCTCCATATCTCCAAAAAGTTTTACAAAAACATTCCAAGGTGTTTGAAACTCCCAAAGGACTCCCACCTATTCATGATCATGATCATGATATTCATTTGATTTCAAGAAGTGTTCCTCCAAAAATCAGACCTTACAGATATCCTTATGTCCAAAAGAGCTAAATTGAACGTATGATTCTAGAAATGTTAGAGGCTGGTATTATTCAACCTAGTCAAATTTCTTTCTTTGCTCTAACAGTATTGGTGCATAAAAAGGATGGATCATGGCGCATGTTTCCAGATTACAGGGAGCTCAATAAGCTCAAGATTAAAGATAAATTTCCCATTCTTGTTATTGATGAATTATTGGATGAATTACATGGAGCAATTTATTTTATTAGGTTGGATCTTTGTTCAGGTTATCATCAAATTAGAATGAAGACTGAAGATATTCCAAACATGAAATGTCAATCTCATGAGGGTCACTATGTATTTTTGGTCATGCCTTTTGGACTTACCAATGCACCTTATACATTTCAAGGGTTGATGAATTCCATTTTCAAACCCTTCATTAGAAAATTTTTGCTAGTATTTTTTGATGATATACTAATCTATAGAAGATATTGGAAGGATCATGCTCAACATGTTGATAGGGTGCTCAAAATAGTGGAAGAGAAACAATCATATGAAAAAACATCTAAATGTTTCTTTGGAGTACAAGAAGTAGAATATCTGGGTTAGATTGTATCTCACGAGGGTGTTAAGGTAGACCCTAAATAAATTAAAGCAATTAAGGAATGGAAAGTCCCCATAACCATAAATCAGTTGCAAGGATTTCTCGAGTTAACAGGGTATTATCGCAAGTTTGTTAAGAATTATGGGAGAATAGTAGCACCTCTTGTTAGTCACTAGTATTTTTTCCATTTTATAGATGAATAAATACTTGTCCTAGATTTCTAAAAACAAGATTCATCAATATTGTGAGTTTTAGAAATCTCACTGCTTTCATTATCCTTAAAATAATTTTTTCACTATTATACTACTATACCATTCCCTGGTTAGCCTATCACTACTATAAGACCCCTCATGGGCTTATGCCACTCAAATTTGTCTCATTTTCACACCCACAACCTTAGTACTCTATTTTTCCCATGCTTAACCTTTTCACTTTCCATCTAATTTTTCCAAATAGCGTACCCTTTCCCATGTTCATCAAATGCCTCAAGAATTGATGATCTTAAAGCTACCTATGTAATCTCTTTAGATAAATCAAGTACATTGGATTTTGGATTCTAAATACATCTATATGTCAAAAAATATGTTTTCATACTTGAAAACCATAATCCAATGCTTTCAGTCAAAGATCCTCCCACTAGGTCACTAGGATTTCATAGGTTGTAGGCTTATCTTTGGTGTACTAAATCACTGTTCTCCATGTGCTAGAAGCTTAATCAAAATGAGAAAAAGGTCATGCACCTGTTTGTCCAAATCATATCAAAGAAAATTCAAGGAGGACTTCTTTTCCAAGGACAAAATTCTGCAAAAGGATAACTGTCCATTTTGACATTTCTACAGGAGTGTCAAGGTGGCTATCAGCAGAAAAATTGTTAAGATAAAAGGCCAAATCCTCACTAAAGGACATCCACAGCAAAGAAGGAGGGAAGCAACCTATGTTCAAGGAAAATCAAGGTTTCTAGAACTGATTAGACCAGCAATGTGCCAATCAAGGAGCTAATGCAGAAAACCACAAGAATAGAGGCACACCAGCACAACCAGGCATGAAATGAATATTTTTAAAAACTATGAATGAAGAAGGGAAAAAGGTGAGAAAAACTAAATAGGAGTGATTCAACCTGAAAGGGCTTTAGAGAACTTAGAAAGCAACACTAATGATTCTTCTCAAGCAGCCCAAAAACCTAAGGTTTTGGAAAGACTGGTAAGGGAGATGAAGTGAACATAATAGGCCTTAAAAATGATAGCAGAAGGTTTTAAAAGGCTGTTGAATGTGACTTCTAGGGTTTGTGAAGGTAACAATGCTTCACTGCCTCAAAGGGAAAGAATACAAAGAGTATCAATGAGGGAGGTCAAGTTTTCATGAGCAATCAATTGCCTTCAAATGCTCAAAGGAATAAAATCCTAGAGTTGAGTTTCAAGATGAGAAATTGAGCTAATCATTCGATCACTGTTATGTGACTAAAGTTGTGAAAATCTAATAATGTTAGAAGGGACAAGATCAGTATGAAATGGCACCTGCAAATCAGAAGCGGCTAAAGGGAAATGGCATACATGGTTATAAATAAAAATCACTTGTTAGAGATAGGTTTATTATGCCTCACTGCCCAAATTAGTGAGGAAAGAAAACATGTTCTCATGTCACTCACACTCAGAAATGTCAAAAAAGGATAAAAACATGTTTTCGGTTTCTCAGTGCAAGCAAAAAGCGGTTTGACAGTGCCAAGACCCTCAAGGTTAAAAATAACCCTTTTCATTTCTCCAGCAAGCTACCACCAAAGGAAGAAGAGCTGCTTTCAAAAGCTTTCAAGTCACCCACAATAAAAGGTTAAAAAGATATAAGTCAAAGTGATAAAGTGACCAAAAAACTCAAAACATTAGCAAAAGTGGGTTTTCAAGTTTAATTTATTTTCCCTAAAAATTATAAAGGATCTCTCTGCTCTCTTCATATCTCATTTTTCATTTAAAAAGAGTGAAGAGCCTTCAAAAGGAAATTTTTTGAGTTGACGTAAGAAATTCTAGGCAAGGTTACCGACGCTACACTTTTGAGCCAACGCTGCACTCATAGGACCCGGCGTTGCGCGAATAGGAGTTTCCACAGTGTGTTTTTTCACTGTGCTGCGTGAATAGCTAAACGCGATGCATGTACAAGTGGGCGTTGTGCCCAGGTTGACCTGACACACCCAGAAGCTCGGCGCTGCACTCACAGGCTAACCCGACAGGCCTGGCGCTGCGCTTAGGAGCTCGGCAAGGCTACACATGGGCAGCGCTGCACACACACGACCCAACTGGCTGAGTTTTCTTCCCGGTACTACACTTAGGCCAAAAAGGAATCCTTTGCTTGCAAAGTGCCCTCAAAAGGCCAAAGGGACCCCTCTAGGTTGTTTCCAAGACCCTGCAAAAGAGTTTAAATTGGTAAGTGGACATTTTTCCTCCTCCTCAAGTGGCTTTGTGTTTTAATGATTAAGGTAAAATTATCAAACCCTAGTCCCTAAATGAACCCTAGGTATTCATGGAAAACACCTTCTCTTGACCTCCCAGCAAACAACTATCAATCAAACATTGTGATTTAAGGTAATTACAAATCAATTCAAGCCAAGCCCTCATCAAGATCAAAGAAAATCAGTCATATACCCACCTCCATATCACTCATTTGAAAAATTTTCCCTCACCATCATTTCATTTCACTCTTCCTACTGAATTTTCACAAGCAGGCCCAAGTTTGTCCAAAAAACAGCCCTAATCACCATGTCAGGAGAAGAAGGCAGTGTCAGCAGTGAATGATGCCAAGTGCCTATAATGCCAAATCACAAGGGAGGAAAGATCAATAGATTTGAAGCCCCAAGCATAGTGTATATTACTTCATCTCCCATGATTCTCACATGCTTTCAGAATGTGGGGTGTTTTTAGTTATGTGATAAAGTTAAACAAGTGCATATTCACCCTCAACTCACTAGGTTGTTTGTCCTCAACTTACACAATAAACAAGTAAGCCTTGCAGGGGTAGATTTTGAACTATCATTAGATGCCATCTATAATGCTATAGGTATACCTGATGTTGGTGAAAAGTGGTTCAAAACAACAAGATTAAACATGAGCTATTATGAGCCATTTCTCAAGACTAGATACAGAGAAGACTATAAGGCTATGTTCCCTTTCTCACACTTACTAGAGAGGTATGCACCCCTAATGAAGGTCATAATGAAATACTTTACCTGTGAGGGGAGATACTCCAGGCTCTACTCCTACCATGTCAGATTACTCATGCATTTCACTAGGGTCAAGATGCTTCATTTTCCCAATTACTTGTATAGGAGTATAGACAAGATGTCTTTTGTTGTCCGAAAGAGAAGTTATACCCAGCAAATGCATAGTTTTTTCCACCACTCCTTGATACATATGGCAGTATTAAATCAGATGGAGCAGAAAGGCATACCTTGGGATGTGTTCATAGCTCATGAGATATTCACAAGCCCACAACCTCATCATCAACCTAGTTTACCCTCATCATCTCATCTTCCTCCCTCCACTCCTCCATCACCTCCTACAGATCATGCCTCATCATCTACACAAGTAGCCTCCCCTCAAGAAAAACTCCCTTCCTCACCTTCTCCTGATACATCGGAACAAGAAAGAAGTGGTAGTGAGAAAGACACCAACAATGAGGGTGAAGGTGACAATGAATCATTCAAAAGTGAGCCAGAGGTAGATGATGAAGAAGAGGCAGGTGATCAAGAAGAGGAAGATGATGAAGAAGAATCAGATGATGAGGAAGAGGAAAATGATGAGGAAGATAATAGTGACCAAGAGGAAAGCAAGGAAGAGAAATAAAAGGGCGGTGATGAAGAGGCAGATAAAGAGGAAGAGGCAAAAAATGATGAAGAGGTATAGGAGGATGATGAAGAAGAAATAGAAAATGAAGAGACAGAGACTAATAATGAATAAAAGGGCAATGAGCAAGACAGTGATGAAGAAAATAGTGACAAAAAGGATAGTGACAAGGAGGTCAATAGTGAAAAAGAGGTAGATAATAAAGAAAATAGTGGAAAAGATAGCAAGGAAGAAAATAGTCATGACAGTCATGACAACAGTCAGCTCCACGGTGATAATGAGGATGATGACAGTGAAGAAGATAAAGAAGAAAGCAGTCTCAATGATGAACAAAATAAAAGTGAAGAAAATGCAGAGGATGATAATGAAAATGATGATCACAGCAGTGAAAAGGAAAACAGTTAAAATGAAGGAAAAAATGAAGAGTTTGATGACAGTAACGAGGATCATAGCCATGAGGAAGACACTAACAAGACCACAATCACACCTCTTTCATTGACATATCAAAGAGGGCCAAGGATTGTGTTCTTTGCCTCCAAAAGGTAAGGGACAATGCCATCCACCTCAGCTCAACCACTAGACAAAGGAAAGATAAAGGTAAAGGAATAAGAAGAAGATCATGAGGTTGAGAGGGAGTTTGAGATCATTCAGGTGGACAGTGATGAGGAGAATGAAGCAAGGATCTCAAACTTTCTCATCCAAAAAAAAATACACTCATTCAAGACCTCCAAGAAAATCTGAATAGGGCCAAGAGTGTAATGTTGGAAATATCATGCAGAGTGTTGTCCTTGATGGCAACCCACTGAATGAAGATGAAGACATGATATTTTTGACTTGTGTTTTCCTTGATGGCAATCCACCTGATGAAGTTATTTTTGACTTGATGAACTTGGTAAATGATGTAAATCTGATGTGATATGATGTGTGTTGACAATATGATGCTGAGTACCCACTTGATAGAGTGTTGTCCTTGAATGGCAACCCACCTGATGGAGTTGTGCTTGATAGAATATGTCTTGATGAACTTGTTTAAAGAAGTAAATCTGATGTATCTACAGAGAGTACAGAAGGTAATGAAGAAAGGAATTCAATATGTGCTAGATCCATGATAAAAAGAGTATGTTTCAAGGAATACGCGGATTTGTCTAGGAGAAGTCACGTATGCACGCGGTTAAGTACGTGCCAAGTCATGTATGGGAAAAAGCGCTCAAAAAGTGAAAAACCAGGGGTAACCACCATGGTATTGACCCATTGTATTGGGTAATGATTCGTTTAAATGACCCCGTCCAGGAATACCATCGGATGTAATGTGGTTTTGGCTCATGGTATTGAAAAAGGGTAAACCTATATAAAGAGAAGAAATTCATTTTGCAAATCATGGATGTGGGTGCAAGATGTCTGAGCTTGAATGAATACTTCTCTCTGAAGTATATCTGAATGGAAAGGGTTACAGTTGAATGATAGATCTGATTGCATGATGCACCAATGATGAAGAAGGGTATCTAGATCTGAAATGTACTTGTATTTGCTAGATCCGTTTAGGGGATGATTAGATCTGAGAAGAGGCAAACATCCGTCTCAAGTAAAGGTAAAATTCAAGTACGATTCTGTTTCGAAGAATTGCAATGACCCTAAATGTCCGAAGAACCACGTTAGTTTCACCGCGTGTTAGCGCGTATATACACTGCAGTTTTGCTAAAGAGAAAGTGCGATGCGATGAAATCAGCTCAATTTGCAAGGTACATACACGGGTTGATGATTAGAAGCACGCACATACGCGGTACTGGGGGCCTAGCGGGGAAAGCGTGCGTAAACCGGGGGTTTGGTCGGGGCGCGGCAGAATGTCCATCCGTTCGCTCGTGTCATCGTTATCCGTGAATGATGTATTCTACGCTGGGTTACCTGAATTGATAAGTTTTCTGGCCTGATGTATGATTGGTTTTTTAAACATGATAGTGGGTCTAGTCCTAAAATATACAAACGGGTCTCATGGCGTCTCAAAGGGAAGCTGATCCAAACCAAAATTGATGAAACGTGGTCCATAGAGGTGCTGAGGGTTGTAGCCTTCAGTCAGGGGGTTGTAGCTCCCTTCCAGGTGAGGCTGGTAAACGAGATCAGGGGGTCGTAGCTTCCTTCCAGGAGAGGCTGGTAAACGAGTCAGGGGGTTGGAGCTCCCTTCCAGGAGAGGCTGGTAAACGAGCGCAGGTGGGTGCCTGCGTGCTGGTCAAGTCTGCGCCAGCACATATGTTGTAAGATGTTTTTCTCTATAATAAAATATTGAAGGCTGAGCAACTGCAGCGGTGGTTTTCTCCCGACTTGGGTTTCCACCTAAAAATCCTGGTGTTCATGTGTGATGCTTTGTGTGATGGTTTATTCTGTTCTTACTGCACATGTTTACTGTTTATTAAACATCCGATGAATGAATGATGGAATGATATAAGTGAAGAATTAATGACATAATTAGATCTCTGTGTATATGCGAGTTCCTTAAAGGGTATCCGCGTATATACGTGAGTCTGTATCAGGAAAGTAGCATATGGGTTTTAGAAGAAAGAAAAAGTAAAAGTTTTGAATATGCAGTAAACACTGATTCACCCCCCCCCTCAGTATTTTTCCCAACAATTGGTATCAGAGCAGGTCCTTCTACAGAAGCTTGATCGCTTGAAGGAGATCTGTCGCAATGGGAAGTCAAGAAGGAGTAATGTCTATAAAGCCACCTCTATTCAATGGAAGCAATCTGATATTCTGGAAGGTACGAACAAAAGCTTATCTGCAAAGTCTTGGTGCAGATGTATGGGAAATCGTGGAAGAAGGCTATCAATATCCGACAAGTATTCCTACTGATGCAGCTGAAAGGAAGAAGTATGAAATCAATGCCAAAGCAGTGAATGTCTTATTAGGAAGCATGTATGAATTAGAATTTGATAAAGTGATGCAGCTACATTCAGCAAAAGAAATATGGGACAAAATCATTCTGAGCTATGAAGGAGATACAAAGGTAAAAAGTGCAAAACTCCAAACTCTTAGAATCGAATATGAAAATTTGAAGATGCATAGTGATAAAAGTGTTGCCAGTTTCTTTCTTCGTCTAGATGATATTGTAAATCGGATGAGAAATTTGGGTGAAACCATAGCCGATACTACTCTGGTGGAAAAAGTCTTAAGATCCTTGACTTCAAAATTTGACTCTAAAGTTTCAGCTATTGAAGAAAGGCAAGATCTGCAAACTCTTACTATTGTTCAATTAAATGGTATTCTGACTGCTTTTGAAATGAGGCAAGGAGGCCCTTCTCAAATCAAAGAAGTTGTTTTTAAGGCATCTGCAAAAGGAAAAGAAAAGGAAGTTGTCAAAGAATCCAGCTATATATCTGAAGAAGAAGAAGAAGCAAATTTTGTGAGAATACTTCAACTAGGTACCGGAAAATTCAAAGGTAAGCTTCCTTTCAAATGTTTCAATTGTGGAAGAGTTGGTCATTATGCTGCAAAGTGTCCTTATAAAGAAACATCGGCTAAAGGAAAAGAAGTAGCAAGAAGGAATAAGAATCGATCTAGCACAAGAAAAAGTTATTATACTAATGAAGATAGTGATGGGTCATCTGATAGTGAGGAAGAATGTGAAGAAGATTTTAGACTTCTCATGGCATTTGAACAAAGAGAAGAAAAGGATACTTTTGTGGATGCTCTAGAGGACAATGATTTTCTTGAAGAAAAAAATCAACTCAAAGTAAGCCTAGAAGAAAAGAACATAATCATAGAGACTCTTGAAAATCAGCTTGAAGCAAAGGAAAAACGCATTGAGGAATTGGAGTGTGAAGTAGTAAGTTTAAGGAAAGATAATGAGAAAGCAAAAACTCTCAATCTTAAATTTGCTAAAGGTTCAGAAACCTTAGATGAGATTATCAAGATACAACGGTCTCCTCTTATAAAAACAGGTCTTGGATATACTGGGGAATCTTCCCAGACTTCAGCACCAAATTATCTGAAAGCAGCCACAACTAGTTCAATACATTCAGCCACTTTTAAGTGGGAAAAGGGGTCTTTTTACAGTAAAGTATGACCATTCTAATTCAAGGAACACTAATAAAGAGATCTTTCAAAGAAGTTAACAAATCAATAAAACTTAAATAGAAGACGCATCGTTAAATTTCTACCAATGGACACAAGCTATGTCACACCTTAACAGTAAAGTTGTTCAATGTGCGAATATAAAACCATCATGACAAGAGAAGCAAGAAAGAAAAGATGAATATTAAACTAAAGAAGAACACTCCGAGCAATAAATTTTTTTCTTCAAAAACGAAGTTGAATGTACCTTTACTTTGTCATAATAACCTTTTGGTCATGAAGAATCAACGCAAAGTAAGGTCCGCCCAAAAGAACATGTTCCCTTGAGCTCTAAGGTGGGAAAAAATATTTCATGAAAATTGTATAGCGTTATTTCATAGACAGAAGAAAATCAATGGCACATTGATAGTGGTGCTTCAAGACACATGACAGACAGTACAAACCCTTACATGTAATGCTCTAGAAAAGGAAAATAAAGTTACATTTGGAAATGATACTCCTGCTGTAATTAAAGGAAAAGGGTCAGTGTTTCTAAAAGAAAAGGTGAAGGCTAATGATTTCATGTATGTGGATGGATTAAGGCATAACCTGTTAAGTGTAATTAAAATGTGTGATCAAGGAACATAAGTGGTCTTTAGTTTAAAAGAATGTGTGGTTCGTGATCTTGATACAGGTAAAATCATTATAAAAGGAAAAAGAAATCCAAGCAACCTGTATGTACTGAACGACATAGATCAATGTTACTTGAGCAAGTCTTCAGAAAGTTGGCTATGGCATAGAAGGCTGGGGCATTTGAGCTTCTCTAAAATCAACAAAGCCAGCAGACTTCAAGCTGTTTGTGATCTTCCCAATGTTAATCTACCAGAAAGTATCATATGCAAATCTTGTCAATTCGGTAAGCAGACCAGAGTACGATTTAATGCCAAAGAAGGATCATCAAGTAAGCCTCTTGAACTCATTCATATTGACATATGTGGTCCTATGAGGAAAAAGTCACCACGTGGGGAAGAATACTACATCTTATTTATTGATGATTACTCTAGAATGTGCTGGATTGGGTTCATTATACACAAAGATGAAGCATTTGAAAAATTTCAGAGCTTCAAATCATTGGTAGAAAATGAATTAGATCTAAAAATCAAGTGTCTTAGATCTAATCAAGGAGGAGAATATACAACAAATGAATTCTTTGAATTTTGTAAACAACATGGCATAAAAATACAGTTCTCTGTAGCAGGCACTCCACAACAAAATGGCATAGCAGAAAGAATGAATAGAACAATTCAACAAATGACTAGAGCTATGCTTGATGATTCTGGAACTCCTGACATGTTCTGGAGTGAAGCAGCACATACAGCAGCTAACATTCTCAACAAGGTTCATGTTCGGGTAAATAGTGACAAAACTCCATATGAACTCTGGTATGGTAATTCTCCCTCTGTGAAGCATTTTAGAGTTTTTGGAAGCAAATGCTTTATCAAAAATAATGATGAAAAGCTTGGCAAGTTTGAACCTAGATCAGATGAAGGGATATTTCTTGGTTACTCATCTACAAGCAACGCATACAAATGTTAAAATAAAAGGCTTCGAAAGATTGTTGAGTGTATTGATGTTGTTATTGATGAGTTTCCTGCAGCTCCTAAAGAAGAAAAACAAACAAAAAAAGAAGATGATGGTGACTTATGTCCTTCTACATAAAATAGAAATGATATAGACAGTGGATCAAATGAAGAACCTGAAAATGATCTATCCGATAAAGCTCCATCCAGATATCAAAGAACGTTCAATCTCTAACCAGATATGAATCAAGGTATCAACAAGGAGAACTCTTTATAGGATTCCTGTCATCTGCATTTCTATCCGCCAATTGGTCCAGACACAATGTCAGACCGGTTACAAATATTCGTCACGAAGTAACATGAAATGAAGAGTTTGATCAAATTGAAAAATCAAGACACTTAATCAAACGATCCACAGTTGAAAACAACAGAACAAAACTGACTTTCATGAACAAGTTAAAATGAGAGTGGCGTTAAAGAAACAAGCTAGACCTGGTTTCGCAGTAAAGGCAATACCTTACCAACAAGGTATAGTACTTGAAGAAATGTTTTTCCGAGCCAGAATTGAAGCCATAAGGATGTTTCTTGCTTTTTCAAGCTTCCAACAAATCAAAGTTTATCAAATGGATGTTAAATCTGCTTTTCTCAATGGTGATCTAGAAGAAGAAGTTTATATAGAACAACCAAAAGGATTCATTTTGGGAAATGATGAAAAACTTGTTTGTAGACTTAAAAGGGCTCTATATGGTCTCAAACAAGCTCAAGTGGCATGGTATTATCGTTTGATAAACATTTCATCAACAAGGTTTTTAAAGGGTTCCGTTGATAGCAACTTATACACAAAAGTTGAAAATGATAAACTATTGATTGTGGTTGTATATGTTGATGACATCATTTTTGGGAGTAACGAAGAATCTATGAGTCAAAAATTTGCTTCTGTCATGCAGCAAGAATTTGAAATGTCCTTACTTGGGGAACTAAAATTCTTTCTTGGCTTGCAAGTGCATCAAACTGCAGATGGTATATTCCTATCACAAGCAAAATATCTTAAGCAAATTCTGAAGAAGTATGGCATGGAAGAATGCAAACCCGTAAGTACACCAATGATAACCGGATGCAATTTCAGTTCTCATGATGATTCTCCCACGGTGAATCAACCAGAATACAGATCGATGATAGGAAGTCTACTTTATCTCACTGGGACTAGACCAGACATTATGCATGCAGTTGGGATTGTTGGACGATTCCAAGCTAATCCAAAGGAGTCTCACCTTCAGGCTGTTAAAAGAATTTTCAAATATCTACAAGGAACTCAAGACTTTGGTCTATGGTATCCAAAGAATGTTGATCTTACTCTTCATGCTTACACTGATGCAGATTGGGATGGAAGTGTTGATGATCGGAAAAGCACTAGTGGTGGTGCATTCTATATGGGACCCCGGTTAGTATCTTGGTTCAGCAAGAAGCAAAATTCTATTGCATTATCTACAGCAGAAGCAGAATATGTGGCTGCCGCATCTTGTTGCACTCAACTCCTTTGGATGATGCAAACCTTACAAGATTTTCAAATCAAATGTGCTTCTCCTATCTCCATTATGTGTGATAATACAAGTGCCATCAGTATCTCAAAGAATCCTATTATGCATTCGAAGACCAAGCACATTCCCATCAAGTATCACTTCTTACGTGAACAAGTGCTTGAGCAAAAGGTGAAGTTGGAGTATGTTCCCTCCAAAGAACAAGTTGCCGATATCTTTACCAAACCTCTGCCCAGGGAAGCGTTCGAGTATCTAAGACAGAAGCTGGGAGTGTTATCTTCCAGTCAAAAGAACAAATCTGCATAAATTCAGAAGATTAAATAGGATACGTGGTTTTCCTGATGTACAGTCGCGTATATACGTGAGTATATGAACAGAAAGTCGCGTATGGATAGTTGCTGACTATTTTTGGTTGGTGTCAGCATTCTGCAATACTGTTTGGCTTTTCTGGTTATGTTTCTGCCTGACAAATCATTTGATATGAAGAAGACAGGTACAGGAGGTATAAGTTCAGGGGGAGTTGAAGAAATGTAAAATTTTCTATGCTTCACTTTCCATACGTGGGTTAGATGAACAAAAGTCGCGTATACTCTCCAGTTCTAGCAGACACAGTCGCGTATGCATTAATGATAAGAGAATTGGGACGACAGCTGAAGATCAGGAAGAGAGGTTCAGGGGGAGCATCAGTCTGACTGCTAATGATTAGATAAGGACAGATCATGCAGAGATTGTAGTCGGTGACTTGCTGTTGAAGGTGTTCAGGCGGCATAAACTAAGGGGGAGCCTTGGTCATATGATCTTATGGGAGATGCTGACTCTTATGGTCAGTGCTGGTGGGGACATTGGTTTTACGTAGTATAATGCATTGCCTGCATTATGTTGATTCCAAAAATGATTCCCGAGGACCGTGTTGGTCATAAATGGTCACAGTTTAGTCCAGGCTTGAAAAGGTCTTTGTTGAGACCCAAGGATGTAAAATTGTAATATTCTGCGCCACAAGGACTTAACAAATTTTGTAAACCCACTTGGTTGTGTAGCTGAGTTGAAATGTGTAAACCCACTTGGTTGGGTACTTGAGTCTCATATGTAAATCCACTTGGTTGGATATTTGATGTAAGTATGAGTCTTTGGTGATAGGAAGAGTCATGTACTTTATTGAAAAATATGTTTGAAGATTCAAGATGAACTCAGGAAGCTTGGTCACTTCCCGCATACACTGCATCCTGGCATCGTTTTTCTACATAAGGAGAAATGTGGGGAGAGAGAGTGTTGTTTGATCCGCCCTTCGCTCCCTCGATGTCGTCGGGGGAGAGTGACATGGTGTTTGAATGAAGAGAAAGAATGGTGTCAAAAATGGGGAGAGTGACATGGTGTCATTGTATTCTTAATGTACCTATCTGTTGTGATAACCAAACACCATCGTGGTTGCCATCAAGTCCAAAGGGGGAGATTGTTGGCAATATGATGCAGAGTGTTGTCCTTGATGGCAACCCACCCTCTGAATGAAGATGAAGACATGCGACTGTTGACATGTGTTGTCTTTGATGGCAATCCACCCGACAGTTGGCTCTTGACTTGATGAACTGGTAAACAAGAAAATCTGATGATATGATGTATGGTTACGAATATGATGTCGAGTACCCACTCTTCTGATAGAATGTTGTCCTTGAATGGCAACCCACCTGATGAAGTTGTGCTCGATAGAATATGTCTTGATGAACCTGTTTAAAGATGTAAATCTGATGTATCTACAGAGAGTATAGAAGGTAATGAAGAAAGGAATTCAATATGTGCTAGATCCATGATGAAAAGAGTATGTTTCAAGGAATAAGCGGATTTTTCTAGGAGAAGTCGCGTATGCACGCGGAAAACAACGTACCAAGTAGCGTATGAGCAAAAGCGCTCATAAAGTGCAAAACCAGGGGTAACCACCATGGTATTGACCCATTGTATTAAGTGATGATTCGTCTAAATGACCCCGTCCAGGAATACCATCGGAAGTAATGTGGTTTTGGCTCATGGTATTGAAAAAGGGTAAACCTATATAAAGAGAAGAAATTCATTGTGCAAATCATGAGTGTGGGTGCAAGATGTTTGAGCTTGAATGAATACTTCTCTCTGAAGTATATCTGAATGGAAAGGGTTACAGTTGAATGATAGATCTGATTGCATGATGCACCAATGATGAAGAAGGGTATCTAGATCTAAAATGTACTGGTATTTGCTAGATCTGTTTAGGGGATGATTAGATCTGAGAAGAGGCGAACATCTGTCTGAAGTAAAGGGTAAAATCTGAGTAATGTATCTGTTCTAAAGAATTGCAATGACCTAAATGTCTGAAGAACCATACGCTAGTTCGCCGCAGAAGAAGTGCGTATATACGCGGCTTTGCTAAAGAGAAAATGTGTATGCGTAGTGAAATCAGCTCTGTAATTTGTACAGAAGTATACGTGGGTTGATGTGATTGGAAGCGTGTATATACGCGGTATCAATGAAAGGAAAGCACGTATGCAAACTAGGGTTTGCTGAAGCAAGGGGTATGAAATGTCTAATATGTTCTGCTATGTTACTGTTATCTGTGAATGATGTATTCTACAGTTCTGGGTTGTCTGAATTGATAAGTTTCAGTTTGATGTATGATTGAGCTTAAATGTATGGAGTGGGTCCAGTCTGAAAATATAATGAAATGTGGTCTGCAAGTGGTGTCCTAAAGGAAGCTTTGGATCCAGTGTAAAAATTGATGAAACATGGTCCATAGAGGTGCTGAGGGTTGTAGCCTTCAGTCAGGGGGTTGTAGCTCCCATCCAAGAGAGGCTGGTAAATGAGATCAGGGGGTCGTAGCTCCCTTCTAGGAGAGGCTCGTAAACGAGTTAGGGGGTTGGAGCTCCCTTCCAGGAGAGGCTGGTAAACGAACGCAGGTAGGTGCCTGCGTGCTGGTAGGAGTCTGCACCAGCACATATGTTGTAATATGTTTTCTCTATAATAAAATATTGAAGGCTGAGCAACGGTAGCGGTGGTTTTCTCCCGACTTGGGTTTCCACCTAAAAATCCTGGTGTTCATGTGTGATGCTTTGTGTGATGGTTTATTCTGTTCTTACTACACATGTTTACTGTTTATTAAACATCTGATGAATGAATGATGGAATTATATAAGTGAAGAATTAATGACATAATTAGATCTCTGTGTATACGCGAGTTTCATAAAGGGTATCCGCGTATATACGTGATTCTGTATCAGGAAAATAGCTTATGGGTTTTAGAAGCAAGAAAAAGTAAAAGTTTTGAATATGCAGTACAAATACTGATTCACCCCCCCTCTCAGTATTTTTCCAACATGTAAATGATTCCCTTGACATGGAGAACAGGCAGTTAGGAGTACAAATTGTAATTTATGAAGCTAGAGCCATAAAGGCTCGGAAAGAAGCCCAAAGGGCATAGGTAAAGTTAGAAGAGTTCATGGACACTTATGAAGAGAGTGAGGATGAAGGAGGACAGCTTTTGAGGAGACCTGGAACCATGGGGTTGAAGAAGGCATTGGAAAAGAAAAGGGAACAAGAATCAGCCCTAGCAGAGCAGCTCCCTCTAGATGAGCTGCTGACCATGGAGATAGCACATGATCGGGAGCCTCGGTTGCAAAGAGCCAGCATACACTTGGAGGCTAAGTTTCAGAAGGAAAATCAGGATCTTGATCTCCAAAGGAGGATGACCAAGCATTATTCCCGGAGAAACCAAGTTGCAAGGGCTAAGCTCAAGAAGGCCCAAACCAAAATCCAGAAACTAAAAGTGGAAAAAGCCCAAGCTAACCTTGGAATTTTGGCACAATATTCTCTATAGGTCTCTCAAAACTCATGAGGCACACATCCACCAAATTTGAGAGAAGTTTGACAATTTTTGGGTTTTTGTGAATTTGGAGGCCTATAAGCGCAGTACCCCTGGCGCTATGATTTTTTCTGAATACATCCTCATAGGGAGAAATTTGAATTTTTATAATCCTCATATCTATTATAGTATTCTCACTAATTTTCAGAGCATTTGCAGCATTTTTGACCCCTCAAAAGGTAAAAAAACACCCCATTTTTTTACCTTTCTGCCTCATTTTCAGGCTTGTCGCTGTGCTTATAGAAGTTTTGGGAGTTTGAAGTTTTGGATAGACTACAGGAGCTCAATAAGAAAAAAAAATGGTAGATTTGGAAAGTAGACTTAGCAGGCTTTCCAACGGACCATCATGGGGCAAATTTAGACATCAGAAAGGTCACCAAAACTTGGATGCAAGTGGATCTATTTCCTTCTTCTTAAGGCATTGCGATTTTAGGCCTCACTGTGTGTTTTTAGCCAAAATTCAACAAAACACACTCATTAATTGTAAAATGATATTTTAATGTTTTTTGAAGAAAATGACTACAAAATTAGGTGCTAGGAGTTATTTTTCCGTTTATTTCATGGGATATTTTGTGCCTTGGGCCTTACATGGTCTCTTGGGCATTAATGACATTTATGAGTGATTTTGACATTTTCCAACCCTATCTAGGGTTTTTTCCCTCCTTTGC
This sequence comes from Pinus albicaulis, assembly GCA_034641835.2. NCBI lineage: Eukaryota > Viridiplantae > Streptophyta > Pinopsida > Pinales > Pinaceae > Pinus > Pinus albicaulis. The sequence continues at coordinate 1,505,321,729 of CM076581.1, read as the reverse complement.
TAAATAAATAGAGCATGAGGGATTCATTGTAAATGTTGGCATTTGATGACTCTTTGGAGCAATACATAGTTTTTTTTGGAGATTGGAGAATAAATTGGTGTTGTGGAGTTTGTGAATGGCTTGTCTTGATTGATGATGGAGAAGGCTTCTTGTGGGATCCCTAAGCTTGGTTAATGGTGATGTGCCTATATTCAGTTATTTTTTTCTCATGTATCATTGTGTTTCATACTTTTTTATTGTAGTAGGACAATGGTTTTAGACTAAGAAATGTCGTCCAAAGCAAATTAGCTCAGTTTTTTCTTCACTACCTCTATGTTTTCCTCTACTGGGCCTTTTTAGAGAATTCTTAATTTCTCTCTAGACCACCCAAGCTTGTTTATTTAATTAATGGTTTAATAAATTAAGTATCAAAGATGATTTATTGTTAGCCCTGCTTGTTTTATGTCTCTAAACATTGTCCTTGAGGTCTCTCTCCAATGTACCATTGATTAGGTTTGCCAAAGAGGCTATGTTTCGATCATACCCTTTGTCCATGCTTGAATAATTTTTTTGGAGATCTTCATAGCTATGATCAATTATGTTTAGGCATTCCCTCTTCTTTGATTAAATTCATCTGTGTATATTGAATGTTTTCTAACCTTGAAGGTTAAATCATTGGAAGTTGAATGAGTTTCTCGCCTTCTATATTTCATTGGATTGTATGCCTGAAATTCTTATTTTCTTAAGTTGAATCAAAGAGTTAATGGTGTGCCCTGTCTATTGATTTCTTCTTCATGCTAAATAATGTTGAGGTCTTTCCTTGTTTTTTAAGTACATGATAAAGGATTCTTAATTGCCCTTTCTCCTACTTTTTTGACAAAATTGATCTTCATTTTATTTCACAAAAACCTTGAGAATCCATCTTACCAATGCTAGATTTTCCCTGTGATCCACCCTGATTTACTATTGAAACTTTCTATGACTTTTATTTGACTCCATATCCCAATAACTTGAATATTTCCTCACTCTATCTATGCTACTTGATCATCTTACCCAACCAAAGAAAAAAAACAAATCCTACACTTAACAACTAGCCTAAAATCAAAACCCTAGAAGAAAACAAGTTCATATCCTTTGCTCAAGTAGAGAGAGCCCTCTCTAAGTCCTAGAAGTCTTGGTCCTAGGACTCCAAAGACTAGTATGATGTTACCCTGTGAATTTGATCTCACGAATCTAAAAAATCATAGGAACCTAACATAATGGTGATCACGGTGGGACCTTTTGAGTCAATAACCATATAATTATTCCTTAGGACTTCAGAAACCCTTATTACACAACATATATTGATTTATCACCAACTCATAGCCTAACACATTTGGAAATCAAGGTGAGAGGCTTTCTGAGATTAAGTTACAATATAAGCACTCCTTAGAACTTCAGAAACCCTTATCAAATCATAGAGAACTCAAACTATTAGCCAAGAGTAGAATCTAACTACTTCACCATCCTAGAAAAATGATGAGTCAACTAGAGAACACTCATAGAAACGTTAGGGGAACATAAAGGAACTCAGAAAACCCCAAAACATCCCTAGATTGGTTTTTATTTTCAGTTATTTGTGGTGGACCCTAAACATACATCCTTAAAATAACTAAAAATATCCACCTGGCAACTCCACAAGCCTCCAGTAGGCCTTCTAAATTTACTAGTGTTCTTACATTTCCTTAGGATTGTGTCAAATCATCCTTGAGAGGTTTAGAAGCCTAGTCACACAATGTGAGCTTAACAAACATTAAGAGAGGTCAACCCTCTAAATACAGTCATAAAATTTCAACCTCTCTATACCTTGGGTTTGAAATCTGGCTTCACAAAGGATCAATACCAGATCTCACCTGGACCCAAACCCTCCCACCATAGTTGATGATCTAGAAAAGATTTTGTGGCAAACTTCTAAAACTAGTAACTCAACTAATTTTAGGACCATTCATAGAGAAAGCTATGTCCCTAAACATCTTATAGCCTTGCAATACCCCCAGTTTGACTTGCACCATACAAGAAATCTTTTCAGAACCAAGTCACAAAGTGGGATTTACCAGACTGAGCTTGAGACCTTAGATTTGTAACAGATTTCAAGTAGAGAAGCCTCTTCTTCCACTCCTCCTGACTTTCAGCTTCTCCATCACTTTGGCTCTTTTCATACCAAGTCTACTCAAAACCAGTTTGCTGGTCCAAGTACCTCTACCACCCCCATCCACACATCCAATGTTCAAACCACTCCACTTCATCCTCCACCCCCTCTCACAAACCCTCCCCTTGTAAATCATCCTTGGATCCCATTCACTCCCATCATGGTAGCATGGTATGCCCCCCTGGCACTTCCACAACCTTTGTTACCTTTTCCAGATGATCACCAGTCCAAAATCCCTCACTTTACCAAAACTGAATCCATCACTACCCAACAGCATGTAGATAGGATAAATGATGCCTTTCACTACATGGAAATAGAAGAGGAAACCATTAAAATGAGGATATTTGCACAGATTTTAGGAGGAGAAGCCAAAAAATGGTTCAAAATCTTGACTCCTAACACCATAAATGATCTTGCTTCCCTTTACCAAACATTTATAAACAAGTGGGAAATCAACAAAAACCCTCTCCAAATCCTCTTAGAATACAACAACCTCAAAATAAATATCAAGAAAAGTGTCCAAGAGTATTGTACCAGGTTCAATAGTGTTTACAATGACCTCCCATCAGACATGAAACCCCAAAAGGCTTAGCTTTAGCAAAATTTCTGGAGCGTTTAGATCCAGACATGGCCTATCAACTAAGAGGGAGAGAGCACCTAACTTTAGAAGACATGCAAAAGGGAGCTATAAGTGTAGAGGCCAACCTAATTGAAAAGAGGGATAGGATGAGATCAGAAAAGAGAGTCACCTACAAAGATGAAACTATAGCCTCAACCTCCTCATCTGATGCCAAGATTGAAAAATTAGTGAGGGTAATGGAAAGAATGATGGAAAGAATAAACTTCAGCGAAATAACACCTCCTAGGCAAAGCAAAAAAAATCCCAAAAATAGAAATAGGAATCCAAACTTCAGAAGAGATTCTCCTCAAAATATACCAAGAGAAAATGACCAAAAAATCAGGCCCTCTTTCCCAGACAATTATGTAGATGAAGAGGGAACAGAGTCTGAAGAACCTGAAGAAAACCATGTAAACTTGATAGGTTCTGACAACGAGGGACATGTTTTTCTCACTGAAGAAGAATAAGGTTTCTTTTCCCCAGATCAAACTAAAACAAACTATGAGGATTCAGAATACTACCAATTGGGATTTGAAAATGCCATAATGGAATTCCATAGGCAATATGACCTTAGGAGAAAAAAGAACCAAGAAAACTCCATAAAGAACAAAGAAGACAATGTTGTTAGGAAGACACCTGAAAACACTCCTAAGAAGATAGCAGACATTACCAACACCGTGGCTAAGAAAACTAATCCAAACAGAGACAAAACTAGCTAGCCAAGTGGTGACACAAGCTTCCCTAGTGCATCTACTAGTGGCCCTGAGAAAAATCTTTCATCCAAAGTCCCAAAATAGAATCAACAAACTAAACTTGTAGAAAAAATTATGATTGATAAAACCGATGTTAATATGTCCAAAACACAAGTGCCTTTCAGTTTTGAAGGAGAGATTACTAAAATCGAGATCACCATGCCTCTCACTGAACTGATAACCCAAGATATGTACAGGACCCAAGTTTTGAAAGTTTTAAACATGGGAAATGATACCTATACTTTAAAATTAACAGATGAAAAACCTAAGCTATTTTTTTGACCTAAAATAGAAGGAAAATACCAAGAAGGAACCATTCCCCCTTTCTATGTTAGCTTAAACATACATGAAAAAATCTTACATAATGGCATGTGTTAGGTAAACATGACTGGGGGTAGAGTCAATGTTGACTAGGGTAAATAGTAGTGGTTTTGGGGCACATGGTTTTGTGCACCCATGGTTTTGGCCCATGGTATTGCATGTAATGGAGCCTATAAAAGGCTGGGAAGACTTCATTGTAATGTAGGCCTAGAGGTGAGCAGTGAAGGCTGACTTGGCTGGATTGGCCAGGGTTTTGGCCAAGGCTAATGAAATTTTATTAGGATGGGTTTTCCCGAGAGTTTGGGGTTTTTCCCGGTTAAATATTTGTGCTAATGTTTATGATTTGTTGCTGGGTTTTTTATGTGTATTCCTCTCGGTAAATTCTTTATTATTTCTCCAGTAAATTTCTAATAGCATGATAGACTCTGGTTCCTCTCACAACGTCATGCCGAAGGTAGTGATGGAGAGATTAGGCCTAGAAATAACCAAGCTTTACAAAGACCTATATTATTTAGATTCAAGCAGAGTCAATTGTTTGGGCCTAATCAAGGATTTATGTTTTAATCTGGCACAAATCCTGGCTAACGGCCTGGTCATGGACATAGTAGTAGCAGACATTCCCCCTCAGTATGGCATGCTTTTATCCAGATCTTGGGGAGCCAAGCTTTAGGGGAACCTCCAACTTGACATGTCATATGCTACCATCCTTGTTTTCAACCAAACAAGGAGATTTTACTGGGAATCACACATGAATTTTATGGTTAGCAGCCAAGAAAGACCAAACAACACACCTCTTTATTCCATCCTTTCGGATCTTGACTCATTAATTTAATTTAATGAGGAAGACATTGATGAAAATTTAAATGAAATTGAGACAGACTTGGGCATGCCTCAATAGTCAAATCAGGAACTACATGAAGAACTCAACATCTTAGACTCTAGCAGCTTGATACAAAAACAACATGATGGTAAAGCAGAACTTAATTTTCTCCAAACTAAAAAAAAAAATTCAAAACCAAAACCAAGCTTAGAATATGAACAAGGTTGCTCACATGAAGAAAAAACATCACAAACAGAACCATCCCCTTTTGCTAATATGCTGAAATACTTTCATAAAACAGAGTTTTCTAGGAACCTAAATGAGAGGAATCTTAAGGTCTTGCCATACATAGACAACCCATCATCAAAGGGTTTTGTTGCTTAAAGAGAGTTGTTGAATCCAAAAAATGTTGCTAGGGACCCTAAACGAGTATCTACCAAGACTGATATAGAGGAGTATAATGTAGGCAACCTAGAAAGACCCAAAATGATTAAGTTATCCAAGACTTTACCACTTCACACAAAATTGAAATACATAACACTGTGCAAAAAGTTTCAGGATGCTTTTGTATATAGTAATGAAAGACTAAAGCCTTGTGACACAAACATTATTCAAAGAAGGTTTCCTTTCATAAAGACCATCAACCTTTTGATAAAATCGTGTCACTAAGAAAGAAAACAAAGGGGTATAGGCTATGTGTAGACTTTAGGTACCTAGGCAAACCCTCCCTAAAGAAAAAATCCCCTTTTCCTAAGATAAATCATACACTACAAAAGGTGGAAGCTTCTAACAAGATGTCATTGCTTGATACTGTTTAAGATTACAATCAAGTGATAGTACTTCCAACTGATCAGCATAAAGCCACTTTCAAAGCACCCTGGGACACCTACATGTTTGATCAAATGCCTTTTGAGTTAATTAGTGCTAAAGCTACTTTCCAAAGAGGCATGGCTCCTATTTTAAATTACTTCACTATGTTATACATTGATGAATCTTTTACAGAAGCAAGGTTTGGAAGAAATATTCAAAGAGAAAATGCAAAGGAGAGCATGGCTTGTTTGAAAGCTTTTGGAAAAATCCTTACACCGTGCACTCAAATCCAGGTAACAAGGTTTTACGTTTACAAGAGCTGAATGTGGAAGAATTATTTGGAGGTCCTGTCAATGGCAGGATGCTCAAGCACTATTTTTTTCAAGAGTCCTAGTTTGAAACTTTCATTCATTGTACATAACTTTGCATGATGAGAGATCATAAAAAAGAAAAAATGCATAAACAAATAAAGACGGAAAAAGAGGGCAGATTTGAAAAAGAGGTACATCCCCATACCTAAAAAAGAGTACTACTAAAAGTGTGCATGCCCAAATGCCACTACTTCTTCAAAAGAGTCTTGTTCAGTCATCTAGCCTAATCATGGCTAAACATGTTCTCAATTTATTCCTGATAGGTTAGTGAATGAGAACTTGTCAAAACATCTAAACTTGACTTGTCAGTAGGAATACATTAGGAAGAAAATATATTGGTTCTGCATGCTCAAATTTGAACCAAAGAGAAATATGGGAAGGCTTAACAAATGATAAATCATAGCCCTCATGATTTCTAGCTTTGTTTGTACAAAAATAATGTCTTTGTGCAACTTGTCCTAATACCATAGCCCATGGTAAATCAGATAGCTTAATCTTGGTTCAAATCATGTTTTCAATTTCATTTTAGTAGATTAGAGAATGAAGCCTGTCAAACAGCTTATTCTTCATAGATGGTTAGTCTAGGTAGAGAATAAAAGAGTTCACTAGCATAATTTGAACTCTTGGAACTAATAAGGGTACCAGTAGATAGATTTTTTTTTTCTTTCAAAAGAAGAGAATGTCAAGGGTTTTCTGGTCCAAGTGCACCCATAAGAAGAAAAAATGATAGGAAAAGGTATGATGGGTAGATAGAGATGAGTTTGAAGCAAACATGTCTTACAGATTTTAAGATCATAGCTTTAAAAGAAACATCAGAAAATGAAAGAAGAAAAACCTGCCCAATGGATGAGGCACTAGTCTTCATAAAATCAGAGATTTGATATCTAAAGTTCTGGACACCTCTTGAAAAGGAGCTTCCGTCCCCAAGTGGAGTCACTGTTAGTCATTGGTATTTTTGCTATTTTATAGATGACTAAATACTTTTCCTATATTTCTAAAAACAAGATTCATGAATATTGTGAGTTTTAGAAATCTCACTACTTTCATTATCCTTAAGATAAATTTTTCACCATTCTACTACTCTGTCATTCCCTGGTTAGCCTATCACTCTAAGAATACTCCTCATGGGCTTATGCCACTCATCTTTGCCTCATTTTCACACCCACAACCTTAGTACTCTATTTTTCCCATGCTTAACCTTTTCACTTTCCATCTAAGTTTGCTAAATAGCCTACCCTTTCCCATGTTCATCAAATGCCTCCAGCATTGATGGTATTAAATCTACCTCTGTAAGATCTTTCAATAAATCAAGTACATTGGATTTTTGATCTTCAATACATCTATATGTCAAAAAACTTTGTTTTTCATACTTCAAAACCATAATCCAATGCTTTCAGTCAAAGAGCCTCCCACTAGGTCACTACGGTTTCATAGGTTGTAGGGTTATCTTTGGTGTACTAAATCATTGTTCTCCATGTGCTAGAAGCTGAATCAAAATGAGAAAAGGTCGTGCACTTGTTTGTCCAAATCAGATCAAGAAAACCTCAAGAAGGACTGATTTGCCAAGGACAAAATTCTGTAAAAGGACAACTGCCCATTTTGACATTTCCGCAGGAGTGTCATGGTGGCTATCAACATAAAATTAGGTAAGATAAAAGGCCAGCTCCTCACTAAAGGACATCCACAACAAAGAAGGAGGAAGCAGCCTATTTTCAAGGAAAATTAGGGTTTCTAGAACTGATTAGACCAAGAATGTGCCAAGCAAGGAGCCAATGCAGAAAACCACAAGAACAGAGGCACACCAGCACAACGAGGCATGAAATGAAGATTTTTAGAAATTATGAATGAAGAATGGAAAAAGGTGAGGAAAAATGAAAAGAAGTGAATGAAATTGAAAGGGCTATAGAGAACTTAGAAAACAACACTAATGATTCTTCTCAAGTAACCCAAAAACCTAAGGTTTTGGAAAGATAGTTAAGGGAGATGAAGTGAGGGTAATAGGCCTCCAAAATGACAGTAGAAGGTTTTAAAAGGTTGTTGAAGGTGGCTTCTAGGGTTTTCCAAGGTATCAATGCTTCATTGCCTCAAAGGGAAAGAATGCGAAGAGTATCAAGGAGGGAAGTCACATTTTTAAGAGCAGCCAATTGCCCTCAAATGGTCAAAGGAATAAAAGCCTAGGGTTGAGTTTCAAGATGAGAAATAAAGCTAATCATGAGGTCACTGTTATGTGACTAAATTTGTCAAAATCCAAGAATGTCAAAATGGACAAGATCAATATGACATGGCACCTACAAATCATAAATGGCTAAAGGGAAATGGCATACATGGTTATGAAGAAAAAGAACTTGTTAGAGATAGGTTTATGATGTCTCATTGCCAAAATTAGTAACGAGGAAAGAAAACATGTTCTCATGTCTTTCACACTCAGAAATGTCAAAAAAGGATAAAAACATGTTTTCAGTTTCTCAATGCAAGAAAAAATAGGTTTGACAGTGCCAAGACCCTCAAGGTTAAAAAGGACCTTTTTCATTTCTCCAGAAAGCTACCACCATAGGAAGAAGAGCTACTTTGAAAATCTTTCAAGTCACCTGCAATAAAATGTCAAAAAGATATTAGTCAAAGTGATAAAGTGACCAAAAAACTCAAAACATTAGCAAAAGTGGGTTTTCAAGTTTAATTTATTTTCCCTAAAAATTATAAAGGATCTCTCTGCTCTCTTCATATCTCATTTTTCATTTAAAAAGAGTGAAGAGCCTTCAAAAGGAAATTTTTTGAGTTGACGTAAGAAATTCTAGGCAAGGTTACCGACGCTACACTTTTGAGCCAACGCTGCACTCATAGGACCCGGCGTTGCGCGAATAGGAACATTGTTGAAAAATTTCAGATATTGGTTCGAAATATTTTTGGAGATATGATCTGTGGAAGTTAGGGCTTCTTGGGGCTTCTGAATTTCATCTCAAAGAGGTGATCATGGGAAAATCTTCATAGCTCTCTCTTTGAGCATCGGATTGGAATGCTGTAAAAAGTGTCAAAAATTAAACGGAATTTTGTTTTTTTTCTATCAATTTTAGAGCCATAGGAGGAAATAGTGACACATGGCAAGTCATATAAGTTCGCTCTACTGAACCAGTCCAAAATTGGGTCATTGTGGCTGATTGGACATAAATTTACCTTGAAGAATCCAAATTAGATCAGAACTATGGCATTTGAAAGAAGCTTCAAAGGGCTACTACAGGGCTGAATTTCAGATATTTAAGATCTGTAATTATAGAGATAATTCAATTTCAATATCGAGCTCCTCAAAAGCAAGTAAAAGGTGTGTAGTTTTTTTCTGAATTGCATAAGTCTTGTTTGAAGAATCAAGTTGAATTGATTCCAAGGGAATATTGTAGAATAGATATCAGTATTGGATTCTAAAATGGCCCCTAAAAAGAATTCAACACCCATTAAGCCTTTATAAAGCTCTACTATGACTGATGAAGATGAAGAATGGCAACATGACATATCAAAATTACAAGAGAAAGTGCAACAAATTTATCTCTCGCAAAGAGCAACAAAAAATGACATGGAAGTATTGAAGAAAGGCGTGGAAACTAAGATGGATGATTTGAAGAAAGATGTGGAATCTAAGATGGATGGTTTGAAGAATGGCATGGAATCTAATATAGATGGCATGGAAGCTGGCATGGAATCTAAGATGGATGACATGGAAGCTAAGATCGATGAGAAAATTGAAAACATGAAGAATGATCTAAAAGCATACATGGAAGGTTTGACAAAGTTGATACAGGAAATGTTCCTAATGGTTAAAATATAGTAGAGGAAACTCATGATGAGAACAAAATAAATTTTAATCGTGATTTCATAAAATCTAATGTTGGTGGGAAGAACCACCATATTCCAAAAATGGATATGAGGAAGTTTGATGGAAAGGATCCTGTAACATGGATACTATAGATGGAGCAATATTTTGATCTCCATAATGTTAAAAACACACAAAATGGAAACATTGCAACTATACATTTAGAAAAAAATACATTTGTATGGTATCGATCGCTTTTCTCCCATAAACAAATTATCACTTGGTCAATTTTTACAGAGGAAATGATAGCACATTATGAGGATATAAAGAGAAACACCTTCTTTAGCCAATTGATAAATCTCAAACAAAAGGGTTTAATGGGGGAGCACATTGAGGACTTCCAAAAATTGAATATAAGTGTAACTGATATTCCAGAGGAACACAGGATTGATCTCTTCATAGGTACTTTAAGGGATAACATCCAACATGAAGTTCACATTTTGGAACCTAATTCATTGGAGAAGGCATTCAGGTTGGCAAGAAAAATTGAATGTAAAATTATGGCGACAAGGAAGCCTACCACTCACTTCTATAAAGAGGGAAGTGTTGCTACTCCTAGATTTCCACAACCTACAAGGTTGACACCACAACAATTGGAAGAAAAAAGAGCAAAAGGGCTTTGCTACAGTTGTGATAAAAAATACACTAAAGGTCATAAGTGTGCTGAGAATAAATTATTTTACATAGATTGTGAAGAGGAAGAAGAAAATGAACAAGAAGAGGATATACACCAGGAACCAACCCAAGAAGAGGAAGAAATGAGTCTGACCATATCGTGTAATGCATTGGCAGGAATTACCACTTCTCAAAATCTCAAGATAGAAGGACATATCAAGAAGAAAAAGGTAATAGTGTTGATTGATTCAAGTACTACCCATAATTTTATTCATTGTAAGGTAGCCAAGGAATTGAATTGTTTCCTATACCCAGCACTAGAATGTCAAGTGATGGTTGCAAATGGAGGAACTATAAATTGCTCTGGAAAATGCCATAATGTCAAGCTAACCATGGGGGAATATGTATTGAATAGTCCAATGCTTTCCATTCCTATGGGAGGTGCTGATGTTGTACTAGGAGTACAATGGTTACAATCTTTGGGGACGGTAGCTTTTAATTTTCAAGAAATTTTCTTGAAATTTTTTTCAGAAGGAAAGGAAGTCGAATTACGGGGTATTGCAAGGAAGCCGGGAAAGATAATAAGCTCTAATGTCATGACAAAGCTTCTAAAGAAAGAACAACGAGGCGTAATTGCACAATTATGCTCACTAGAAGTTCCAACATCAAAATCGTCTATTTCTGCAGATCTCCAACAAGTCTTGGACAATCATTCCAAGGTGTTTGAAACTCCCAAAGGACTCCCACCTATTCATGATCATGATCATGCTATTCATTTGATTCCAGGAAGTGTTCCTCCAAACATCGGGCCTTATAGATATCCTTACTTCCAAAAGAGCGAAATTGAACGTATGATTGCAGAAATGTTAGAGGCGGGTATAATTCAACCTAGTCAAAGTTCTTTCTCTGCTCCTGTAGCATTGGTACACAAGAAGGATGGATCATGGCGCATGTGTCCAGATTATAGGGAGCTCAATAAACTCACCATTAAAGATAAATTTCCCATTCCTGTGATTGATGAATTATTGGATGAATTACATGGAGCAATTTATTTTACCAAATTGGATCTTTGTTCAGGGTATCATCAAATTAGAATGAAGACTGAAGATATTCTAAAAACAACATTTCGAACTCATGAGGGTCATTATGAATTTTTGGTCATGCCTTTTGGCCTTACTAATGCACCTTCTACATTTCAAGGGTTGATGAATTCCATCTTCAAACCCTTCCTTAGAAAATTTGTGCTAGTATTTTTTGATGATATACTAATCTACACCAGGTCTTGGAAGGATCATGTTCAGCATGATGACAGGGTGCTCAAAATATTACAAGAGAAACAATTATATGCAAAAACATCCAAATGTTTCTTTGGAGTAAAAGAGGTGGAATATCTTGGTCATATTGTATCTCAGGAGGGTGTTAAGGTACACCCTAACAAAATTAAGGCCATTAAGGAATGGAAAGTCCCCACAACCATAAAGCAGTTGCGAGGATTTATCGGGTTAATAGGGTATTATCGAATTTTTTTTAAGAATTATGGGAGAATAGCAGCACCTCTAATAACATTATTGAATAAAGATGTGTTTTCATGGACTCCTGAAGCAACTAAGGTCTTTGAAAATCCTAAAGAGGAAATGTGCCTAGCACCAGTCTTAGCTATGCCAGACTTCACAAAAACCTTTATTGTGGAATGTGATGCCTCAGGAAATGGAATTGGTGTTGTTTTAATGCAAGAAGGAAGACCCATTGCTTTTGAAAGTCGTCCAATCAAAGGAAAGTATTTATATAATCCTATTTATGAGAAGGAAATGTTAGCAATACTGCATGCACTAAAGAAATGGAGAACTTACCTAATGGGAAGACACTTCAAGGTAAAAACTGATCATGATAGTCTTAAATACTTTTTGGAACAAAGACTATCTTTAGAAGAGCAGTAAAAATGGGTCACAAATATGTTGGGTTATGACTTTGAAATAATATACAAAAAAGGGAAGCTAAATGTTGTGGAAAATGCACTCTCAAGAAAGAATGAAGAGGTGGAAGAATTTATTTTTTCCATTTCTATTATCCAACCAGATTGGATAACTGAAGCAAGAGATGAATGGAAGAAGGACGAAGATGTGTGGACACTCATTCAAAAGTTGCAACAAGATCCTAGTACATATGATACATCTAGTTCGAAAAATGATTCCTTATGGTACAAATATCACTTATATCTTTGTAAGAATTCCCAACTAAAACAAAAGATTCTTTTGGAATTGCACACTTCTCCTTTAGGAGGACACTTAGGATTTTTAAAAACTTACCACAGGGTGAAGAAAGAATTTTTTTTGGGATGGCCTTAAATTTGATATTGAAAATTTTGTGGTGGAATGTTTGGTTTGCCAACAGAATAAAGTTGAGACAATTAAGACCCCAGGGATTCTACAACCTTTATCCATTCCAAGTCAACGTTGGGAGGAGATTTCAATGGATTTTATCACAGGTTTACCTAAGTCCGAAGTAAATAATGTCATCATGGAGGTAGTTGATAGACTTACCAAGTATGCACACTTTTGTGAATTATCTCATCAATTTAAAGCAAGTATAGTTGCTACTACATTATGGACACAATTCAAAGGCTACATGGAAACCCAAGGGTTATTTTGAGCGACAGAGATCCCATTTTTACTCTAAATTTCTAGATGGAGTAATTTTCTTGTTTGGGTACTAAATTAGCTCATAGCTCATCTTATCATCCTCAATCTGATGGTTAAACTGAGATAGTAAATAAATTTTTGGAAGGATATCTTCATTGTTTTGTATCTGATAAACAAACATAATGGTTCAACTGGTTACCTCTAGCTGAATGGTGGTATAACACTTCCTTCCATACTACAGCAAAAATGACCCCATTTATGGCACTTTATGGATATCATCCACCATCCATCACATCATATTTAAGAGAAAATTCAAAGGTTCAAGCAGTGGAAGATCACATCAAGCATCAACAAGAAGTTCTCCAACTCTTAAAAGACAACCTGAATTTGGCACAAAATCGAATGAAACAATAGGCAGATCAACATCCCAGTGAGAGAAGTTTTGATGTAGGAGACTGGGTATTTTTACGGCTACAACCATACAAACAAATGTCCCTCAAGCAAGCTAAGAAGGATAATAAATTATCGCCAAAGTACTATGGTCCTTACAAGGTGTTGTAAAATATTAGTACTTTGGCATACAAATTGGAACTTCCTGCTTCTTCACAAGTGCATCCAATTTGCCATGTTTCATGCTTAAAGAAGGTTATAGGTGAAAATATTCGAGTTCAAACAATATTGCTAGAACTTAATGTGGAAGGAAAAATCAAATTGGAACCTAAAGTGGTCACGGAAACAAGAACTTGATAGCTATGGAATCGACCAATTTCAGAGTATCTCATCAAGTGGAAGAACTTATCCACTGAAGATCCTAAATGGGAGGATGAGAATTTTATACAGAAGCACCCAGAGCTACTCAAGCATTGAGGACAACACTTTTTTGAAGGAGAGGGGAATTTTAGGTCCCCATATTACTAGTATAGTCCCTTATGGTTATTAGGGTGACCCCCTTATTGTTATTATTATACCCTTGTAACCCCCATATTGTTATTATTGTGCCCCTAAATTATTATTGTTAGGTCGGCTAGGATTACATTGTGGCCCCATTAGGATTACATTCTAGTCCCATGGATTACTATATATAGAAAGGAGGTTTTTTAATTTGAATCATCCAAGAATTTTTCATTCATGTAATGTATTGGAAGTTTCCCCCTCAAAGTGGCTTTTTTCTAAGGCGTTGATATCTATTTTCTTCTCTTTTTGGAGCTAGTTTCACAACAAATTAAGAAATTATGGGCAAGGTTACTTGTGCTACGCATTTGAGCCAGTGTTGTGCTCACAGGACCCGGTGCTATGCAAATAGGATTTTTCACAGTGTTTTTTTGCACTACGCTGCGTGAATAGCTGAAGGTGTTGCACATACAAGCAGGCGATGTGCCCAAGTAGACCCAACACACATAGAAGCCTGGCGTTGCGCTTAGAGGCTGACCCGATAGGCCCAACACTGTGCGTAGGAGCCCGACAGGCCTACACGTGAGAAGCGCTATGCACACAGGACCCGACTAGCCCAGCTTTCTGCCCATCACTTCGTTTAGGCAAAAAATCCTCTTTTGCTTACAAATTTCCCTCAAAAGGCCAAAGGGACCCCTTTAGGCTGTTTCCAAGACCCTACAAAAGAGTTCAAATTGGTAAGTGGACATTTTTCCTCCTCCTCAAGTGGCTTTGTGTTTTAACGATTAAGGGAAAATTATCAAACCCTAGTGCCTAAATGAACCCTAGGTCTTCATGGAAAACACCTTGTCTTGACCTCCGAGCAAACAAATATCAGTAAAATAGTGTGAGTTAGGGTAATTATAAATTAGTTCAAGTTAAGCCCTCATCAAGCTTGAAGCAACTCAGTCTTAAACCCACCTCCATATCACTCATTTGTAAAATTTACCCTCACCATCATTTCATTTCACTCTTCCTACCTAAGTTTCATAGGAAGGTCCAAGCTTGTCCAAAAATTAGCACTGACCACCATGTCAGGAGAAGAAGGCAGTGCTAGCAGTGAAGGAGGCCAAGTGCCTATAAGGCCAAATCACAACGAAGGGAAGGTTAATAGATTTGAATCCAAAAGAACAGTGGATATTACTTCATCTCCCATGATTCTCACATGCTTTCAGAATGTGGGGTGTTTTAAATTTTTTGAGAAATTCAAACAAGTGCATAGTCACCATGAACTCACTAGGTTTTTTGTCTTCAAATTACATAATAAAAAAGTAAGCCTTGCAGGGGTATATTTTGAACTATCTATAGATGACATCTCCAATGCTACAGGTATGCATGTTGTTGGTGAAAAGTGGTTCAAAAAAGCAATATTAAAGATAAGCTATTACGAGCCATTTTTGAAGACTAGATATAGAGAAGGCTGCAAGGCTATTTTCCCTTTCTCACACTTACTAGAGAGGTATGCACCCCTAATGAAGGCCATCATGAAATAATTTACCTGTGAGGGGAGATACTCGAAGTTCTAATCATACCATGCCAAATTACTCATGCATTTCACTAGGATGAAGATGCTTCATTTTCCCTATTACTTGTATAAGAGTATAGAAAAAATGTCTACTGTTGTCTGAAAGAGAAGTTATACCCAGAAAATGCATAGTTTGTTCCACCACTTCTTGATCAATATGGTGGTATTACATCAACTGGAGCAAAAAGGCATACCTTGGGATGTGTTTATTTCTCATGAGATATTCGCAAGCCCACAGCCTCATCATCAGCCTATTTTACCCTCATCATCTCATCCTCCTCCCTCTACTCCTCCATCACCTCCTACATATCATGCCTCATCATCTACACAAGTAGCCTCTCCTCAAAAAAACCTCCCTTCCTCACCTTCTCCTAGTGCATCAAAACAAGAAGGAATTGGTAGTAATCAAGACACTGGCAATGAGGGTGAAGGTGGAAATGAATCAGCCCAAAGTGAGGTAGAGGCAGATGATGAACAAGAATATGATGAAGAAGAAGTAGATGATGAGGAAGAGGAAAATGATGAGGAAGAGAACAGTGACCAAGAGGACAACAAGGAAGAGAAGGAAAAGGGAAGTGATGAAGAGACAAATAAAGAGGCAGAGGCAGAAAATGATGAAGAGGCAGAGGAGGATGATGAAGAAGAAACAAAAAATGAAGAGATAGAGACAGATAATGAAGAAAAGGGCAGTGAGCAAGCCAGTGATGAATAAAATAGTTACAATGAGGCCAGTGACAAAGAGGTCAACAGCAACAAAGAAGCAGATAATAAAGAAAACAATGGATAAGACAGCAAGGAAGAAGACAGTCATGAGAGTCATCAAAACAGTTAGCTCCATAGTGATAATGAGGATGATGAAAGTGCATAAGATAAAGAAGAAAGTAGTCTCGATGATGAAAAAAATAAAAGCGAAGAAAATGGAGAGCATGATAATGAAAATGGTGATCATAGTAGTGAAAAGGCAAGCAGCTGCAATGAAGGACAAAATGAAGAGTTTGATGAAGATAGCAAGGATCACAACCATGAGGAAGACACTAACGAGACCACAATCACACCTCTTTCATTGACATATAAAATAGGGCCAGGGCTTGTTCTTGTTGCCTCCAAAAGTCAAGGGACCATGCCATCCACCTCATCTCAGCCACTAGACAAAGGAAAACTAAAGGTAAAGGAAGAAGAGGAAGATCATGAGGTTGAGAGGGAGTTTGAGATCATTCAGGTAGATAGTGATGAGGAGAATGAAGCAAGGATCTAAAAATTGCTCATCTAGAACAAAAACTCACTCATTGAAGACCTCCAAGAAAATCCGAATAGGGCGAAGAGTGTAAATGATGACGTTCACACGGAGAAAAAGCAGCTAGGAGCTCAAATTTCAATTTATGAAGCTAGAACCATAAAGGCCTAGAAAGAAGCCCAAAGGGAATAGGTAAATTTAGAAGAGTTCATGGGCACTTATGAAGAGAGTGAGGATGAAGGAGGACAGCTTAGGAGGAGACCAATAAGCATGGGGTTGAAGAAGGCATTGGAAAAGAAAATGGAACAAGAATCAACCCTAGCATAGTAGCTCCCTCTAGATGAGTTGTTGGCCATGGAGATAGCACATGATTGGGAGCCTTGGTCGGAAAGAGCCAACATACACTTGGAGGCTAATTTGAAGAAGGAAAATCAGGATCTTTATCTCCAGAGGAGGATGACCAAGCATTATTCCCAGAGAAACCAA
Organism: Pinus albicaulis; assembly: GCA_034641835.2. Taxonomy (NCBI): domain Eukaryota; kingdom Viridiplantae; phylum Streptophyta; class Pinopsida; order Pinales; family Pinaceae; genus Pinus; species Pinus albicaulis. The sequence goes on along the minus strand of CM076581.1, from coordinate 1,505,304,578 downwards.
GTTGCAAGGGCTAAACTCAAGAAGGCCCAAACCAAGATCCAGACACTGAAAGAGGTAAAATGCCAAGCTAACCTTGGAATTTTGGCACAAGCTTCTCTACAGGTCTCTCAAAACTCATGAGGCGCACATCCACCAAATTTGAGAGAATTTTGACAATTTTTGGTTTTGGGTGAATTTGGAGGCCTATAAGTGCAACACCCCTGGTGCTACGTTTTTTCCCTAGACATCCTCAGAGGGATAAATTTGCATTTTTAGAATCCTAATGTATAGTATAGTATTCTCACCAAATTTTAGAGCATTTATAGAATTTTTTTACCCCTCAAAAGGTCAAAACACACCTCATTTTTCACTTTTCTGCCTCATTTTCAAGCTTGGCGCTGCGCTTATAGAAGTTTTGGGAATTTGGCTTTTTCGATAGGCTACCTGAGCTCAATCAGAATACCAAAGGTATATTTGGAAATTAGACTCAACAGGCTTTCCAACGGGCCATCACGGGGTAAATTTAGACATTGGGAAGGTCACCAAAACTTGGCTGCAAGTGGAACTATTTTCTGCTTGTGAAGGCGCTGTGTTTTTAGGCCTCACTGTGTGTTTTTGGCCAAAAGTCAACAAAACACACTCATTAATTGCAAAATGATATTTTAATCTTTTTTGAGGTAAACCAATCTAATATTAGGTGCTAGGAGTTACTTTGGTAATTATTTCATTGGATAATTTGTGCCTTGGGCATTGCATAGTCTCTTGGGCATTAATGAAATTTATGAGTGATTTTGACATTTTCCAACCCTATCTAGGGTTTTTTCCCTCCTTTGCTAAATAAATAGAGCATGAGGGCTTCATTATAAATGTTTGAATTTGATGACTCTTTGGAGCAATACATAGTTTTTTTTGGAGATTGGAGAAGAAATTGGTGTTGTGGAGTTTGTGAATGGCTTGTCTTGATTGATGATGGAGAAGGCTGCTTGCAGGATCCCTTAGCTTGGTTAATGGTGATGTGCCTCTATTGAGTTATTGTTTTCTCATGCATAATTGTGTTTCATCCTTATTTATTGCAGTAGGATAAATTTTTTACATTAAGAAATGTTTTCAAAAGAACCTTAGCTCTGTTTGTTCTTCACTGCCTCCATGTTTTCCTCCACTATGCCTTTTTAGAGAATTCCTAATTTCTCTCTAGACCCCCCAATCTTGTTTATTTCATGAATGGTTTAATAAATTAGGTATCAAAGATTATTTATGGTTATCCATTCTTGTTTGATGTCTCTAAACATTGTTCTTGAGGTCTGTCTCCAAAGTACCATTGATTAGGTTCTCCAAAGAGGCTATGTTTTGATCATACCCTTTCTCCATGCTTGAATAATTGTTTTGGCGATCTTCATAACTATGGTCAATGATGTTTAGGTGTTCCCTCTTATTTGATTAAATTTATTTGTGTATCTTGAATGTTTTCTAACCTTAAAGGTGAAATCACTAGGAGTTAAATGAGTTTCTCAACTTCTATATTTCATTGGATTGTATGTCTGAAATGCTTATTTTCTTAAGTTGAATCAAAGAGTTATTGGTGTGCCCTATCTATTGATTTCTTCTACATGCTAAATAGTGTTGAGGTCTTTCCTTGTTTTTTAAATACATGATAAAGGATTCTTAATTTCCCTTTATCCTACTTTTTTCACAAACTTGATGTTCATTTCATTTCATAAAAACCTTGAGAATCCATCTCACCAATGCTAGATTTTCCCTGTGATCCATCCTGATTTACTATTGAAACTTTCTATGACTTTTATTTGACTCCATAGCCCAATGAACTGGATATTTCTGCACTCTATCTATTCTACCTGACCATCTTACCCAACCAAAACAAACAAACAACCCCTGCACTTAATAACTAGCCTAAAATCAAAACCCTAGAAGAAAACAAGTTCATATTCTTTGCTCAAATAGAGAGAGCCCTCTCTGAGTCTAGGAAGGCTAAGTCCTAGGACTTCAAATACTCTTCTGATGTTACCCTGTGCATTTTATCTCACCAATCTAACAAATCATGGGAATCTAACACCTCTAACAACATTATTTAAGAAAGATGCATTTTCATGGACTCCTTAAGCAACTAAGGCCTTTTAACATCTTAAAGAGGCAATGTGCCTAGTGATGAGCTCCATCATCAGACATATTTGGTGGGGTTAATAGTCACCTCTTTGCCTTCTTAGATCTCTTTTTCTTGCAATTTTATTATTATTTGGTTATATGATGCTAGTATAGGTGGTGATTTAGGCTAACATACTCTAAGGTCCTAATATAAGGTTGAGTGCAGAAAATCAGGAATTATTAATCATTTTTATAAGGATTTTATCATAAAGAATCAGAGGGGACAACAAAGAGGAATTATAGGAGGATTTTCCACCCTCAAACGAAGCCAAAGGATCCCAAAATTTTCTCCATCAATTTGAATTCCAAAAGTAGCCAAAGGATCCCCAAGGATTCTCTCCAGCAATTCGAATTCCAAAGGCAGCCAAGCAACTCAAATAAGGGTGTACCCAATCCTTGTTCAATGGGAGTCAGGTAGACTCAATCACCATTTTCTAGGGATTTTTTGGTAGCTACCCTGTAGAATAAATAGAGCATAGCTAGAGATAGGAGGAGTTAGTCTATTCAAGTCTCGATTCCATTCATAACTATTGGTGTAAGCTATTGAGCTTTTTGTTTTATTCAGGGATCAAAATTTCGGAGATGTATGCAGTTATTATTTTATGAAATGAGCAGACTAATTTCATTCGATTGATTTAAGTTTCAGATGGCTAGGCTCGTGGGTTAGGTCCCAATCCATGTTCCTCAGCTTCTTTTATGTTACTATTTTTTCCTTTCTATCATTTAGCTAGGTTTTCTTCTACCATTTAAGTTCGATCTGCATCTGACAAGTTTCATTCGTGTTTAGTGTTTGTCCTATTATAGTTTTTAATTGCTTATGCGTAGTAAAATAGAGGAAAAACTCCAAAAACTGTGGTCAATTCTCCCCCTCTCATCTCTGTCAATAGATTTCGAGTAGGGTACACCTTCCCATAGGACAATATTTCTTTCTTTTTGAGTTTTGGGAAGAATTTTTATGACCAAGTCGAAGCCTTTCTTTCACTATTTATCACACATTTCTGTCTGTTTCCTGTGCATGAATCCAAAGGTGTGTTTCACTTCTGAGCACTACTCTTACGCCTCCATTCTGCTCCTTTCCTTCTCACCTTTATGTTGTACCTACACATTTTTCTAATGCACTTAAGCCTTTCAAGCCTTATTCCTTTTCTTTTCTCCATTCATGGCTGCCTTACCCTTTTTATGCAAAAAAATGTGAAAAATCATTCAAAGCCATTGAAAAAAATGACCTCCGCCTTTTCTCCTCAAGTCTCCCCCCACCATACATCGCACATCGCACATTTTACCTTTTACCTTTAACACTTATTGTTTTTTTCTTGCGATTGCGATATTGTGAAATTGAAAATCACACTTTGCACTGCTTACCTTTTACATTTAACACTTATCACTTGCTCCTTGTGATTGTGATATTGTGAAATCACACTTCGCATTGTTTACCTTTTTCCTTTAACACTTACCGTTGGTTCCTTCAATTGCGATATTGCAAAATCACACCCCACTGTTGGTCCCACTACCACGTCGCCATCACAAATCAAACTTCACATCGTTTACCTTTTACCTTTAACACTTATCGATGTTCCTTGCGATTGTGATATTGTGAAATTGCGAATCGCACTGCGCATCGTTTACCCTTTTTCCCTTAACACTTACTGCTGGTTCTTGCGATTGTGATATTCCAAAATTACAAACTTTCGTTGATCCCACTGCCACATCGCCCATCAAAAATCACACTTCATATCATTTAGCTTTTACCATTAAGCACTTACCGCTCGTTCTTGCGATTGCAATACTGTGAAATCGTAAATCGCACTTCGCACCATTTAAAGTTTTTGCATAACACTTACTGCTCATTCCATCGATGCGATAACTCCACCATGTCCCTCGTCACAATTTGCACTTAGTAGAAATTACCATATCGAAAAACACTACCCACAACCTTTACTTCATTTCACTTCGCAATTCACACAACTTAGTTCATTCTTGTCAACCCTTACTGCTATCCCTTTAAAATTGCGAAATTACGATTGTGACATCTCACATCACAAATTTTGTCTTCCATCACACTATGCCATCGCACCTTTTAATTATTTCCAATCCAATGTCATTTCCTACACTATAATATAGTTTTATAAGGGTTTAACCTCCTCTTTCTGCTTCCAAACCTCGTTTCATGTGTTAAAGACACCATTAACCTCATTTAGCCCTTTTCCTTCCCTCCAAGCTACAAATTAACTCTTTTTAATTATAATTAAGTCAAGGATAGCCTACTTGCATGGATAGAAGCATGGTAGATAGATCATATGATAAGTAGAGTGTATTAACCGTTTGGCCAAGTTAAGCATGGTATAGGATTAGTTTCATTTCTGCTATTTTTTTCTACACATTAAATTAGTTTCCTTCCTATAACTCCTTTTCAGCAATTTAATTTAGTTTCTTACAGCCATTTCCTTCCTCCACATTAAATTAGTTCCATTTCTATCATTTCCTTTCTGCAATTTAGTTTAGTTTCATTGAAGTGTGACATAATTCATTGAGAACACCTAGAACTAGCACCCTTTGATAAAGCAGAAGAGGATGACATGAATAGAATGCATTTGATAGAGCACTATCACCTCAAATATTGTACGAACCCCGGTTTGATAAAGTAAAGTAGGGCAGCACCTAATAGTTGCAGTACTATTGGTGCAATACCAGGGCTCACCACTTTTTGGTGCTATTGTCGGGGAGGTGTCTACTAGATTTTTTGATTTTTTCTTTAGCATTCTTGTCCGTTTTCCTTTCTTTTCATGTCATTTCAGAAATATTGAAAAAAATAGAAAAATATCTGATTTTCATGCCTCGTAGGACAAGGAATACCTAAAGAAAAATCTTACCTAGAACCCACACATCACCTCCTAACCACCCTGTACTCTTCTTTAGTGGCAGTGAGATTGAACCCCCTATAGGAGAGCCTTCTGTATATTTTGAGGATCCTATTAGGGAAGAAGAAGAAGACCTTGTTTCAACTAAGGGACCTACTTCACCTCTCTTAACCATGGTTGGGACCCAAAGAGCCTTTCCCATAAGAGAGTCAGATGGGGAAACTAAGATGAAAAACATTAGCCCCTCAGCTCTTCCACACTTCCATGGACTTACCTTTGAGGACCCTGAAACATTCATGTTTGAATTTTATGTTTTTGTAGGACTTATGACTACACCTCTGATGATCAAAATTTGAAGTTATTCCCATCCACCCTTAAGGATGCAGCCTTGCATTGGTTCATGGGTCTTCCTGGGGATAGCATCACTACCTGGGTACAGATGGAAGAGACCTTCAGAAACAAGTACAAAGACTACTATAGGTATGAGGAAACTAAGGATGAGATATTTAGGATGACTCTAGAGCCTAATGAATCCCCAGATGATTATGAAGAGAGGTTTCAATTGAACTATAAGAGAGCCAACTATACTCTTAATCCTAACTCACTTAAACTTGTACTTCTTCGAGGGATCGGTGAAGAGATGATAGAAACCTTGAATATGTTATCAGGAGGGGATATCTACCAACAAACCCATGAAACAATCATAATTGTCTTCTGAAACCATTCTAAGGAGTTTAGGAAGAAGGGAAAAGCTATACAAAGTACATCTAATACCCCTTCCTCTTCCACCTTCATAAAACATGAGATTGGAAACATGCTAGAGGACTTCAAGAGTGAAATTTTTCACACCTTTTCTTTGCAAATGGACACAGTGCAGGTTAAAAGGAAGCAAGAGGAAATAGAGAGAGCCCTGGAAATATTTTGTCCTAGATGTACTAGGAAGCACCCAAGAAATGAATGTCCACTGAATGTCTTAGAGGTTTTCTTAGTATGTGAAGATCATCATGCCACACACAAGTTTCCCTCCTTACCTGGACTTAAAGCTATATATGAAGGTGGGGAAACAATGCCAGAGAAACTATGTTTCGTCAACCAGAGAAATCCTCAAGGCCGTTAGCCATATCAACAAGGTATGCAACGTGCACCTTAATATTACTATTACAACAATCAGAGGGCAGGCATGAAACCTTGGTACAACCCCACTCCTCCATCTTGGTCTACACCTCCTACTTTTCCTTCCAACCCTTCATACCATCCTCAGACATTAAATCAACCATTTCAATAGTATGTTCAACAAAAAACTCAGTGGAACAATCCATCTCAAGGGTGGAGGCCTTAACAAAATCAACTACCTGCTCTAATTCCTCCACCCCAATGTAAAACTTAGCTTACTCATGTTGCTCCACCTAGGCTAACTATACCTTCACAGCCCAATCCAAACCTAAAAAAAAAGGAGGTACAACAGGCTCCCAGTGGAGAAACATCCCATCCAGCTTATACTATGGAGATACAGGAGGTTAATATCAGGTCGGGAAAAGTAATCCAAGAAAACCATCACCCATCACCACCTATAGAGGTTGAGGAGGAAAAGGAAGAAGATAACACTCAGATCCAACAAACTCTTTTTCCTGAGCACTTGATCCACCCTAGTCAACACACCCCAGAGGAGACTGAACTCCTAGGAGAATTGGAAAATTTGTGTCTAAAGATACCACTTCTCCAGGCCATTAAGGATGTCCCTATCTACAATAGGCTCATCAAACAAAAGTGCTTCAATAATCCTAGGAGAAGGAAGAGAGATACCCCCACCATCAATGTGGTAGGACAACTATTTGACCTGATGCTGGGGAAGGTGATATTTCCAAAATACCTGGACCTTGGTAGTCCAGTTGTTGATGTGAATATAGATGGTGTCATAGTCCCCAATACTCTCATTGATCTAGGGGCTGCCATCAATATCATGACCAAGGAAACAATGTTGAAACATATTCCCCAAGGGACTTTGAGGAAAGCCACAATAATTATGCAACTTGCAGATCAATCCATAGTAACTTTGGAAGGAATTGTTGAGGATGTTATGGTTACCATTGAATCTTAGGAGTATCCTATAGATTTCTTTGTCCTGCAACTAAAAACCAAGTTTAATGGTTCTCCTCTCATATTAGAGAGACCTTGGTTAGCCACTGCAGATTCTTATATTAGTTGTCAAGCTGGAAACATTACTATAAAAAATTCTCCTTTGTCTAAATAGCTAGTGTTATATCCTCCAGCCTAGCCTTCCATTGATCATGATCTCCCTATATGGTTGGAGGCTGAAGAAGATGAGTTATATAACGTTTCCCCTATGTGCACCATAGATGTTATTCTTAGAGGGCGGTGACTTGATGAAGATTAACTCATCAACCATGCCATTCAAAACCAGTCCTCCACTAACACTCTTCTCGAAACCTTAGTCAAAGAGTCTGAAATTCAACCTTGGATGGAAGTGCACTCAGTTGAGACAACCTCTGAAACCACAAAGGCTATTTAGTTTGGCCCATCCATATCTCTAAAAATCAACCCAAACCTCTCAAATAAATAAGAGAAGAAGCTATGCCAGCCTTTGAAAGAAAATATTGAAGCGTTTGCTTGGGATTACAAGGACATGAAAGGGGTGCAACCTTCAGAATGCAGACATCACATTTAAATCAAAGAAGGATGTAAGCCTGTGAGAAAACCCCAAAGAACAATGAACTGGGCTCTAAAGGACATAGTCAAAGAAGATTTGTAGAAACTATTGGATGCAAGTTTCAAATATCCTATATCCAATAGTGAGTGGGTATTCCCTCTTGTCCTAGTCCCAAAGAAGAATGGCAAGTGAAGAATTTGTGTTGACTATCGAGAAATTAAGTGTGAATTCCTGAAAAATTCAGGGGTTGTATTAGGAAACTTCATATCCCAAGCACGAATACAGGTACACCCAAACAAAATCACTATCATCTAAAGGTTACCTGTGCCTCAAAAGCAGAAATAAGTCAGGAGTTCCTTAGGCTTAGCTGGTTACTATAGAATGTTCATCAAATATTTCAGCAACATAGCTTCTCCATTATTTGGGTTATTGGCTAAGGATTTTGAGTTTATTTGGTCTGGTCCTTGTCAATAGGCTTTCGAGCTCATTAAGAAACAGTTGAAACTGCCCCCATCCTCTGAGGTCCAAATTGGACTATGCCTTTCCACATCCACAATAACACATCCGAAAAAAGCTGTAGAGGAAGAATTAGGACAATGATAGAACAAAATCCCTTATGCCATTTCTTTCATCAGCAAGATTTTGTCAAAGGGCGAGTTGGATTATACTGTTACTAAGAAGGAGATGTTAGCGATTATCCATGCATTGAAAAAATTCAGGCATTGTGTAACTGGATATCAGACCTTTTTCCACACTGACCACGCAACCATCGAGTATTTAATGAACAAACCAGATGTAAATTCTAGGATAATTATATGGTTGTTACTTTTGCAGCAATTTGATTTGATTATTGCTGATAAACCTCGAAAGGAGAATGTTGTTGCATATTTTTTGTCCAGGTTAGCTCTCCCTATAGGTGAAGAAGGAATGGTGGATGACCAGCTGCCAGATGAACACCTCTTTGCCATATCAACACTCTCACCATGGTTTGTTGATATAGCCAACTACTTGATTGTTGGAAAACTCCCTCCTAATATTTCATTCAGGGAGAGGAGCAGAATCATCAGAAAAGACGCCCCTTTCACATGGATTGGGGGAAATATTTTCAAGCTAGGCCCCGATCAAATCCTAAGGAGATGCGTGACAAAGGAAGAATTTTTTGATATCCTCTTTGAATGTCATGACAGCCCATGTGGAGGCCACTTTTCTATAAAGACAATTGATTACAAAGTTTTGCAGGCAGGATACTATTGGCCTACCCTTTACCGAGATTCCAGAAGATACACCAGTTGGTGTGACCATGTAAGACCAATTTTACCATAGTAAAATTTATTTCACTAACAAATAATTAATAAACCATAGTTTATTAAGTTATTTCTGGTCCAAAATAGAAAACTCGAAGAGGAATAATTAAATAAATCCTTATTTATTTGATTTTCCTCTATGAAAAAATAATTAAGCCTCTGTTTAATTATATTCCTAGTCATATTTAACCCAATTAATGAGAAATATTTAGACAAAACATTATTTATCTTATTATTCTGTAGGAATAATTAATTAAATCATTAATATTTGATTAATATTCCTTGTTAAATTTGAAAAAATCAATTAGGAATAATAAAATAAATCATTATTTGTTTAATTATTCCTTGATCCCATCGTTGAAATGATAAATAAATATTTTACTTGTTAATTATTACTAAATAAAGGGATTTAACAAATTTAAATTCCTCTTCCCTCCAACAAAATATAATAAAATATTCCAAGAAGGTATATCTATATTTTGGTTAATAATATTTTATTGTGCACCATTATCAAGAATAACAAAACATTTGTTATAAATACAAGGTTTTTTCCATTCATTTCTCACCTTTGATCCTTTTATCTTGGTCGAATTTTGATCCTCTTATCATTTTCTATCTTTGATTACTTTTATTTTCTTTTTGCTTATTGAACTCCCTTTGAGTTGTACACGTCTTGGGTACTCTACAACCATTGAGAGAGAAACTCTGAAGCTAAAGCATTTGATGTCAGACAAGAACCCATCCCATTGAGGGGGACTCTCTATGTTCCCTTCCGAGGTGTTACAAAATGCAAAAAAATATGTATTATTCTTGTCTTGTCTATTGGATATTTTGGAGAATTTGATATTTCATTTTTTTTTGTTTAGCTACTTTATTTGCATAGATATGGGTTTATTTTGCATTTTTTTGGACCATATATTGCAGATATAAGAAGTTAAATAGCCATGTTTTGTTGTTAGGTTTGTTTGTCATGTGCAGCTAAAGTGATATCTTTTCATACACGTGTTAATATTTCATACTGCTAATGCCCTATATTACTAGTTTAGTCCCTTATTGTTGTTAGTGTAACCACCTTATTGTTATTTTTGTACCCTTGTAGCCCCAATATTTGATTATCATGCCCTTACATTATTATTGTTAGGTCGGCTAGGATTATATTGTGGCCCCATGGACTCCTATATATAGAAGGATTTTTTTTCATTTGTGTCATCCAAGAATTGTTCATTTATGTTATGTAAAGGAGGTGTCCCCCTCGAAGTGGCTTATTTATAAGGCATTGACCTCTCTTTTCGTCTATTTTTGGATTTGGTTTCATAACATTTGGTATCAGAGCTTTAGATTCTAGGGTTTCACTGCTCCAAACAGGTCATCGTGGAATTTTTTCTATAATTTTTTTTTTCTACATAGGTTAGAAAGTTGTAACTTTTATCATGGAAAGCTAAAATCCTGAGGAATTTCATGTAAAAATTTCATATCTTGGTTCACAATATTTTAAGAGATATGATCTGTGGAAATTAGCGTTTTTCAGGCTCCTAAATTTCATTTGAAAGAGGTGACCATGGGAAAATATTCATAACTCTCTGTCTGAGCATCGCATTGGAATTATGTAAAACATGGCCAAAAGTGCACATACTGTAGTTTTTTGTGTATTATTTTAGAGCCAAAGGAGAAAATAGTGACATGTGGCTCGTCGTACAAGTTCACTCTACTGAATGAGTCCATAATTAGTTCATTGTGGGAGATTGGGAATAAATTTGACTTGAAGAATCCAAATTAGGTCAGGCATGTGACATTCAAATGAAGATTCAAGGGGCTACTACAGGACAAAATTTCAGATATTGAAGATCCAAAATCACAGAGATAATTCAATTTCAAGATCGAGCTCCTCAAAAGCAAGAAAAAAGGTGTGTATTGTTTTTTCAAATTCCATAATTATTGTTTGAAAAATCAATTTCAATTTATTCCAAGGGCATATTGTAGAATAGATATCAGTATTGTGTTCTAAAATTCCCCCCTAAAAATAATTCAACGCCCATTAAGCCTTCATAAGGCTCTACTATGACTCATGAAGATCAAGAAGTGCAACATGACATATCAAAATTACAAGAGCAAGTGCACCAAATTGCGCTCTCACAAAGAGCAACAAAAACAAAATGGAAGTTTTGAAGAAATTCGTGGGAGCTAAGATAGATGGTTTGAAGAAAGGGATGTAAGATAAGATGGATGGCATGGAAGCTGGCATGGAAGCTAATATCGACGAAAGATGAAGGACAACATGGAAAACATGAATAATGATCTAAAAGAAGATATGGAAGGTTTGACAAATTTGATACAAGAAATGTTTCCTAATGGCGAAAATATCGTAGAGGAAACTCATGATGAGAAAAAAATAATTTTCAACCATGATTTCATAGACTCTAATGTTGGATGGAAGACCTACCATATTCCAAACATGGATATGAGGAAGTTTGATGGCAAGGATATCGTAACATGGATACTACAAATGGAGAAATATTTTGATCTCAATAATGTGCAAAACACACAAAAGGTATGCATTACAACTTTACATTTAGAATAAAATACATCTATATGGTATCAATGGCTTTTCTCCCGTAAAAAAATTGTCACTTGGTCAATTTTTATGGAGGAAATGATAGCACATTATGAGGATACAAATAGCAACACCTTCTTTAGACAATTGATAAATATCAAACAAAATGGTTCATGTGGTGGAGCACATTGAGGACTTCCAAAATTTAAATATAACGGTAACTCATATTCCAGAGGAACATAGGATTGATGTCTTCATAGGGAATTTAAAGGATAAAATCCAACATGATGTTTGCCTTTGGGAACATGATTCATTAGAGAATGCATTCAGGTTGGAAAGAAAAATTGAATGTACAATTATGGTGACAAGGAAGCCTACCACTCACATCTATAAAGATGTAAGTATGATACCCCTAGACTTCCACAACCTACAAGGTTGACACCAAAAAAAATGGAAGAAAAAAGAGGAAAAGGGATTTTCTATAGTTGTGATAGCAAATACACTAAAGGTCTTAAGTGTGCTGAGAAGAAATTATTTTACATAAATTGTGAAGAGGAGGAAGAAAATGAACAAGAAATTTTAAAAGAAGAGGATATAATCCAGGAAGCAACCCTAGAAGAAGAAGAAAAGAGTCTGACCATATCATGTAATGCATTGGCAGGAAGTACCACTCCTCAAACTCTCAAGATAGAAGGAAATACCAAGAAGAGAAAGGTAATAACATATATTGATTCAGGTAGTAACCATAATTTTATTCATTGTAAAGTAGCCAAGGAATTGAATTTTTTCCTATACCCAGCACCAGAATGTCAAGTGATGGTTGCAATTTGAGGAAATATAAATTTCTCTAGAAAATGACATAATATCAAACTAACCATGGGGGAATATGTATTGAATAGTCAAATTATTTTCATTCCAATGGGAGGTGTTGATGGTGTACTAGGAGTACAATGGTTACAATCTTTGGGGATGGTAGCTTTTATTTTTCAAGAACTTTTCTTGAAATTTTTTCAGAAGGAAAGGAAGTTGAATTACGGGGTATCGCAGGGAAGTCGAGAAAGATAATAAGCTCTAATTTCATGACAAAGCTTCCGAAGAAATAACAACGAGGTGTAATTTCACAATTATGCTCACTAGAATTTCCAACATCAAAATCATGTATTTCTCCATATTCCAAAAAATATTAAAAAAATTTCCAAGGTGTTTGAAACTCCCAAAGGACTCCCACCTATTCGTTATCATGATCATGATATTCATTTGATTTCAAGAATTGTTCCTCCAAAAATCAGACCTTACAGATATCCTTATGTCCAAAAGAGCTAAATTGAATGTATGATTCTAGAAATGTTAGAGGCTGGTATTATTCAACCTAGTCAAATTTCTTTCTTTGCTCTAACAGTATTGGTGCATAAAAAGGATGGATCATGGCGCATGTTTCCGGATTATAGGGAGCTCAATAAGCTCGCTATTAAAGATAAATTTCCCATTCTTTTATTGATGAATTATTGGATGAATTACGTGGAGAAATTTATCAGGTTGGATCTTCGTTCAAGTTATCATCAAATTAGAATGAAGACTGAAGATATTCCAAAAGCGAAATGTCAATCTCATGAGGGTCACTATGAATTTCTGGTCATGCCTTTTGAACTTACCAATGCACCTTATACATTTCAAGGGTTGATGAATTCCATTTTCAAACCCTTCATTAAAAAATTTGTGCTAGTATTTTTTGATGATATACTAATCTATAGCAGATCTTGGAAGGATCATGCTCAACATGTTGATAGGGTACTCAAAGTAGTGGAGGAGAAACAATCATATGAAAAAACATCTAAATGTTTCTTTGGAGTACAAGAAGTAGAATATCAGGGTTATATTGTATCTCACGAGGGTGTTAAGGTAGACCCTAAGTAAATTAATGCCATTAAGGAATGGAAAGTCCCCATAACCATAAATCAGTTGCGAGGATTTCTCGGGTTAACATGGTATTATCATAAGTTTGTTAAGAATTATGGGAGAATAGTAGCACCTCTTGTTAGTCACTAGTATTTTTTCCATTTAATAGATGAATAAATACTTGTCCTAGATTTCTAAAAACAAGATTCATCAATATTGTGATTTTTAGAAATCTCACAGCTTTCATTATCCTTAAAATAAATTTTTCACTATTATACTACTCTACCATTCCCTGGTTATCCTATCACTACTATAAGACCCCTCATGGGCTTATGCCACTCAACTTTGTCTCATTTTCACACCCACAACCTTAGTACTCTATTTTTCCCATGCTTAACCTTTTCACTTTCCATCTATGTTTGGCAAACAGCCTACCCGTTCCCATGTTCATCAAATGCCTCAAGAATTGATGATCTTAAAGCTACCTCTGTAAGCTCTTTAAATAAATCAAGTACATTGGATTTTGGATCCTAAATACATCTATATGTCAAAAAACTATGTTTTCATACTTGAAAACCATAATCCAATGCTTTTAGTCAAATATCCTTCCACTAGGTCACTAGGGTTTCATAGGTTGTAGGCTTATCTTTGGTGTACTAAATCATTGTTCTCCATGTGATAGAAGATGAATCAAAATGAGAAAAGGTTGTGCACCTGTTTGTCCAAATCATATCAAGGAAAATTCAAGGAGGACTGCTTTTCCAAGGACAAAATTCTGCAAAAGGATAATTGTCCATTTTGACATTTCTGGAGGAGTGTCAAGGTGGCTATCAGTATAAAAATAGGTAAGATAAAAGGCCAAATCCTCACTAAATGACATCCACAGCAAAGAAGGAGGAAGCAGCCTATGTTCAAGGAAAATCAGGGTTTCTAGAACGGATTAGACCAGCAATGTGCCAATCAAGGATGCAGAGAACCACAAGAATAGGGGCACACCAACACAACCAGGCATGAAATGAATATTTTTAAAAACTATGAATGAAGAAGGGAAAAAGGTGAGAAAAACTAAACAGGAGTGAATCAACCTCAAAGAGCTATAGAGAACTTAGAAAGCAACACTAATGATTCTTCTCAAGCAGCCCAAAAACCTAAGGTTTTGGAAAGACGGGTAAGGGAGACGAAGTGAACATAATAGGACTTAAAAATGATAGCAGAAGGTTTTAAAAGGTTGTTGAATGTGACTTCTAGGGTTTGTGAAGGTAACAATGCTTCACTGCCTCAAAGGGAAAGAATACAAAGAGTATCAATGAGGGAGGTCAAGTTTTCGTGAGCATTCAATTGCCTTCAAATGGTTAAAGGAATAAAATCCTAGAGTTGAGTTTCAAGATGAGAAATCAAGCTAATCATTCGGTCACTGTTATGTGACTAAAGTTGTCAAAATCAAAGAATGTTAGATGGGACAAGATCAGTATGAAATGGCACCTACAAATCAGAAGTGGCTAAAGGGAAATGGCATACATGGTTATAAAGAAAAAGAAATTGTTAGAGATAGGTTTATTATGCCTCACTGCCCAAATGAGTGAGGAAATAAAAAATGTTCTCATGTCACTCACACCCAGAAATGTCAAAAAAGGATAAAAACATGTTTTCAGTTTCTCAGTGTAAGAAAAAAGCGGTTTGACAGTGCCAAGACCCTCAAGGTTCAAAAGAAACTATTTCATTTCTCCAGCAATCTACCACCAAAGGAAGAAGAGATAATTTCAAAAGCTTTCAAGTCACCTACAATAAAAGGTTAAAAAGATATAAGTCAAAGTGATAAAGTGACCAAAAAACTCAAAACATTAGCAAAAGTGGGTTTTCAAGTTTAATTTATTTTCCCTAAAAAGTATAAAGGATCTCTCTGCTCTCTTCATATCTTATTTTTCATTTAAAAAGAGTGAAGAGCCTTCAAAAGGAAATTTTTTGAGTTGAAGTAAGAAATTCTAGGCAAGGTTACCGACACTACACTTTTGAGCCAGCACTGCACTCATAGGACTCGACGTTGCACGAATAGGAATTTCCGCAGTGTGTTTTTTCATTGTGCTGCATGAATAGCTAAAAACGATGCATGTACAAGTGGGTGTTGTGCCCAAGTTGACCCGACACACCCAGAAGCTCGGCGCTGCACTCACAAGCTGACCCGACAGGCCCGGTGCTGCGCTTAGGAGCCCGGCAAGGCTGCACGTAGGCAGCGCTGTGCACACACAACCCAACTGGATGAATTTTCTTTCCGGCGCTACACTTAGGCCAAAAAGGACTCCTTTGCTTGCAAAGTGCCCTCAAAAGGCCAAAGGGACCCCTCTGGGTTGTTTCCAAGACCCTGCAAAAGAGTTTAAATTGGTAAGTGGACATTTTTCCTCCTCCTCAAGTGGCTTTGTGTTTTAATGATTAAGGTAAAATTATCAAACCCTAGTGCCTAAATGAACCCTAGGTCTTCATGGAAAACACCTTCTCTTGACCTCCCAACAAACAACTATCAGTCAAATATTGTGATTTAAGGTAATTACAAATCAATTCAAGCTAAGCCCTCATCAAGATCAAAGCAACTCAGTCATAAACCCACCTCCATAACACTCATTTGAAAAATGTTCCCTCACCATCATTTTATTTCACTCTTCCTACCGAAGTTTCACAAGCAGGCCCAAGTTTGTCCAAAAAACAACCCTAATCACCATGTCAGGAGAAGAAGGTAGTGTCAGCAGTGAATGATGCCAAGTGCCTATAATGCCACAGCACAAGGGAGGAAGGATCAATAGATTTGAACCCCCAAGCATAGTGTGTATTACTTCATCTCCCATGATTCTCACATGCTTTCAGAATGTGGGGTGTTTTTAGTTATGTGATAAAGTTAAACAAGTGCATAGTCACCCTGAACTCACTAGGTTGTTTGTCCTCAACTTACACAATAAACAAGTAAGCCTTGCAGGGGTAGATTTTGAACTATCAGTAGATGCCATCTATAATGCTATAGGTATACCTGATGTTGGTGAAAAGTGGTTCAAAATAGCAAGATTAAACATGAGCTATTATGAGCCATTTATCAAGACTAGATACAGAGAAGAGTACAAGGCTATGTTCCCTTTCTCACACTTACTAGAGAAGAATACAAGGCTATGTTCCTTTTACCTATGAGGGGAGATACTCCAGGCTCTACTCCTACCATGTCAGATTACTCATGCATTTCACTAGGGTAAAGATGCTTCATTTTCCCAATTACTTGTATAGGAGTATAGACAAGATGTCTTTTGTTGTCCGAAAGAGAAGTTATACCCAGCAAATGCATAGTTTGTTCCACCACTCCTTGATAAATATGGCGGTATTACATCAGCTGGAGCAGAAAGGCATACCTTGGGATGTGTTCATAGCTCATGAGATATTCACAAGCCCACAACCTCATCATAAACCTATTTTACCGTCATAATATCATCCTCCTCCCTCCACATCCATCACCTCCTACAAATCATGCCTCATCATCTACACAAGTAGCCTCCCCTCAAGAAAACCTCCCTTCCTCACCTTCTCCTGATACATCAGAACAAGAAAGAAGTGGTAGTGAGAAAGACACCAACAATGAGGGTGAAGGTGACAATGAATCATTCCAAAGTGAGGCAGAGGTAGATGATGAAGAAGAGACAGATGATGAAGAAGAGGAAGTTGATGAAGAAGAATCAGATGATGAGGAAGAGAAAAATGATGAGGAAGATAATAGTGACCAAGAGGAAAGCAAGGAAGAGAAATAAAATGGCGGTGATGAAGAGGCAGATAAAGAGGAAAAGGCAAAAAATGATGAAGAGGTAGAGGAGGATGATGAAGAAGAAACAAAAAATGAAGAGATACAGACTAATAATGAAGAAAAGGGCAGTGAGCAAGACAATGATGAAGAAAACAGTGACAAAGAGGACAGTGAAAAGGAGGTCAATAGTGACAAAGAGGCGGATAATAAAGAAAATAGTGGACAAGATAGCAAGGAAGAAAATAGTCATGACAGTCATGACAATAGTCAGCTCCACAGTGATAATGAGGATGATGACAATGCAGAAGATAAAGAAGAAATCAGTCTCAATGATGAACAAAATAAAAGTGAAGAAAATGCAGAGGATGATAATGAAAATGATGATCACAGTAGTGAAAAGGAAAGTAGTTAAAATGAAGGACGAAATGAAGAGTTTGATGACAGTAATAAGGATCATAGCCATGAGGAAGACACTAACAAGACCACAATCACACCTCTTTCATTTACATATCAAAGAGGGCCAAGGCTTGTGTTTGTTGCCTCCAAAAGGCAAGGGACCATGCCATCCACCTCAGCTCAACCACTAGACAAAGGAAAGCTAAAGGTAAAGGAATAAGAAGAAGATCATGAGGTTGAGAGGGAGTTTGAGATCATTCAGGTGGAAAGTGATGAGGAGAATGAAGCAAGGATCTAAAACTTTCTCATCCAAAAAAAAATACACTCATTGAAGACCTCCAAGCAAATCTGAATAGGCCAAGAGTGTAAATGATTCCCTTGACATGGTGAACAGGTAGTTAGGAGCACAAATTGCAATTTATGAAGCTAGAGCCATAAAGGCTCAGAAAGAAGCTCAAAGGGCATAGGTAAAGTTATAAGATTTCATGGGAACTTATGAAGAGAGTGAGGATGAAGGAGGACAGTTTAGGAGGAGACCTAGAACCATGGGGTTGAAGAAGGCATTGGCAAAGAAAAGGGATCATGAATCAGCCCTAGCAGATTAGCTCCCTCTAGATGAGTTGTTGGCCATGGAGATAGCACATGATTGGGAGCCTTGGTTGGAAAGAGCCAACATACACTTGGAGGCTAAGTTTAAGAAGGAAAAATAGGATCTTGATCTCCAAAGCAGGATGACCAAGAATTATTCCCGGAGAAACCAAGTTGCAAGGGCTAAGCTCAAGAAGGCCCAAACCAAAATCCAGGCACTGAAAGTGGAAAAAGCCCAAGATAACCTTTAAATTTTGGCACAAGATTCTCTACAGGTCTCTCAAAACTCATGAGGCACACATCCACCAAATTTGAGAGAAGTTTGACAATTTTTGGGTTTTTGTGAATTTGGAGGCCTATAAGCGCAACACCCCTAGTGCTATGCTTTTTCTGCTTACATCCTCATACGGAGAAATTTGAATTTTTAGAATCCTCATATCTATTATAGTATTCTCACTAATTTTCAGAGCATTTGCAGCATTTTTGACCCCTCAAAAGGTCAAAAAACACCTCATTTTTTTACCTTTCTACCTCATTTTCAGGCTTGCCGCTATGCTTATAGCAGTTTTGGGAGTTTGGATTTTTGGATAGGCTAAAGGAGCTCAATAAAAAAAAAATGGTAGATTTGGAAAGTAGACTTAGCAGGCTTTCCAACGGGCCACCATGGGGCTAATTTAGACATCAGAATGGTCACCAAAACATGGCTGCAAGTGGATCCATTTCCTTCTTCTGAAGGCATTGCAATTTTAGGCCTCACTGTGTGTTTTTGGCCAAAATTAAACAAAACACACTCATTAATTGTAAAATGATATTTTAATGTTTTTTGAGGAAAATGACTATAAAATTAGGTGCTAGGAGTTATTTTTCCGTTTATTTCATGGGATATTTTGTGCCTTGGGCCTTACATGGTCTCTTGGGCATTAATGACATTTATGAGTGATTTTGACATTTTCCAACCCTATCTAGGGTTTTTTCCCTCCTGTGCTAAATAAATAGAGCATGAGGGATTCATTGTAAATGTTGGCATTTGATGACTCTTTGGAGCAATACATATTTTTTTTTGGAGATTGGAGAAGAAATTGGTGTTGTGGAGTTTGTGAATGGCTTGTCTTGATTGATGATGGAGAAGGCTACTTGTAGGATCCCTGAGCTTGGTTAATGGTGATGTCCCTATATTCAGTTATTGTTTTCTAATGTATCATTGTGTTTCATCTTTTCTTATTGCAGTGGGACAATGGCTTTAGACTAAGAAATTTCTTCAAAATCAAATTAGCTCTGTTTATTCTTCACTGCCTCTATGTTTTCCTCTACTGGGCCTTTTTAGAGAATTCTTAATTTCTCTCTAGACCCCCCAAGCTTGTTTATTTAATTAATGGTTTAATAAAGTAGGTATCAAAGATGATTTATTGTTAGCCCTGCTTGTTTTATGTCTCTAAACATTTTTCTTGAGGTCTCTCTCCAAAGTACCATTGATTAGGTTTGCCAAAGAGGCTATGTTTCGATCATACCCTTTGTCCATGCTTGAATAATTTTTTTGGAGATCTTCATAGCTATGATCAAATATTTTTAGGCATTCCCTCTTCTTTGATTAAAGCTATGTGTGTATCTTAAATGATTTCTAACCTTGAAGGTGAAATCATTGGAAGTTAAATGAGTTTCTCGCCTTCTATATTTCATTGGATTATATGCCTGAAATTGTTATCTTCTTAAGTTGAATCAAAGAGTTAATGGTGTGGCCTGTCTATTGATTTCTTCTTCATGCTAAATAGTGTTGAGGTATTTCCTTGTTTTTTAAGTACATGATAAAGGATTCTTAATTTCCCTTTCTCCTACTTTGTTCACAAAATTGATGTTCATTTCATTTCACAAAAACCTTGAGAATCCATCTTACCAATGCTAGATTTTCCCTGTGATCCACCCTGATTTACTATTGAAACTTTATATGACTTTTATTTGACTCCATAGCCCAATAACTTGAATATTTCCTCACTCTATCTATGCTACTTGATCATCTTACCCAACCAAAGCAAACAAACAAATCCTACACTTAACAACTAGCCTAAATTCAAAACCCCAGAAGAAAACAAGTTCATATCCTTTGCTCAAGTAGAGAGAGCCCTCTCTAAGTCCAAGAATTCTAGGTCCTAGGACTCCAAAGACTGGTATGATGTTACCCTGTGCATTTGATCTCACGAATCTAACAAATCACAGAAACCTAACATAATGGTGATCACAATGGGACCTTCTAAGTCAATAACCATATAAGTATTGCTTAGGACTTCAGAAACCCTTATTACACAACATCTATTGATTTATCACCAACTCATAGCCTAACACATTTGGAAATCAAGGTGAGAGGCTTTCTGAGATTAAGTGACAATATAAGTACTCCTTAGAACTTCATAAGCCCCTATCAAATCATAGAGAACTCAAACTATTAGCCAAGAGTTGAATCTGAGTACTTCACCATCCTAGAAAAATGATGAGTCAACTAGAGAACACTCATAGAAACCTTAGGGAAACATAAAGGAACTCAGAAAATACCAAAAAATCCCTAGATTGGTTTTTCTTGTTAGTTATTGGTGGTGGACCATAAACATACATCCTTAAAATAACTAGAAATATCCACCTGGCAACTCCACAAGCCTCGAGTAGGCCTTCTAACTTTACTAGTGTTCTTACATTTCCTTAGGATTGTGTCAAACCAGCCTTGAGAGGTTTAGAAGCCTAGTCACACAATGTGAGTTTAAAAAACATTAAGAGAGGTCAACCCTCTAAAAACAGTCATAAACTTTCAACCTCTCTATACCTTGGGTTTGAAATCTGGCTTCACAAAGGATCAATACCATATCTCACCTGGACCAAAACCCTTCCACCATAGTTGATGATCCAGAAAATATTTTGTGGAAAACTTCTAAAACTGGAAACTCAACTAATGTTAGGACCATTGATAGAGAAAATTATGTCCCTAAACATCTTATAGCCTTGCAAGACCCACAGTTTGACTTGCACCATACAAGAAATATTTTCAGAACCAAGTCACAAAGTGGGATTTACCAGACTGACTTTGAGACCTTAGATTTGTAACAGAGTTCAAGCAGAGAAGCCTCTCATTCCACTCCTCCTGAATTTCAACTTCTCCATCACTTTGGTTGTTTTCATACCAAGTTTGCTCAAAACCAGTTTGTTGGTCCAAGTACCTCTACCACCCCCATCCACACATCCAATGTTCAAGCCACTCCACTTCATCCTCCACCCCCTCTCACAAACCATCCCCTTGTAAATCATCCTTGGATCCCATTCACTCCCATCATGGCAGCATGGTATGCCCCCCAGGCACTGCCACAACCTTTGTTACCTTTTCCAGATGATCACCAGTCCAGAATCCCTCACTTTGCAAAAACTGAATCCATCACCACCCAATAGCATGTATATAGGATAAATGATGCCTTTGATTACATGGAAATAGAAGAGGAAAACATTAAAATGAGGATCTTTGCACAAATTTTAGGAGGAGAAGCCAAAAATTTGTTCAAAATCTTGAATCCTAACACCATACATGATCTCGCTTCCCTTTACCAAACATTTATAAAAAAGTGGGAAATCAACAAAAACCCTCTCCAAATCCTCTTAGAATACAAAAAACTCAAAATAAATATCAAGGAAAGTGTCCAAGAGTATTGTACCAGGTTCAATAGTGTTTACAATGACCTCCCACCAGACATGAAACCCCACGAGGCTTAGCTTTAGCAAAATTTCTGGAGGGTTTAGATCCAGACATGGCCTATCAAATAAGAGGGAGAGAGCCCCTAACTTTAGAAGACATGCAAAAGGGAGCTATAAGTGTAGAGGCCAACCTAATTGAAAAGAGGGATAGGATGAGATCAGAAAAGAGAGTCACCTACAAAGATGAAACTATAGCCTCAACCTCCTCATTTGATGCCAAGACTGAAAAATTAGTGAGGGTAATGGCAAGAATTATGGAAAGAATAAACTTGAGTGAAATAACACCTCCTAGGGAAAACAAAGAAAATCCCCAAAATAGAAATAGGAATCCAAACTTCAGAAGAGATCCTCCCCAAAATATACCAAGAGACAATGACCAAAAAATCAGGCTCCCTTTCCAAGACAATTATGTAGATGAAGAGGGAACAGAGTCTGAAGAACCTGAAGAAAACCATGTAAACTTGATAGGTTCTGACAACGAGGGACATGTTTTTCTCACTGAAGAAGAATAAGGTTTCTTTTCCCCAGATCAAACTAAAACAAACTATGAGGATTCTGAAGACTACCAATTGGGATTTGAAGATGCCATAATGGAAGTCCATAGGCAATATGACCTTAGGAGAAAAAATAACCAAGAAAACTCCATAAATAACAAAGAAGACATTGCTGTTAGGAAGACACCTAAAAACACTTCTAAGCAGATAGCAGGCATTACCAACACCGTGGCTAAGAAAACTAATCCAAACAGAGACAAAAATAGCCAGCCAAGTGGTGACACAAGCTTCCCTAGTGCATCTACTAGTGGCCCTGAGAAAACTCTTTTGTCCAAAGTCCCAAAATAGAATCAACAAACTAAAATTGTAGAAAAAATTATGATTGATAAAACTGATGTTAATATGTCCAAAACACAAGTGCCTTTCAGTTTTGAGGGAGAGATTACTAAAATCGAGATCACCATGCCTCTCACTGAACTGATAACCCAAGATATGTACAGGAACAAAGTTTTGAAAGTTTTAAACATGGGAAATGATACCTATACTTTAAAATTAACAGATGAAAAACCTGAGCTATTGTTTGGACCTAAAATAGAAGGAAAATACCAAGAAGGAACCATTCCCCCTTTCTATGTTAGCTTAAACATACATGAAAAAATCTTACATAATGTCATGTGTTAGGTAAACATGACTCGGGGTAGAGTCAATGTTGACTAGGGTAAATAGTAGTGGTTTTGGGGCACATGGTTTTGTGCACCCATGGTTTTTGCCCATGGTATTGCATGTAATGGAGCCTATAAAAGGCTGGGAAGACTTCAATGTAATGTAGGCCTAGAGGTGAGCGGTGAAGGCTCACTTGGCTAGATTGGCCAGGGTTTTGGCCAAGGCTAATGGAATTTCATTAGGATGGGTTTTCCCCGGAGTTTGGGGTTTTTCCCGGTTAAATATTTGTGCTAATGTTTATGATTTGTTGCTGGGTTTTTTATGTGTATTCCTCTCGGTAAATTCTTTATTATTTCTCCAGTAAATTTCTAACAGCATGATAGACTCTTGTTCCTCTCACAACCTCATGCCAAAGGTAGTGATGGAGAGATTAGGCCTAGAAATAACCAAGCCTTACAAAGACCTGTATTATTTCGATTCAAGCAGAGTCAAGTGTTTGGGCCTAATCAAGGATTTATGTTTTAATCTGGCACAAATCCTAGCTAAGGGCCTGGTCATGGACATAGTAGTAGCAGACATTCCCCCTAAGTATGGCATGCTTTTATCTAGATCTTGAGGAGCCAAGCTTCAAGGGAACCTCCAAATTGACATGTCATATGCTACAATCCTTGTTTTCAACTGAACAAGGATATTGTACTGGGAATCACACATGAATTTTATGGTTAGCAGCCAAGAAAGACCAAACAACACACCTCTTTATTCCATCCTTTTGGATCTTGACTCCTTAATTTTATATAATGAGGAAGACATTGATGAAAATTTAAATGAAATTGAGACGGATCCGGGCATGCCTCAACAATCAAATCAGGAACTGCATGAAGAACTCAACAACTTCGACTCTAGCAGCCTGATACAAAAAAAACATGATGGTAAAGCAAAACTTAATTTTCTCCAAACTGAAAATAAAATTTCAAAACCAAAACCAAGCGTAGAATATGAACAAGGTTTCTCACATGAAGAACAAACATCACAAACAAAACCATCCCCTTTTGCCAATATGCTGAAATACTTTCATAAAACAAAGTTTTCTAGGAACCTAAATGAGAAGAATCTTAAGGTCTTGCCATACATAGACAACCCATCATCAAAGGGTTTTGTCGCTTCAAGAGAGTTGTTGAATCCAAAAAATGTTGCTAGGGACCCTAAATGAGTATCTACCAAGACTGATATAGAGGAGTATAATGTAGGCAACCTAGAAAGACCCAAAATGATTAAGTTATCCAAGACTTTACCACTTCACAAAAAACTGAAATACATAAGACTGTGCAAAAAGTTTCAGGATGCTTTTGTATATAGTAATGAAAGACTAAAGCCTTGTGACACAAACATTATTCAAAGAAGGTTTCCTTTCAGAAAGACCATCAACCTTTTGATAAAATTGTGTCAGTAAGAAAGAAAACAAAGGGGTATAGGCTATGTGTAGACTTTAGGTACCTAGGCAGACCCTCCCTAAAGAACAAATCCCCTTTTCCTAAGATAAATCATACACTACAAAAGGTAGAAGCTTCTAACAAGATGTCATTTCTTGATACTGTTTCAGATTAAAATCAGGTGATAGTACTTCCAAATGATCAGCATACAGCCACTTTCAAAGCACCCTGGGACACCTACATGTTTTATCAAATGCCTTTTGAGTTAAATAGTGCTAAATGACAGTAGAAGGTTTTAAAAGTCAGTTGAAGGTGACTTCTAGGGTTTTCCAAGGTAACAATACTTCATTGCCTCAAATGGAAAGAATGCAAAGAGTATCAATGAGGGAAGTCACATTTTTAAGAGCAGTCAATTGCCCTCAAATGGTCAAAAGAATAAAATCCTAGGGTTTAGTTTCAAGATGAGAAATAAAGCTACTCATGAGGTCACTGTTATGTGACTAAATTTGTCAAAATCCAAGAATGTCAGAAGGGACAAGATCAATATGACATGGCACCTACAAATCAGAAGTGGCTAAAGGGAAATGGCATACATGGTTATGAAGAAAAAGAACTTGCTAGAGATAGGTTTATGATGTCTTATTGCCCAAATCAGTAACAAGGAAAGAAAACATGTTCTCATGTCTCTCACACTCAGAAATGTCAAAAAAGGATAAAAACATGTTTTCAGTTTGTCAATGCAACAAAAAATAGGTTTGATAGTGCCAAGACCCTCAAGGTTAAAAAGGACCTTTTTCATTTCTCCAGAAAGCTACCACCAAAGGAAGAAGAGATACTTTGAAAATCTTTCAATTCACTTGCAATAAAATGTCAAAAAGATATTAGTCAAAGTGATAAAGTGACCAAAAAACTCAAAAAATTAGCAAAAGTGGGTTTTCAAGTTTAATTTTTTTCCCTAAAAAGTATAAAGGACCTCTCTACTCTCTTCATATCTTATTTTTCATTTAAAAAGAGCACAGAGCCTTCAAAAGGAAATTTTATGAGTTTAAGTATGTTAGGTCCCTATTGTTGAGTCCCAAACTTGCATCTTTCCTATACACCTTTCTACACTTTTTCCATTTACCTGGACCTCCTAAGTCATCAACATCATTGCATATTAATCATAAAAGAGCATTTAAAGTGGTTTTTAACTATGTTTTGTGTCTGCTATTTGAATTATATTTTTTCTCATTGAGCTGCGGAATCTTGTCACTTTCCGCAGCTGCTTCAACTTTCCGCAACCATTTTGTTAAAGTCTATATTGCAGGTGTCTTCAGGCAAATCAAGCCACATGGGCAAGTTGGAAATGACATGGATATGGACCGAGTCCTATTGGCTCAATCGAATTCACCAAAGAAGGCCATGGTTAAAGGTAGTCAAGCGGTGGTCAACCTAAGAGTCCTACGGTGACAGAACTCTATTTTTCACCACATGCAGACTTGCGTGGCCATTCCTAAAGCTCACGGGACATATCAACACCTGTGAACTGCTCCATAAGTCGAATCCAACGACCACCCTCCATATATTTAATCTTCACGGCAGCCATAATGTTAGATTTCTGGACATGGTTGTTCACGTGTCTTTTATCAACGCAGATTGTAGGAAAGTAGTTATGTCATCCTCTGTTATAAATAATGCGTTCTC
Organism: Pinus albicaulis; assembly: GCA_034641835.2. Taxonomy (NCBI): domain Eukaryota; kingdom Viridiplantae; phylum Streptophyta; class Pinopsida; order Pinales; family Pinaceae; genus Pinus; species Pinus albicaulis. Next base: position 1,505,278,410 of record CM076581.1, on the reverse strand, counting down.
ATACGCATAGTAGCTAGCTTCTGTAATGTAATTTTGCTGAAAAGAAAGCCCACTGTGCCGTGACATTATTTCCTTGTTATGACTGTGTTTTGAATACATGAGAAGACTATGTTCATAAGCATAATTTTTGGTTGATAGCTGTTGCCGAGGATTGTGCAGAGGGCCCCTGCACATGCTGAGGTTTTGTTTATTGCTGTATAGTTTCATGCTTTATTTCCATACGCTCATTATGCCATAGTTATTCACATGTATATATTACATCTCTTATGGTATTGACGTTTTATTTTTGTCCATAATTTTTCATGCTTTATAGTGTTGTTAACTAATCAGTGTCTTTGTTCTAGATTACAGTAGGCAGCTCGGGTATTTGCACATAGTTTTACAATGACTAATGACATGGAATCAGTCTTGTCCTTCTGCTGATTTATTTTTCTTAGCTTTTAATTCCAGCACTGTTTTATTTATTTCAGTCTTGTACATTCGCTTTATTAGTTAGATTAGATATTAAATTACTCATGTCATTATCAGTTACCTCCAAAATCCATAGTGAGACTAATGGTGAGGGATTGAAGTATCAGTGTGTAGTTTGATATTAGTTTATTTTTCTGCAAGTTAGATATTAAATTTCTCATGTCATTATCAGTTACCTCCGAAAGCCATAGCGAGACTAATGGTGAGGGATTGAAGTATGAGTGTGTAATTTGATATTATTTTATTTTTCTGCAAATTAGATATCAGATTGCTCAAGTTGTTTGTGATTACCTCCGAAAGCCATAGCGAGACTAATGGTGAGGGGTCAAAATATGAGTTGATGTAATTTGATTTTAGCTTTACTTTGCTTGCAATTCTTGGATTTCTTTTAGCACAGTTTATTTTGTATTTAGACAACAGCAAGGGTAATGGGTTTCATGATCAATAGTTCACTGCTTGTTTAACTAGTATAGTGGCACATTTTCATTTTCTTTTAGGAATTAATTTTGTCATTGCATGTTTTAAAACCCTTTTGAAGTTTGAAGTTGGGAAATCATTATAGAGGACATCATTGCCTTGAACATTTATATCCATACTTGTATTTTAGAATTTGCATCTCACATTATGAAACCAACCAAGATAAAAACCCTCAAGATAAATAAAAAACCCAAAAACGACAAAAAGTAAGAGATAGGTTATCTTGCACATATAGTGCGCCACACTTCGTCATCTTATGAATCCCGTATTGAAAAAATAATGTAGCAATTTAGGACACACTAAATTGACCAAACATTTTGGCGTCGTTTCCGGGGAAGTGTAACTAGGTAGCCAATTTCCTAAAAAAAAAAACCAATAAAAAGAAGGGAAAAATTGATAACTTCTTGAAGTATGCTCTCCTCTTGCACCTAGTGTGATCTGGAGGATCAGAAAAGAGAGTTATTGGTTCAATAATTTCTTAAGTATGCTCTCTTCTTGCACCTAGTGTGACCTGGAAGATTAGAAAAATAATTATTAGCCCAACTTAAAAATAAAAAAATGACATGCATAGAGCAAGAGATTCTAGGGGAAGGTTTATAGCTAGAGCCAAGAGTTCGATTTTCACAACTCCATCTTCTTCAAGGCATAGAAAAGATTCACCACCATCTACCCCTAACCTTAAGATTCCTGGAATTCAAGGAGCAGCTGAATTAGAGGATTCTCCTACACCATCTACCAAATCTCATTTAGAAGAAGACCCTTTCTTTACTTCTACAGGAGAGCATATTATAATTAAAGAAGTAGAATCACCTGAAGAAGAAAAGGAAGAAACTCCCTCTCATCCTCCCTTGATAGAAGAACCAAAGGAATCTGAGGACTCTGAAGAAAATATCATGATAGAGGAATTAGTAGATGGATTCGGAGGTAGAGGTAGAGGTAGAGGAGGAGGAAATAATGGAGGCAACAATGGTGGAGGTGGAGGTAATAATGGAAGAAATAGGGAAGGAGACAACTCGTTTGGATTCCCTATAGTTGATGAGGAAACTCATACAATGATGAAAAACATATCACCATCTGTCCTCCCCAACTTTTATGGATTGCGAAGTGAGGATCCTGAAACATTTCTATTTGAGTTTGAAGTCATGTGCCGAACCTATGACTATATGGAAGACTCTAAAAAACTCAAACTGTTTCCTTCAACATTGAAGGGAGTTGCTTTGAAATGGTTCAAGGGATTAGTCACCCAATCTATTAGGACTTGGAATGATATGAAACAAAAAATTTTGGATAGATACCTGGACTATTGCATGCCCACCAATCGCAAGGATGAGGTATTCAAAATGGTGCAAAAAGAGGATGAAAATTTGGAGGATTTACCTGAAAGATTTCAATACAACTTAAAAAGAGCAAAGATGCACAACTTAGATGAGGAAAATTTGAAAGCCCTTCTATTAAAAGCCATCAGAGATGAATGGATAGATATTTTAAACATGATGGGGAAAGGAGACATTTCTCAACTTCCACTTTGTGACATAAAAGAACTATGTGTCCATCTCTCAAGGGGAAAATCTAAAATGGGAAAAGGGCCTAGAGATCCTTCTCTTATCAAGGTAAAGAAATCTGCAACTGGATCAGTAAGTAGGGTAGAGATTGGCAATATGCTTGATGAATTCAAAACTGATATCTTAGGGAGCCTTGGTGAACAACTAGACACCCTTAAAATTCAAAACAAGCAGAAAGAAAAAACTGATGCTCTAGCCATCTTTTGTCTGAAATGTAATAAGAAACATGCTTTAAGGGAATGTCCCTTGGATGAAAAAGTTGTAGAAACACGTATGATTTTCTCAGAGAATCATGAGACCAAGGATTGTCCTTCAATTCCTGGACTCAAAGCTGTCTTTCAAGAAGATCCAAATTTAGTAGAATCTCTCCGTTTTGTTGCAAGAAGACCTTGGCAGGGGCAAAAAACTCAAGGGTTTAACAACCCTATGAATTTTAAACCCCCACCAAATTGGAATCCTTGGCAACAACCTTGGCCCCAACCATAAAATCCATATCAGTCATGGGTACAAGGTATGAAAAATCCTTATGGGAGATTTGCTCAATTTTATCATATCCTCCATCTTTTCAAAATCAACAAGCTCCACAACTTTCAAACCCAAATCTACAACTTTCATTACCATTTCCACAACAACAACCTTCTCAACAAAACCCAAATCCTCAACTCATGCTTCCATTCCAACAAAAGACAAATCAACTTCCGGCTCAGCCATTGCCAAATCCTATCAGTAAAAATCCTCAGAATACTTACATGATAGAAGGACAACAATTTCATACCTATATGATTGTTCCTCTCAATGATGTACAACTCAGGTTTGGTAGAGTTTTATAAAAACCTTCTATAGATGTCCAAAAGCAAGATATCTCTAAGGAGGACTCTCTTAAAGTCAATAAGGGTTATGAGGAAGAATCTCTTCAAAACTCAAACATTCAAAAAGAGAAAGAAAAGTTAACCCCCACAACTCCTATAGTTGAGCAACTTGCATCTTCATCCACACCTCCTTTCCCTGAAAGATTACAAATTGATAAAGGGGTGGAGAAACAAATATTGTTGCCTAACTATGATTTTCTAGATGAATTAAAGAATGTTTGTATCAAAATTCCCTTGCTACAATCCATTAGAGAGATTCCTATTCTAGCAAAAACAATAAAGGATTTGAGTCTCAAAAGACCAGGAAGGAAACTAAGAGATACAAGAAGAATCCACCTGGTAGGAAAAATTGCAGATATCATGATGGGAAAAATTACCATGCAGAAGTATGTAGATCCAGGTAGTCCAATTGTCAAGACACATATAAATGGGATAGAAATTCCAAACACATTTATTGACTTAGGGGCTGCTATCAACATTATGAGTAGACAGACTATGGAACAGCTAAAACTTCCTAATCTTCTTTTTACACCTACTTTACTGCAACTTGCAGATCGATCAATTATAAAACCAGATGGTGTATTAGAAGATATTTCAGTCTCCTTAGATTCTTGGGAATATCCAGTATATTTTATGATTTTGACTCCCAAGAGTAATCTAGAAGGGCACCCACTTATCTTAGGAAGACCTTGGCTAGCCACAGCTGATGCTTTCATTAGTTGTAGATCTAGATATATGTACATTTCTAATGGTAATTCGACAAATAAATTCAATTTGTATCCTCCAACAAAAGCAATCACAGAAGTAGGAGACAATGAATGGGTTGATGATGAGGACACTATACAACCTGTCTTTACCATTTCTGAAATCAGTGAGGATAGTCAAATTCTGAACACATTAGAAAATTTTGAGACATCTTCAGAATATGACCCCACACAATTTCAGTTGGAATCTGACATTGAATATTTATCATCAATACAAATGTCTCTTTACTCTATGGAAGAGTTCGGTAGTTCTACCATTGAGATTTTTCCAGGAAAAACACTGAATATCAACAAAAATTTGGAAAAGTCACAACAGGAAGAACTAACCAAAATCTTGCAAAAACATTCTACTACATTTGCATGGGAGTATATTGATATGAAAGGTATTGATCCTAAGACTTGCATCCATCATATCTATATTGAGGAAAACAGTAGACCAATCAGACAACCTCAGATAAGGATGAATCCAAACCTTAGGGAGATAGTGAAAGAAGAGCTCCAAAAACTACTCAATGTAAACTTCATTTATCCAATTTCAGATAGCCGATGGGTTTCTCCTTTGGTTATAGTACCTAAAAATAATGGTAAATGGAGGGTATGCATTGATTACAGGGAATTGAATAAAGCAACTTTGAATGATCACTTTCCTTTGCCCTTTATCGATCAGGTATTAGATACATTAGCAGGCAAAAATTACTTTTCATTTTTGGATGGTTTTAGTGGCTATAATCAAATTCAAGTAGCACCTGAAGATCAAGATTAGACCACATTTACCTGTCCATGGGGGAATTTTTCCTATCGAGTGCTTCCTTTTGGGTTATGTAATGCACCTGCAACATTCCAAAGAGCAGTACTAGGAATTGTTTTTGATCTAATCCATTATTGTGTAGAGGTTTATATGGATGATTTTACAGTTTATGGTAATTCATTTGAAGAGGCATTAGAAAATTTGGAAAAAGTCCTTATAAGATGTAAAGAAACAAACCTTTCATTAAGCCATGAAAAATGCTTTATGATGTTTACTGAAGGTATTGCTTTGGGGCATCATATTTCAGGAGATGGGATTAAGGTTGATAGATCAAAAGTTGAAGTCATCTCCAAGTTTCCTATTCCAAATTGTCAAAGAGATGTTAGAAGTTTTCTGGGATTTACTGGTTACTATAGAAGATTTATAGAAAACTTCACTAAAATAGCATCTCCACTCTTCAAATTGCTTACAAAAGATTGTGAATTCAAATGGGATCCTGATTGTCAATCAGCTTTTGAAACTTTGAAAACAAGAATATCTGAAGCACCTATCTTGAGAGGACCAAATTGGAAACTCCCTTTCCATATTTCTACGGATGCTTCAGATACAGCTCTAGGAGCTGTGTTGGGTCAAAAAGATTTAGTTCCTTATGCCATTTATTATACCAGTAAAAATTTGACTCCCACAGAGTTGAACTATACTGTGACTGAAAAAGAGTTTTTAGCCATTGTTCATGCAATTAATAAGTTTAGACATTATATAACAGGCTATGAAACTTTTATTCATACTGATCATTCTGCAATTAGATATCTAATGAAAAAACCTGTTACTAATGGCAGAGTGACAAGATGGCTCCTACTTTTGTAGGAATTCAATATTACTGTGTTGGATAGACCAGGGAAACAAAATACAGTAGCTGATTTCTTGTCTAGGATTCAGAATACTAAAGAAGATTCTCCTGTAGAGGATAAGTTTCCCGATGAATACTTGTTTGCAGTAACTACTAAGACCCCTTGGTATACAGATATTGCTAACTATTTGGTTACAGGGAAACTGCCTCCACATTTATTTCCAAGTGAAAGAAGAAATATTATTCAGGAGAGTTCAAAATATTCATGGATTTCTAACGAATTGTTTAAAACAGGGCCAGATCTTGTGATCAGAAGATGTGTTAGGGAGGATGAAATGCCTGATATCCTCAAGGCATGTCATGATGAACCATGCGGAGGACACTTTGCTGACAAAAGGACAGCCTATAAAATCCTCTCTTTAGGATATTATTGGCCTTCCCTCTTCAAAGATGAAAAACAATATGTCAAAAGGTGTGACAGCTGCCAAAGAGTAGGGAAACCTACCCTTTCAAATGAAATGCCATTGCAACCACATGTACTCATCGAACCCTTTGAAAAATGGGCTTTAGATTTCATTGGACCTATTAATCCACCATCTAAGCAAAAGAAGTATATATTGGTTTGTACCGATTATGTTACTAAATGGGTGGAAGCCAAAGCATTAGTGTCTGCTACTGAAAATTCAGTTGTTAATTTTCTTTATGAGGATATTTTTACTCACTTTGGTGTTCCAAGAGAAATTGTGACAGATCAGGGAAGCCAATTCACATCCAACCTGGTGGAGAAGCTGATGGAAGAATAAAAAATCAAGCACAGAAGATCTACTCCTTACCATCCGCAAGAAAATGGTCAAGTGGAGTCTACAAACAAAGTTCTCGAAAGTATCATCACCAAAATTGTTCATCTACACAGAAGAGATTGGGCAGAAAGGCTTCCTGAAGCCTTGTGGGCCTACAGAACTACATGGAGAAATACAACACGACATTTTCCCTATGAAATTGTTTATGGGAAAGAAGTCCTGCTCCCCATTGAGTTCCAAGTCAAAACCTTCAAGATGGCAATTCAGTTGGGGATGGATCTATCAGAAGCCCAAAAGCATAGAATGGAGCACTTGAATGAGCTAGATGAGATCAGACAAGAGGAAATTCTAAGAATTGATCTAGTTCAATATCAAAGAGCTAAATGGCATGATAAATACATCAAAGAGAAGAAGTTTCAAGAAGGAGATTGGGCATTGCTATTTGATTCCAAGTTTAAAGATTTTAAACGAAAATTTCAGACTCATTGGCTTGGGCCATATGAGATTGACAAGATCTTTAGCAATGGAGTGGTAAGAATCAAGACCATTGATGAATCTCAAACTCCTCTTATTGTGAATGGCCACAGATTAAAGATCTATCATAAGCCACTCTCAAAAGAGGAATTTGTCAAAATGTTTCAAGATAATTCTGCAATAAGGTTGGTGAAGAAGAATCCTTCTTCTCCACCAGCCTAGCCTTTGTTCTTTTCAGTTTCAAAAAAAAATAAAAGATTGTATAAGCCTAAAAACCAATCACTAATTGGTAGTCTTATACAGATTGGTAGTCTTATAATAAAAATGTAGGGTGAAAATCAGGAACACCTGACACCCTATATTTTCCAAAAAAAAATTTTCTCTCTCTCTCATTTCACAAGTTTTATGACAACCCACTCCATTTCATTCCACTTCATTCCACTCCACTTCATTTCATTTCACTCCATTTCATCTATTTCATTTCATTTCACCAATAAAAATTTTCTTTCATGACCATTTTCATTCAGTCAGTTATCATCTATCCATCTCCATTCACCCAAATAATTGTTGTGTCAGTTTTCGCAGCTGACACCAGTTTCCGCAGCCAGAAGCAGTTTCTGCAGCCACCACTCTGTTTTTCAAAAAAATTACAGTCAGATGTTAGTTCAACAATCATGAAATCAAATGCAGGTATGAGGAAATATTATGAAGACATGAGGCATTCAAAAGCATCAACGAGGAGCAACTAATTGAAGACTAATGAAAAATGGCAAGAATTTCAAGGTATGAGTAGAAATTTATTTCAAATGGCATTCAAGCACATTTTTACATAGTTATAAACCATAGCTCCATTATATGCAATGATTGTGTTGATAACTCCATAACCGTTCCACGATCTCTATACGATTCCCCCACAATCCTCGCATTCATTTTTAAACGGCCTCATAATCAAGCCTCCAGTCTTCACTCGTGTTCGGCTATACTTTGATACTCCACCTGTAATTATTGAACATGGTTGATTTGACTATGACTTCTCTCAGCCGCACAAAATCTGTAGCCGTTTCATAAACGTGCTCACGTCTACTCTGCAGCCACCCAATTTTAAATATTGTCGGATGCACTTTACTCCCCCTACTGTTCTATTGACCTCACGGCTGCATTTCCACCGTGCTCACATAAGCATTCACCCCATTTTTTTCTCTGTTCCGCTTCATTCCGTGTACCTATTCTCTAATATCCGCTTACAGTCACTGGTATCCTTCATAAACCCTGTTCATTTCCGCTAATTCAGCCGTGTTACCTCCGCTAAACCCTCCTCACGCAAACAATTTTAAAAGAACAGAATGAAGGATGGGTCGGTTGTTGAGGACAGAACCAGAGGGACCCAAATTTATGGAAGGATACCCACAAGTCAAAGGCATATTGAAAAATGCAAAATGGCTTCGATTTGTTCAAAATTTTAAAGGCTACAATAAGGAGGTAACAAAAGCTTTTGCGAGGTCTTTCAATGGTCTGGAGGTGGAAATTGGGGACCTCAAATTTACAGTGACTGAGACATCCATAGTAGCTACTACAGAACTCCCTCAAGAAGGTGAACGTTGGTTCAAGAACAAGAGCATTGGCGTGGAAGCCTGGAGAGTGATCCTACGTAACACAAGTATGGATGTCACCATTTTCAAAAAGGGAATTCCTGTCCATGCTTTAAAAGAAGAGTGGGCCAGTTTATTGTTGGTTATTCAAAATTTTATCACCTGTGAGGGACGTTTTGGATCAATTTACATGTATCATACCCAACTGTTGATGAATTTCCTAGATAACCAGACCCTCAATCTGCCATAATTTTTACTAAACAGTTTGAAAAAGATGTCTATAACCATCCAAAAGCATCTGGGGGACGTAGAACCACATTTGTATCACCATGGTCTCGTGAAAATATTGATAGAAAAACAATTAAAAGAGAAAAAGGACACCTGGGAGAAGTTTTTAATTAGAAATTTCTTTGAAGAACCCCAAGAAATCCCTGAAGGCAGTACATCAAAAAGAAGTAGAAGAAAGAGAACAGGAGATAAAACTCAAAGCACTCCTACTAACATAGTTGAAAGAACTAGTAGAGAAGAAAGACTGTCTAAAAGGAGGAAGGAAAAGACTGAGGGTAAAAAGCCAACAAAATCAAAAGAGAAAAGAAGCATTGAGGTTGTGCATCAAACCCCTTCCTCAGAAGAATACCATCAAGTATTGTCTGAGAGACTACTTCACCTTCAAGAACAGTCAGCTATGGCCAAAAAGAAAGGAAAAGAAAAGCAGAAGGAAAAAGAAAGTAGTCCACAGCATGTAAGAAGAAGCACTAGGCTTAAAGGAAAGTGGAGGAAAGCACAAACAAAAGGACCCCATTTTATTGATTTGGGAGGAGGAACACCTGAAAAAACTCCAGCTGGCCGTAGTCCACCTCATTCTCAGCCAAACGTTGAAACTAGTCCTCAAGATGTTGACATGAGTCCTTTTCGGCCAGATTTTGAAGTCAATTCTCCTCCACAGCATTTTGGGGACAACCCAAGGAAAACGACACCGAGATAGATCCAAAGCAGCAATAGGTGTATGATTACATAGAATCATTAGAAAGAACAGCCACGGGTCCCATCACTTCATCCACTCAGCCTCACACAGCACAAGAAGCTCTAGTCCAATCCTTGAAACAAGAAGTCTTTGAGTTGGAGGTTTTAAATAGACATATTAAAAATGAAAATGAAGCATTAAAGGAGCAAAGCAGATTTGACAAGATCATTCATGAAAACACTATGCTACATCTAGGACTGTGGCACAAAAATAACAGGAAAAGAAGAAATGCAAGAAGATAAGTAGAGCACTGATTAATCTCAAATTCAAATGCTTGATGAAGAAGCCCAGGATGCTAGCAGCACCAAGAAAGAGGAGAAGAGGACTGGATGTATTGGCAGAGGTATCATGGCATATGAATTGAAGGAGGATGATCAAAATTTTAGTTGCATGGGGACATGCAACACCTTCACAGTGGGGGTATGTTGAGTCCCAAACTTGCATCTTTCCTATACACCTTTCTACACTTTTTCCATTTACCTGGACCTCCTAAGTCATCAACATCATTGCATGTTAATCATAAAAGAGCATTTAAAGTGGTTTTTAACTATGTTTTGTGTCTGCTGTTTGAATTAGATTTTTGCTCATTGCGCTGCGGAATCTTGTCACTTTCCGCAGTTGTTTCAACTTTCTGCAGCCATTTTGTTAAAGTCTATATTGCAGGTGTCTTCAGGAAAATCAAGCCACATGGGCAAGTTGTAAATGACATGGATATGGACCGAGTCCTATTGGCTCGGTCGAATTCACCAAAGAAGGCCGTGGTCAAAGGTAGTCAAGCGGTGGTCAACCTAAGAGTCCTACGGTGATAGAACTCTGTTTTTCACCACGTGCAGACTTGCGTGGCCGTTGCTAAATCTCACGGGACATATCAACACCTGTGAACTGCTCCATAAGCTGAATTCAACAGCCACCCTCCATAGATTTAATCTTCACGGCAGCCATAATGCTAGATTTCTGGACGTGGTTGTTCACGTGTCTTTTATCACTGCAGATTGTAGGAAAGTAGTTATGTCATCCTCTGTTATAAATAATGCGTTTTCATACGCATAGTAGCTAGCTTATGTAATGTAATTTTGCTAAAAAGAAAGCCCACTGTGTCGTGGCATTATTTCCTTGTTATGTCTGCGTTTTGAATACATGAGAAGACTCTGTTCATAAGCATAATTCATGGTTGATAGCTGTTGTCGAGGATTGTGCAGAGGGCCCCTGCACACGCCGAGGTTTTTTTTATTGTTGTATAGTTTCATGCTTTATTTCCATACGTTCATTATGCCATAGTTATTCACGTGTATATATTACATCTCTTATGGTATTAAAGTTTTATTTTTGTCCATAATTTTTCATGCTTTATACTGTTGTTAACTGATCAGTGTCTTTGTTCCAGATTATAGTAGGCAGCCCGGGTATTTGCACATAGTTTTACAATGACTAATGACATGGAATCAGTCTTGTCCTTCTGCTAATTTATTTTTCTTAGCTTTTAATTCCAGCACTTTTTTATTTATTTCAGTCTTGTACATTTGCTTTATTAGTTAGATTAGATATTAAATTACTCATGTCATTATCAGTTACCTCCGAAAGCCATAGCGAGACTAATGGTGAGGGATTGAAGTATGATTGTGTAGTTTGATATTAGTTTATTTTTCTACAAGTTAGATATTAAATTTCTCATGTCATTATCAGTTACCTCCGAAAGCCATAGCGAGACTAATGGTGAGGGATTGAAGTATGAGTGTGTAATTTGATATTAGTTTATTTTTCCGCAAATTAGATATCAGATTGCTCAAGTTGTTTATGATTACCTCCGAAAGCCATAGCGAGACTAATGGTGAGGGGTCAGAATATGAGTTGATGTAATTTGATTTTAGCTTTACTTTGCTTGAAATTCTTGGATTTCTTTGAGCACAGTTTCTTTTGTATTTAGACAGCAGCAAGGGTAATGGGTTTCATGATCAGTAGTTCACTGTTTGTTTAACTATTATAGTGGCACATTTTCATTTTCTTTTAGGAATTAATTTTTTCATTGCATGTTTTAAAACCCTTTTGAAGTTTGAAGTTTGGGAAATCATTATAGAGGACATCATTGCCTTGAAAATTTATATCCATACTTGTCTTTTAGAATTTCCATCTCACATCAGGAAACCAACCAAGATAAATAAAAAAACCAAAAATGACAAAAAGTAAGAGATAGGTTATCTTGCTCATATAGTGCGCCACACTTCGTCAGCTTACGAATCCCGGATTGACAAATTAATGTGGCAATTTAGGACACACTAAATTGACCAAACACCTATATTACTAGTATAATCCCTTATGGTTGTTAGTGTAACCCCCTTATTGTTATTATTGTACCCTTGTAACCCCCATATTGTTATTATTGTGCCCTTAAATTATTATTGTTAGGTTGGCTAGGATTACATTGTGGCCCCACTAGGATTACATTATGGCCCCATGGACTCCGATACATAGAAAGGAGGTTTTGTAATTTGAATCATCCAAGAATGGTTCATTCATGTAATATATTAGATGTTTCCCCCTCGAAGTGGCTTATTTCTAAGGCATTGATATCTCTTTTCTTCTCTTTTTGGAGCTGGTTTCACAACATTTGGTATCAGAGCTTTGTGATTCTAGGGTTTCGCCACTCCAAACAAGTCAGCATGGAATTTTCTCTATAACGTTTTTTCTTCGAAGTTTTACAATATGAAATTTTTAGAGTGCGAAGCCAACATCCTGAGGAACATCATCAAAAAATTTCAGAACTTGATTCGCAATATTTTCGGAGATATGATCTGTGCAAGTTAGGTCATTTTGCAGGCTCCAGAATTTAACCTAAACAGGTCATCGTGGTATTTTCGTAATAACTTTGTTTCTATGAAGGTTCAGAAGATTAAAGTTTTAGAGTGAAAATCCAAACTCTGGAGGAACATTTTTGAAAAATTTCAGATATTGGTTCGCAATATTTTTGGAGATATGATCTGTGGAAGTTAGGGCTTCTTGGGGCTTCTGAATTTCATCTCAAAGAGGTGATCGTGGGAAAATATTTATAGCTCTCTCTCTGAGCATCGGATTGGAATGCTATAAAAAGTGTCAAAAATCAAACGGACTTTAGTTTTTTTTCTTTCAATTTTAGAGCCATAGGAGGAAATAGTGACATGTGGCAAGTCATACAAGTTCGCTCTATTGAACTAGTCCAAAATTGGGTCATTGTGGCTGATTGGACATAAACTTACCTTGAAGAATCCAAATTAGATCAGACCTATGGAATTTGAAAGAAGCTTCAAAGGGCTACTACAGGGCTAAATTTCAGATATTTAAGATCTGTAATTGTAGAGATAATTCAATTTCAATATCGAGCTCCTCAAAAGCAAGTAAAAGGTGTGTAGTTTTTTTCTAAATTGCATAAGTCTTGTTTGAAGAATCAAGTTGAATTGATTCCAAGGGAATATTGTATAATATATATCAGTATTGGATTCTAAAATGGCCCCTAAAAATAATTCAACACCCATTAAGCCTTTAGAAAGCTCTACTATGACTCATGAAGACGAAGAATGGCAACATGACATATCAAAATTACAAGAGAAAGTGCAACAAATTTCTCTCTCGCAAAGAGCAACAAAAAATGACATGGAACTATTGAAGAAATGCATGGAAACTAAGATGGATGGTTTGAAGAAAGATGTGGAATCTAAGATGGATGGTTTAAAGAATGGCATGGAATCTAAGATGGATGGCATGGAAGCTGGCATGGAATCTAAGATGGATGACATGGAAGCTAAGATCGATGAGAAAATGGAAAACATGAAGAATGATCTAAAATCATACATGGAAGGTTTGACAAAGTTTATACAATAAATGTTCCTAATGGTGAAAAGATAGTAGAGGAAACTCATGATGAGAACAAAATAAATGTTAATCGTGATTTCATAAAATCTAATGTTGGTGGGAAGAACCACCATATTCCAAAAATGGATATGAGGAAGTTTGATGGAAAGGATCCTTTAACATGGATACTATAGATGGAGCAATATTTTGATCTCCATAATGTGCAAAACATACAAAATGGAAGCATTGCAACTTTACATTTAGAAAAAAATACATTTGTATGGTATCGATCTATTTTCTCCCATAAACAAATTGTCACTTGGTCAATTTTTATAGAGGAAATGATAGCACATTATGAGGATATAAAGAGCAACACCTTCTTTAGCCAATTGATAAATCTCAAACAAAAGGGTTTAATGGGGGAGCACATTGAGAACTTCCAAAAATTGAATATAAGTGTAACTGATATTCCAGAGGAACACAGGATTGATCTCTTCATAGGTACTTTAAAGGATAACATCCAACATGAAGTTCACATTTTGGAACCTAATTCATTGGAGAAGGCATTCAGGTTGGCAAGAAAAATTGAATGTAAAATTATGGCGACAAGGAAGCCTACCACTCACTTCTATAAAGACGGAAGTGTTGCTACTCCTATATTTCCACAACCTACAAGGTTGACACCACAAAAATTGGAAGAAAAAAGAGGAAAAGGGCTTTGCTATAGTTGTGATAAAAAATACACTAAAGGTCATAAGTGTGCTGAGAAGAAATTATTTTACATAGATTGTGAAGAGGAAGAAGAAAATGAACAAGAAGAGGATATACACCAGGAACCAACCCAAGAAGCGGAAGAAATGAGTCCGACCATATCGTGTAATGCATTGGCAGGAATTACCACTCCTCAAACTCTCAAGATAGAAGGACATATCAAGAAGAAAAAGGTAATAGTGTTGATTGATTCAGGTAGTACCCATAATTTTATTCATTGTAAAGTAGCCAAGGAATTGAATTGTTTCCTATACCCAGCACTAGAATGTCAAGTGATGGTTGCAAATGGAGGAACTATAAATTGCTCTGGAAAATGCCACAATATCAAGCTAACCATGGGGGAATATGTATTGACTAGTCCAATGCTTTCCATTCCTATGGGAGGTGCTGATGTTGTACTAGGAGTACAATGGTTACAATCTTTGGGGACGGTAGTTTTTAATTTTCAAGAACTTTTCTTGAAATTTTTTTCAGAAGGAAAGGAAGTTGAATTACGAGGTATAGCAGGGAAGCCATGAAGGATAATAAGCTCTAATGTCATGACAAAGCTTCTAAAGAAAGAACAACGAGGCGTAATTGCACAATTATGCTCACTAGAAGTTCCGACATCAAAATCATCTATTTCTGCAGATCTCCAACAAGTCTTGGACACTCATTCCAAGGTGTTTGAAACTCCCAAAGGACTCCCACCTATTCGTGATCATGATCATGATATTCATTTGATTCCAGGAAGTGTTCCTCCAAACATCAGGCCTTATAGATATCCTTACTTCCAAAAGAGCGAAATTGAACGTATGATTGCAGAAATGTTAGAGGCGGGTATAGTTCAACCTAGTCAAATTTCTTTCTCTGCTCCTGTAGTATTGGTACACAAGAAGGATGGATCATGGCGAATGTGTCCGGATTATAGGGAGCTCAATAAGCTCACCATTGAAGATAAATTTCCCATTCCTGTGATTGATGAATTATTGGATGAATTACATGGAGCAATTTATTTTACCAAGTTGGATCTTCGTTCAGGATATCATCAAATTAGAATGAAGACTGAAGATATTCCAAAAACAGCATTTCGAACTCATGATGGTCATTATGAATTTTTGGTCACGCCTTTTGGCCTTACCAATGCACCTTCTACATTTCAAGGGTTGATGAATTCCATTTTCAAACCCTTCCTTAGAAAATTTGTGCTAGTATTTTTTGATGATATACTAATCTACACCAGGTCTTGGAAGGATCATGTTCATCATGATGACAGGGTGCTCAAACTATTACAAGAGAAACAATTATATGCAAAAACATCCAAATGTTTCTTTGGAGTACAAGAGGTGGAATATCTTGGTCATATTGTATCTCAGGAGGGTGTTAAGGTATACCCTAAAAAAATTAAAGTCGTTAAGGAATGGAAAGTCCCCACAACCATAAAGCAGTTGTGAGGATTTCTCAGGTTAATGCGGTATTATCGAAATTTTGTTAATAATTATGGGAGAATAGCAGCACCTCTAACAACATTATTGAAGAAAGATGCATTTTCAGGGACTCTTGAAGAAACTAAGTTCTTTGAACATCTTAGAGAGGAAATGTGCCTAGCACCAGTCTTAGCTACGCCAGACTTCACAAAAACCTTTATTGTGGAATGTGATGCCTTGGGAAATGGAATTGGTGCTATTTTAATGCATGAAGGAAGACCAATTTCTTTTGAAAGTCTTCCAATCAAAGGAAAGTATTTATAGAATCGTATTTATGAGAAGGAAATGTTAGCAATATTGCATGCACTAAAGAAATGGAGAACTTACCTAATGGGAAGACACTTCAAGGTAAAAACTGATCATGATAGTCTTAAACACTTTTTGGAGCAAATACTATCTTCAGAAGAGCAGTAAAAATGGGTCACAAAGATGTTGGGTTATGACTTTGAAATAATATACAAAAAAGGGAAGCTAAATGTTGTGGCAAATGCACTCTCAAGAAAGAATGAAGAGGTGGAAGCATTTCTTTGTGCCATTTCTATTATCCAACCAGATTGGATAACCGAAGCAAGATATCAATGGAAGAAGGACGAAGATGTGTGGACACTCATTCAAAAGTTGCAGCAAGATCCTAGTACATCTGATACATTTAGTTGGAAAAATGATTCCTTATGGTACAAATATCGCTTATATATTTGTAAGAATTCCCAACTAAAACAAAAGATTCTTTTGGAATTGCACACTTCTCCTTTAGGAGGACATTTAGGATTCTTAAAAACTTACCACAGGGTGAAGAAAGGATTTTTTTTGGGATGGCCTTAAATTTGATATTCAAAAGTTTGTGGTGGAATGTTTGGTTTGCCTGCAGAATAAAGTTGAGACAATTAAGACCCGAGGGCTTCTACAACGTTTATCCATTCCAAGTCAACATTGGGAGGATATTTCAATGGATTTTATCACAGGTTTACCTAAGTCTGAAGGAAAGAGTGTCATCATGGAGGTAGTTGATAGAATTACCAAGTATGCACACTTTTGTGCATTATCTCATCAATTTAAAGCAAGTATAGTTGCTACTACATTTATGGACACAATTCAAAAGCTACATGGAAACCCAAGGGTTATTGTGAGTGACAAAGATCCCATTTTTTCTGGAAATTTTTGGATGGAGTTATTTTCTTGTTTGGGTACTCAATTAGCTCATAGCTCATCTTATCATCCTCAATCTGATGGTTAAACTGAGAGAGTAAATAAATGTTTGGAAGGATATCTTTGTTGTTTTGTATCTGATAAACAAACACAATGGGTCAACTGGTTACCTCTAGCTGAATGGTGGTATAACACTTCCTTCCATACTACAGCAAAAATGAGCCCATTTATGGCACTTTATGGATATCACCCACCATCCATCACATCATATTTAAGAGAAAATTCAAAGGTTCAAGCAGTGGAAGATCACATCAAGCATCAACAAGAAGTTCTCCAACTCTTAAAGGACAACCTGAATTTGGCATAAAATCGAATGAAGCAACAGGCAGATCAACATCGCAGCGAGAGAAGCTTTGATGTAGGAGAATGGGTATTTTTACGGCTACAACCATACAAACAAATTTCCCTCAAGCAAGCTAAGAAGGATAATAAATTATCGCCAAAGTACTGTGGTCCTTACAAGGTATTGCAAAAGATTGGTACTTTGGCATACAAATTGGAGCTTCCTGCTTCTTCACAAGTGCATCCAATTGAAGCTTCCTGCTATGGAATCGACCAATTTTAGAGTATCTCATCAAGTGGAAGAACTTATCCACTGAAGATCCTAAATAGGAAGATGAGAATTTTATACAGAAGCACCTAGAGCTACTCAAGCATTGAGGACAACACTTTTTTGAAGGAGAGGGGCATGTTAGGTCCCTATATTACTAGTATAGTCCCTTATGGTTATTAGGGTAACCCCCTTATTGTTATTATTATAACCTTGTAACCCCCATATTGTTATTATTGTGCCCCTAAATTATTATTTTTAGGTCGGCTAGGATTACATTGTGGCCCCACTAGGATTACATTCTAGTCCCATGGATTCCTATATATAGAAAGGAGGTTTCTTAATTTGAATCATCCAAGAATTGTTAATTCATGTAATGTATTGGAGGTTTCCCCCTCAAAGTGGCTTATTTCTAAGGTGTTGATATCTCTTTTCTTCTCTTTTTGGAGCTAGTTTCACAACAAAGTAAGAAATTCTGGGCAAGGTTACTGGTGTTACGCTTTTGAGCTGGTGTTGTGCTCACAGGACTCTGTGCTATGCAAATAGGATTTTTCACAGTGTGTTTTTGCACTACGCTGCATGAATAGCTGAAGGTGTTGCACATACAAGCAAGCGATGTGCCCAAGTAGACCCAACACTGTGCGTAGGAGCCCAACAGGCCTGCACGCAAGAAGTGCTACGCACACAGGACCCGACTAGCCCAGCTTTCTGCCCGTCACTTCGTTTAGGCAAAAATTCCTCTTTCGCTTACAAATTTCCCTCAAAAGGCCAAAGGGACCCCTTTAGGATTTTTCCAAGACCCTACAAAAGAGTTCAAATTGGTAAGTGGAAATTTTTCCTCCTCCTCAAGTGGCTTTGTGTTTTAATGATTAAGGGAAAATTATCAAACCCTAGTACCTAAATGAACCCTAGGTCTTCACGGAAAACACCTTGTCTTGACCTCCGAGCAAACAAATATCAGTAAAACAATGTGATTTAGGGTAATTATAAATCATTTCAAGTTAAGCCCTCATCAAGCTCAAAGAAACTCAGTCATAAACCCACTTTCCTGCCTAATTTTCACAAGAAGGTCCAAAAAATAGCCCTAACCACCATGTTAGGAGAAGAAGGCAGTGCCAGCAGTGAAGGAGGCCAAGTGCCTATAAGGCCAAAGAAAAAGGGAGGGAAGGTTAATAGATTTGAATCCCAAAGAAAAGTGGATATTACTTCATCTCCCATGATTCCCACATGCTTTCAGAATGTGGGGTGTTTTCAATTTGTGAGAAATTCAAACAAGTGCATAGTCACCCTGAACTCACCAGGTTTTTTGTCTTCAACTTACATAATAGAAAAGTAAGCCTTGTAGGGGTATATTTTGAACTATCAATAGATGACATCTCTAATGCTACATGTATGCATGTTTTTGGTGAAAATTGGTTCAAAAAAGCAATATTAAACATAAGCTATTATGGGCCATTTGTGAAGACTAGATACAGAGAAGGCTGCAAGGATATTTTCCCTTTCTGACACTTACTAGAGAGGTATGCACCCCTAATGAAGGTCATCATGAAATAATTTACCTGTGAGGGGAGATACTCCAAGCTCTACTCCTACCATGCCAAATTACTCATGCATTTCACTAGGATGAAGATGCTTCATTTGCCCTATTACTTGTATAGGAGTATAGACAAGATGTCTATTGTTGTCTGAAAGAGAAGTTATACCTAGCAAATGCATAGTTTGTTCCACCACTCCTTGATCAAGATGGTGGTATTACATCATCTGGAGCAAAAAGGCATACCTTGGGATGTGTTCATTGCTCATGAGATATTCGCAAGCCCATAGCCTCATCATCAGCCTAGTTTACCCTCATCATCTCATCCTCCTCCCTCTAATCCTCCATCACCTCCTACATATCATGCCTCATCATCTACACAAGTAGCCTCTCCTCAAGAAAACCTACCTTCCTCACCTTCTCCTGGTGCATCAGAACAAGAAGGAATTGGTAGTGATCAAGACACTGGCAATGACGGTGAAGGTGGAAATGAATCAGTCCAAAGTGAGGTAGAGGCAAATGATTAAGAAGAGGCAAATGATGAACAAGAAGATGATGAAGAAGAATTAGATGATGAGGAAGAGGAAAATGATGAGGAGGAGAACAGTGACCAAGAGGACAACAAGGAAGAGAAAGAAAAGGGCAGTTATGAAGAGACAAATAAAGAGGCAGAGGCAGAAAATGATGAAGAGGTAGAGGAGGATGATGAAAAAGAAACAAAAAATGAAGAGATAGAGACAGATAATGAAGAAAAGGGTAGTGAGCAAGCCAGTGATGAATAAAATAGTGGCAATGAGGACAGTGACAAAGAGGTCAACAGTGACAAAGAGGTAGATAATAAAGAAAACAATGGACAAGACAGCAAGGAAGAAGACAGTCATGAGAGTTATGAAAAAAGTTAGCTCCACAATGATAATGAGGATGATGAAAGTGCATAAGATAAAGAAGAAAGTAGTCTTAACGATGAAAAAAATAAAAGCGAAGAAAATGGAGAGGATGATAATGAAAGTGATGATCACAGTATTGAAAAGGCAAGCAGCTACAATGAAGGAAAAAATGAAGAGTTTGATGACGGTAGCAAGGATCACAGCCATGAGGAAGACACTAACAAGACCACAATCACACCTCTTTCATTGACATATAAAAGAGGGCCAGGGCTTGTTCTTGTTGCCTCCAAAAGGTAAGGGACCATGCCATCCACCTCATCTTAGCCACTAGACAAAGGAAAACTAAAGGTAAAGGAAGAAGAGGAAGATCATGAGGTTGAGAGGGAGTTTAAGATCATTTAGGTGGATAGTGATGAGGAGAATGAAGCAAGGATCTAAAGCTTGCTCATCCATAACAAAAATGCACTCATTGAAGACCTCCAAGCAAATCCAAATAGGGCGAAGAGTGTAAATTATGGCCTTGACATGGAGAACAAGCAGCTAGGAGCTCAAATTTTAATTTATGAAGCTAGAGCCATCAAGGCCTGGAAAGAAGCCCAAAGGGAATAGGTAAATTTAGAAGAGTTCATGGGAACTTATGAAGAGAGTGAGGATGAAGGAGGACAACTTAGGAGGAGACCAAGAAGCATGGTGTTGAAGAAGGCATTGGAAAAGAAAATGGAACAAGAATCAACCCTAGCATAGTAGCTCCCTATAGATGAGTTGTTGGCCATGGAGATAGCACATGATCGGGAGCCTTGGTTGGAAAGAGCCAACATACACTTGGAGGCTAAGTTGAAGAAGGCAAATTAGGATCTTGATCTCCAGAGGAGGATGACCAAGCATTATTCCCGGAGAAACCAAGTTGCAAGGACTAAACTCAAGAAGGCCCAAACCAAGATCCAGAAACTGAAAGAGGTAAAAGGCCAAGCTAACCTTGGAATTTTGGCACAAGCTTCTCTATAGGTCTCTCAAAACTCATGAGGCACACATCCACAAAATTTGAGAGAATTTTGACAATTTTTTGTTTTTTGTGAATTTGGAGGCCTATAAGTGCAACATCCCTGGTGCTACGCTTTTTCCCCAGACATAGTATAGTATTCTAGTATATTATTCTCACCAAATTTTAGAGCATTTAGAGAATTTTTTTACCCCTCGAAAGGTCAAAACACACCTCATTTTTCACCTTTCTACCTCATTTTCACGCTTGGCACTGCGCTTATAGCAGTTTTGGGAATTTGGCTTTTTCGATAAGATACCTGAGCTCAATCAGAATAACAAAGGTATATTTGGAAATTAGACTCAACATGCTTTCCAACGGGCTATCACGGGGTAAATTTAGACATTGGTAAGGTCACCAAAACTTGGCTGCAAGTGGAACTATTTTCTGCCTGTGAAGGCGCTGCGTTTTTAGGCCTCACTGTGTGTTTTTGGCCAAAAGTCAACAAAACAAAATCATTAATTGCAAAATGATATTTTAATGTTTTTTGAGGTAAACCAATCTAATATTAGGTTCTAGGAGTTACTTTGGCAATTATTTCATTGGATATTTTGTGCCTTGGGCATTGCATAGTCTCTTGGGCATTAATGACATTTATGAGTGATTTTGACATTTTCTAACCCTATCTAGGGTTTTTTCCCTCATTTGATAAATAAATAGAGCATGATGGATTCATTATAAATGTTGGAATTTGATGACTCTTTGGAGCAATACATATTTTTTTTTGGAGATTGGAGAAGAAATTGGTGTTGTGGAGTTTGTGAATGGCTTGTCTTGATTGACGATGGAGAAGGCTGCTTGCAGGATCCCTGAGCTTGGTTAGTGGTGATGTGCCTCTATTGAGTTATTGTTTTCTCATGCATAATTGTGTTTCATCCTTCTTTATTGCAGTAGGATAAATGTTTTACACTAAGAATTTTTTTCAAAAGAACCTTAGCTCTGTTTGTTCTTCACTACCTCCATGTTTTCCTCCGCTATGCCTATTTAGAGAATTCTTAATTTCTCTCTAGACCCCCCAAGCTTGTTTATTTCACGAATGGTTTAATACAGTAGGTATAAAAGATGATTTATGGTTATCCATTCTTTCTTGATGTCTCTAAACACTATTCTTGAGGTCTGTCTCCAAAGTACTATTGATTAGGTTCTCCAACGAGGCTATGTTCTGATCATACCCTTTGTCCATGCTTGAATAATTGTTTTGGAGATCTTCATAACTATGATCAATGATGTTTAGGTGTTCCCTCTTATTTGATTAAATTTATTTGTGTATCTTGAATGTTTTATAACCTTAAAGGTGAAATCACTAGAAGTTAAATGAGTTTCTTGACTTCTATATTTCATTGGATTGTATGTCTGAAATGCTTATTTTCTTAAGTTGAATCAAAGAGTTATTGGTGTGCCCTATCTATTGATTTCTTATACATGCTAAATAGTGTTGAGGTCTTTCCTTATTTTTTAAATACATGATAAAGGATTCTTAATTTCCCTTTATCCTACTTTTTTCACAAACTTGATGTTCATTTCATTTCATAAAAACCTTCAGAATCCATGTCACCAATGCTAGATTTTCCTTGTGATCCACCTTGATTTACTATTGAAACTTTCTATGACTTTTATTTGACTCCATAGCCCAATGAATTGAATATTTCCTCACTCTATCTATTCTACCTGACCATATTACCCAACCAAAACAAACAAACAAACCCTACACTTAATAACTAGCCTAAAATCAAAACCCTATAAGAAAACAAGTTCATATTCTTTGCTCAAATAGAGAGAGCCCTCTCTGAGTCCAGGAAGGCTAGGTCCTAGGACTTCAAATACTCGTCTGATGTTACCCTGTGCATTTTATCTCACCAATATAGCAAATCATGGGAATCTAACACCTCTAACAACATTATTTAAGAAAGATGCATTTTCATGGACTCCTTAAGCAACTAAGGCCTTTGAACATCTTAAAGAGGCAATGTGCCTAGTGATGAGCTCCATCATCAGACACATTTGGAGGGGTTAATAGTCACCTCTTTGCCTTCTTAGATCTCTTTTTCTTGCATTTTTATTATTATTTGGTTATATGATGCTAGTATAGGTGGTGATTTAGGCTAACATACTCTGAGGTCCTAATATAAGGTTGAGTGCGGAAAATTAGGAATTATTAATCATTTTTATAAGGATTTTATCATAAAGAACTAGAGGGGACAACAAAGAGGAATTATAGGAGTATTTTCCACCCTCAAAGGCAGCCAAAGGATCCCAAAATTTTCTCCATCAATTTGAATTCCAAAAGTAGCCAAAGGATCCCTAAGGATTCTCTCCAACAATTCGAATTCCAAAGGCAGCCAAGCAACTCAAATAAGGGTGTACCCAATCCTTGTTCAATGGGAGTCAGGTAGACTCAATCACCATTTTCTAGGAATTTTTTGGTAGCTACCCTGTAGAATAAATAGAGCATACCTAGAGCTAGGAAGATTTAGTCTATTCTAATCTCGATTCCATTCATAACTATTGTTGTAAGCTATTTAGCTTTTTGTTTTATTCAGGGATCAAAATTTCAGATATGTATGCAGTTATTCTTTTATGAAATGAGCGGACTGATTTCATTCGATTGATTTAAGTTTCAGAGGGCTAGGCTCGTGGGTTAGGTCCCAATCCATGTTCCTTATCTTCTTTGATGTTACTATTTTTTCCTTTCTGTCATTTAGCTAGGTTTTCTTCTACCATTTAAGTTCGATCTGCTTCTGACAAGTTTCATTTTTGTTTAGTTTTTGTCCTATTGTAGTTTTTAATTGCTTATGCGTAGTAAAATAGAGGAAAAAATCCAAAACTATGGTCAAGTCTCCCCCTCTCATCTCTGTCAATAGATTTCGAGTAGGGTAGACCTTCCCATAGGACAAAATTGCTTTCTTTTTGAGTTTTGGGAAGAATTTGTATGACCGAGTTGAAGCCTTTCTTTCAATGTTTAGCACACATTTCTATCTGTTTCCTATGCATGAATCCATAGGTGTGTTTCACTTTTGAGCACCGCTCTTATGCCTCCATTACGCTCCTTTCCTTCTCACCTTTACGTTGTACCTACCCTTTTTCCTAACGCACTTAAGCCCTTCAAGCCTTATTCCTTTTATTTTCTCTATTCATGGCTGCCTTACCCTTTTTATGCAAAAACACATGAAAAATCATTCAAAACCATCGAAAAAAATGATCTCTACCTTTTCTCCTCGAGTCTCCCCCCACCATACATCACACATCACACATTTTACCTTTTACCTTTAACACTTATTGTTTTTTCCTTGCGATTGCGATATTGCGAAATTGTAAATCGAACTTTGCGCCACTTACCTTTTACATTTAACACTTATCACTTGTCGCTTGTGATTGTGATATTGTGAAATCACACTTTGCATCATTTACCTTTTGCCTTTAACAGTTACCGTTGGTTCCTGTGATTACGATATTGCAAAATCACGCCCCACTGTTGGTCCCACTACCACGTTGCCATCACAAATCAAACTTCACATCGTTTACCTTTTACCTTTAACACTTATCGATGTTCCTTGCGATTGTGATATTGTGAAATTGTGAATCGAACTGCGCATCGTTTACCCTTTTTCCCTTAACACTTACTGCTGGTTGTTGCGATTGGTGATATTCTGAAATTACACACTTTGCATCATTTACCTTTTACCATTAAGCACTTACCACTCGTTCTTGTGATTGTGTTACTATGAAATTGTAAATCGCACTTCGCACCATTTAAAATTTTCGCATAACACTTACCGCTCATTTCGTCGATGCGATAACTCCGCCATGTCCCTCGTCGCAATTTTCACTTTGCAGAACTTACCATATCGCAAAACACTACCCACAACCTTTACTGCATTTCACTTCGTAATTCACATAACTTAGTTCATTCTTGTCAACCCTTACCACTATCCCTTTAAAATTGCAAAATCACGATTGCGACATCTCACATTGCAAATTTTGTCTTCCATCGCACTCTGCCATCGCACTTTTTAATTATTTCCAATCCAAAGTTATTTCCCACACTATAATATGGTTTTATAATGGTTTAACCCCCTCTTTCCGCTTCCAAACCTCGTTTCATGTGTTAAAGACCCCATTAACCTCATTTAGCCCTTTTCCTTCCCTCCAAGCTACAAATTAACTCTTTTTAATTATAATTAAGTCAAGTATACCCTACTTGCATGGATAGAAGCATGGTAGATAGCTCATATGATAAGTACAGTGTATTAACTGTTTGGCCAAGTTAAGCATGGTTTAGGATTAGTTTCATTTCTACTATTTTTTTCTATAAATTAAATTAGTTTCCTTCCTATCATTCCTTTTTAGTAATTTAATTTAGTTTCTTAAATTATTTCCATTTCTGTCATTTCCTTTTTGTAATTTAGTTTAGTTTCATTGAAGTGTGATATAATTCATTGAGAACCCCTAGAAGTAGCACCCTTTGATAAAGCAGAAGAGGATGACATGAATAGAATGCATTTGATAGAGCACTATCACCTCAAATATTGTACGAACCCCAGTTTGATAAAGTAAAGTAGGGCAGCACCCAAGAGTTGTAGTACTCTTGGTGCAATAGCAGGGCTCACCTCTTTTTGGTGCTATTGTCGAGGAGGTGTCTAGTAGATTTTTTGATTTTTTCTTTAGCATTCTTTACTGATTTCCTTTCTTTTCATGTCATTTCAGAAATATTGAAAAAAATAGAAAAATATCTGATTTTCATGCCTCGTAGAACAAGGAATACCTAAATAAAAATCTTACCTAGAACCCACACATCACCTCCTAACCACCATTCACTCTTCTTTAGTGGCAGTGAGATTGAACCCCTTATAGGAGAGCCTTCTGTATATTTTGAGGATCCTATTGGGGAAGAAGAAGAAGGCCTTGTTTCAACTAAGGGACCTACTTCACCTATCTTAACCATGGTTGGGACCCAGAGAGCCTTTCCCATAAGAGAGTCAGATGGGGAAAATAAGATGAAAAACATTAGCCCCTCAGCTCTTCCACACTTCCATGGACTTACCTTTGAGGACCCTGACACATTCATGTTTGAATTTTATGTTGTTTGTAGGACTTATGACTACACCTCTGATGATCAAAATTTGAAGCTATTCCCATCCACCCTTAAGGATGCAGCCTTGCATTTGTTCATGGGTCTTCCTAGGGATAGCATCACTACCTAGGTACAGATGGAAGAGACCTTCAGAAACAAGTACAAATACTACTGTAGGTCCGAGGAAACTAAGGATGAGATATTTAGGATGACTCTAGGGCCTAATGAATCCCCAGATGATTATGAAGAGAGGTTTCAATTGAACTATAAGAGAGCCAACTATACTCTTAATCCTAACTCACTTAAACTTGTACTTCTTCGAGGGATCAGTGAAGAGATGATAGAAACCTTGAATTGTTATCAGGAGGGGATATCCACCAACAACCCTATGAAACAATCATAATTGTCTTCTGGAACCATTCTAGGGAATTTAGGAAGAAGGGCAGAGCTAGCCAAAGTACATCTAATACCCCTTCCTCTTCCACCTTCATAAAACATGAGATTGGAAACATGCTAGAGGACTTCAAGAGTGAAATTTTGCACACCTTTACTTTGCAAATGGACACAATGCAGGTCAAAAGGAAGCGAGAGGAAATAGAGAGAGCCCTGGAAATATTTTGTCCTAGATGTACCAAGAAGCACCCAAGAAATGAAAATCCACTAAATGTCTTAGAGGTTTTCTTAGTATGTGAAGATAATCATGCCACACACAAGTTTCCCTCCTTACCTGGACTTAAACCTATATATGAAGGTGGGTAAACAATGCCAGAGAAATTATGTTTCATCAACCAGAGAAGGCCTCAAGGTCGTTAGCCATATCAACAAGGTATGCAAGGTGCACCTTACTCTTTCTATTACAACAATCAGAGGGCACCCATGAAACCTTGGTACAACCCCACTCCTCCATCTTGGTCTACACCTCCTACTTTTCCTTCCAACCCTTCATACCATCCTCAGCCATTAAATCAACCATTTCAATAGTATGTTAAAAAAAAAACTTAGTGGAACAATCCATCGCAAGGGTGGAGGCCTTAACAAAATCAACTACCTGCTCTAATTCCTCCACCCCAACGTAAACCTTAGCTTACTCATGTTGCTTCACCTAGGCTACCTATACCTTCACAGCCCAATTTGAACCCAAAAAGAAGAGAGGCACAACAGGCTCCGAGTGGAGAAACATCCCATCCAGCTTATGCTATGGAGATACAGGAGGTTAATGTCAGGTCGGGAAAATTACTCCAAGACAACCATCCCCCATCACCACCTGTAGAGGTTTAGGAGGAAAAGGAAGAATATAACACTCAAATCCAACAAACTCTTTTTCCCGAGCACTTGATCCACCCTAGTCAGCACACCCCAGAGGAGACTAAACTCCTAGGAGAATTGGATAATTTGTGTGTAAAGATACCACTTCTCCAGGACATTAAGGATGTCCCTATCTACAATAGGTTCATCAAACAAAAGTTCTTTAAGAATCCTAGGAGAAGGAAGAGAGATACCCCCACCATCAATGTGGTAGGACAACTATTTAACCTGATGCTGGGGAAGGTGATATTTCCAAAATACATGGACCCTGGTAGTCGAGTTGTTGATGTGAATATAGATGGTGTCATAGTCCCCAATACTCTGATTGATCTAGGGGATTCCATCAATATCATGACCAAGGAAACAATTTTGAAACATATTCTCCAAGGGACTTTGAGGAAAGCCACAACAGTTATGCAACTTGCATATCAGTCCACAGTAACTCTGGAAGGAATTGTTGAGGATGTTATGGTTACCATTGAATCTTAGGAGTATCCTATAGATTTCTTTGTCATGCAACTAAAAACCAAGTTTAATGGTTATCCTCTCATATTAGGGAGACCTTGGTTAGCCAATGCAGATGCTTATATTAGTTGTCGAGCCGAAAACATTACTATAAAAAATGTTCCTTTGTCTAAATAGCTAGTGTTATATCCTCCAGCCTAGCCTTCCATTGATCACGATCTCCCTATATGGTTGGAGGATTAAGAATATGAGTTATATAACGTTGCCCCTATGTGCACCATAGATGTTATTCTTAAAGGGGGGTGACTTGATGAAGATGAACTCATTGACCATGCCATTCAAAACCAGTCCTCCACTAACACTCTTCTCGAAACCTTAGTCAAAGAGTCTGAAATTCAACCTTGGATGGAAGTGCACTCAGTTGAGACAACCTCTAAAAACACAAAGGCTATTTATTTTTTCCCATCCATATCTCTAAAAATCAACCCAAACCTCTCAAATAAAGAAGAGAAGAAGCTATGCCAACCTTTGGAAGAAAATATTGAAGCGTTTTCTTGAGATTACAAGGACGTGAAAGGGGTGCAACCTTTGGTATGTAGACATCACATTTAAATCAAAGAAGGATGTAAACCTGTGAGAAAACCCCAAAGAACGATGACCTGGGCTCTGAAGGACATAATCAAAGAAGAGTTGCAGAAACTATTGGATGCAAGTTTCATATATCCTATATCCAATAGTGAGTGGGTATTCCCTATTGTCCTAGTCCCAAAGAAGAATGGGAAGTGAAGAATTTGTGTTGACTATCGAGAACTTAAGTGTGAATTCCTGAAAAATTCAGGGGTTGTATTAGGAAAATTCATATCCCAAGCACGAATATAGGTAGACCCGAACAAAATCACTATCATCTAAAGGGTACCTGCGCCTCAAAAGCAGAAATATGTCAGGAGTTCCTTAGGCTTAGTTGGTTACTATAGAATGTTCATCAAATATTTCAGCAACATAGCTTCGCCATTATTTGGGTTATTGGCTAAGGATTCTGAGTTTATTTGGTCTGGTCCTTTTCAATAGGATTTCGAGCTCATTAAGAAACAGTTCAAACTGTCCCCATCCTCCGAGGTCCAAATTGGACTATGCCTTTCCACATCCACACTAACACATCCAAAAAAAATTGTAGAGGAAGAATTAGGACAATGAGAGGACAAAATCCCTTATGCCATTTCTTTCATCAACAATATTTTGTCAAAGGGTGAGTTGGATTATACTGTTACTAAGAAGGAGATGTTAACAATTATCCATGCATTGAAAAAATTCAGGCATTATGTAACTGGATATCAGACCTTTTTCCACACTGACCATACAACCATCAAGTCTTTAATGAACAAACCAGATGTAAATTCTAGGATAATTATATGGTTGTTACTTCTGCAAAAATTTGATTTGATTATTGTTGATAAACCTTGAAAAGAGAATGTTGTTGCATATTTTTTGTCCAGGTTAGCTCTCCCTGCAGGTGAAGAAGGAATGGTGGATGACCATCTGCCAGATGAACACCTCTTTGCCATATCAACACTCTCACCATGGTTTGTTGATATAGCCAACTACTTGGTTGTTGGAAAACTCCCTCCTAATATTTCATTCAGGGAGAGGAGAAAAATCATCAGAAAAGACGCCCCTTTCACATGGATTGGGGGAAATATTTTCAAGATAGGCCCCGATCAAATCCTAAGGAGATGTGTGATGGAGGAAGAATTTTTTGATATCCTTTTTGAATGTCATGACAGCCCATGCGGAGGCCACTTTGCTATAAAGACGATTGCTTAAAAAAATTTGCAGGCAGGATACTATTGGCCTACCCTTCACCAAGATTCCAGAAGATACACCAGTTGGTGTGACCTATGCCAAAGGATGGGGAAACCCACACAAAGGGATGACATTCCTTTACACCCTCAGGTGGCTCTCGAGCCATTTGATAAGTGGGGCATGGAATTTTTTGGACATATTGATCCACCATTCAGACAAAAGAAGTATATCATAGTCTGCATTGATTAACTAACAAAGTGGGTTGAAGAAAAAGCAGTGGAGGTAGAAACTGAGGAGAAAGTAGAAAATTTTCTAAGGGATAATGTGTTTTACAAATTTGGATACAACATAGAAATAGTCACTGATTAGGGAGCACAATTCACCTCTCACCTCATTGAGAATATTTTGAGGAAGCATAAGATTAAGCATAGAAGTTCTACTGCCTATCACCCTCAGATGAATGGCCAAGTAGAAGTAACTAATAGAGCTTTAGAGAGCATCCTCACCAAGGTTGTGAGCAGCAGCAGAAAATATTGGGCAGATAGATTGGTAGAAGCTACTTGGGCCTATAACACTACTTGGAAGACAACAACAGGATTCACTCCTTCTGAAGTAGTCTATGGTAAGAAATCTCTACTTTTAGTTGAGTTTGAATTCAATAATTTAGGAAAGGTAGCTGAGTTAAATCTAGATCTATGAAATGCCAAAAAATATAAGTTGTTGCAAGTAAATGGATTGGATGATTTCAGAATGCAATAACTTCTTCACACAGAGGTAGTTCAGCTACAAAGGAAGGTATCGCATGACAATAACATCAAATAAAAGGCCATCCAAGAAGGATATTGGGCGTTTTTGTATGATTCAAGGTTTAAAGCTTTTAAAGGCAAGTTGATGGCAAGATGTTTAGGACCTTACATAGTGGAATTTTTTTTTAATAATGGTGCAATTCAAATCAGAACCATAGATGAGGAAGGAATCCCCTTTCTTTTCAATGGTCATAGACTTAAAATTTACAAGAAGCCTTTGTCAAAGGTAGAGTTCATAAATTCAATAAGAAAAGACATGTATGTGATGGTAAACTCCACAGTTTCCCACACCCCCTAAAAATAAAAATAAAAATAAAAATAAGCTTGTGGGTTGAAAACCTCAACGAAGGTAGCTCACTTGCTCAAAAAAGAGAGAAAAAGAGAATAAATATCCATGGGTGAAAACATCTCTGAGGTGGGAAATGAAATTTTGTGTTTTGGAAAAATCCATGGAGGTAACCCACTTTCTTACAAAAAAAAAGGGGGAGAAAAAGAACAGAAAAAAAAAAGAAAATACATCTGCATCTCTGTGTTTTCTGTGTTTTCTATTTTTCACGTTGTTAATTTTTTCTGGAAACAAAGGGAAGAATTCATCTTCTTTTCCCTTCTCTATATTACCATCCATCCCATCATTCACTCCATTCATCTTCATAAATTTCTCCATCACCTCCATACACCACACTCCTTCATTCCTGAGCATAATGTAGCAAGAGAAGAAACACACAAACAGACTACTACGAACATCAGGAAGTTCCTTCAAAGAAAAAAAAAAAATTCATGGAATCCCAAGAA
Organism: Pinus albicaulis; assembly: GCA_034641835.2. Classification (NCBI taxonomy): domain Eukaryota; kingdom Viridiplantae; phylum Streptophyta; class Pinopsida; order Pinales; family Pinaceae; genus Pinus; species Pinus albicaulis. Next base: position 1,505,247,268 of record CM076581.1, on the reverse strand, counting down.
GGACAAGAGGGAAAGTTGCATAACAGACTCCAAGAGAATGAGAATGCCACCAATGGCATCTCAAGCACCCCACGTGACACCCACAATAGAGAGAAACAACACACAAATATTAGCATCTCACTCAGGAAGTTGCTCATTCTGCAAGCTGCTCATTCAGAGTATAGGAATATGGTGAGGGACGTAGCATCTGAAAGGCTTGTCTCTAACCTCAAACTCCTGCAACAGCCTTGGAAACAACAAGTAAACTTAGGTATATTTTCTCACCCCTTGCTACGCATCCATAATAGTGAGATATAAATAATATGTAGCCTTAGAGTTTAAGGGGTAGAAATGTGATTAGTTATCTTAGCCACCACCATGAGGAATGACTGAAAAAAAATGGAAGTACATGCCACCTGGGCATGCAAAAGAAAATAATTTAAATCAGGGGAGTAGAGGAGAATTAGGGGTGGAAACACGCAGTCCATCATGAACTAACAATAGAAGGAAACAACTATCTACAACAGAACTGGAGCCAAGCTGAGTTACATAAGCACTCCAAAATTAGTTGCGCTATCGAATAAAAGGAGATGTCATCTCATCCAAACCAATATATTAAAAACTTTTAAAGGGAGAGAGACCGATGGAAGCATGCAATGCTTAAATAAGAAGAGGAAGAACCACAAAAAACAAGAAGAACCAAAAGAAGAAGAGGAAGAACCAGCGGAAACAATAGTAACCAGAAAAAAATAGGAAGAGACAAAGGGCCAACAAAAAATAGAAGATATGGCCATAGAAGTCATAGATATAGTATAAACTGGGTGATAAATTGACTCACAACACAACACCACTGTTGGGAAAAATACTGAGAGGGGGGGGTGAATCATTATTTACTGCATATTCAAAACTTTTACTTTTTCTTGCTTCTAAAACCCATACGCTACTTTCATGATACAGACTCGTGTATATACGCGGATAACCTTTATGAAACTCGCGTATACATAGAGATCTAATTATGTCATTAATTCTTCACTTATATCATTTCATCATTCATTCATCAGATGTTCAATAAATAGTAAACATGTGCAGTAAGAACAGAATAAACCATCACACAAAGCATCACACATGAACACCAGGATTTTAGGTGGAAACCCAATTCGGGAGAAAACCACCGCTGCCATTGCTCAGCCTTCAATATTTTATTATAAAGAAAACATCTTAAAACATATGTACTGGCGTAGGCACCAACCTGCGCTCATTTACCAACCTTTCCTGGAAGGGAGCTACAACCCCCTGACTGAAGGCTACAACCCTCAGCACCTCTATGGACCACGTTTCATCAATTTTCACACTGGATCCAACACACATATTTAAGCTCCATCATACAACCAAACTAAAACCGACAACTCAGAACTGTAGAATACAGATAGCAGCAACACAGCAGAACAGAACAGACATTTCATACCCCATGCTTCAGCAAACCCTAGTTTGCATACGGTCTTTCATTTCACTGATCCTGCATATATACGTGCCTTCTACCATACAAACCCGCGTATACTTCTGTACATATTACAGAGCTAATTTCACTACGCATACGCGCTTTCTCTTCAGCGAAGCCGCGTATATACGCACTTCTTCTGTGGCAAACTAGCGTATGGTTCTTCAGACATTTAGGTCATTGCAATTCTTCAGAATAGACACATCACACAGATTTTACCCTTTACTTCAGACAGATTTTCGCCTCATCTCAGATCTAATCATTCCATAAACAAATCTAGCAAATACAAGTACGTTTCAGATCTAGATACCCTTCTTCATCATTGGTGCATCATGCATTCAGATCTATCATTCAACTGTAACCCTTTCCTTTTAGATATCCTTCAAAGAGAAGTATTCATTTAAGCTCAGACATATTGCACCCACGCCCATGATTTGCACAATGAATTTCTTCTCTTTATATAGGTTTACCCTTTTTCAATACCATGAGCCAAAACCACATTACTTCTGATGGTATTCCTGGATGGGGTCACATAGATGAATCATTACTCAATACAATGGGTCAATACCATGGTGGTTACCCCTGGTTTTCCGCTTTATGAGCGCTTTTTCCCATACGTGACTTGGCACATTCTTTCCCACGTGCATACGCGACTTCTCCTAGACAAATCCGCGTATTCCTTGAGACATACTATTTTTATCATATATCTAGCACATACTGAATTTCTTTCTTCATTACCTTCTATACTCACTGTAGATACATCAGATTTACATCATTTACCAAGTCCATCAAGTCAAGAATGACTTCATCAGGTGGATTTCCATCAAGGACAACACATGCCAACAATCTCATGTCTTCATCTTCATTCAGTGGGTTTCCATCAAGGACAACACTCTGCATCATATTTCCAACAATCTCCCCCTTTAGACTTGATGGCAACCACGCTGGAGTTTTATCACCACAACAGATAGACACCATGTCACTCTCCCCAGTCTTTCTCTTAAACACCATTCTTTCTCTTAAACACCATGTCACTCTCCCCCTTTGACATCAAGGGCAAAGGGTGGATCAAAACCAACACAAGGTTTTTCTCCTCATGTAGAAGGAAGCGTTCTGCAGATCTGATGTACACTGAAGTGACCAAGCTCCCCCTGAGCTCATGCTGAATCTTCAAACATATTTTTCAATGAATTACATGACTCTATGACCTTCCTATCACCAAAGACTCATACATACATCAAAGATCCATCCAAATGGATTTACATAAGAGACTCAAATACCCAACCAAGTGTGTCTACACATCTTAACTCAACTACCCAACCAAGTGGGTTTACAAATTTGACTCAGCTACCCAACCAAGTGGGTTTACAAATTTTGACAAGTCCTTGCATGACTGAATATTACAATTTTACATCATGAGTCTCAACATGACCTTTTCATCAAATTACAAATATGACTTTTCATGACCAAAACCAGAAAGACCTCAAGAGAGATCATATATCAGAACCATCATAATGCCAACAATGCATTATACTAGGACTCCCCCTGAAAATGTGCATCCAATGCATCCTTTCCATATGGCCAAGGCTCCTCCTTAACTTGTGCAACCTGAACACCTTCAACGGCAAGTCATCAGCAACAAACTCTGCATGATCTTTCCATATCTCTGAATCATAAGACTTCCATCTCATCCAATAGATACTCTTCATCAAGTAACAATCTGGGCTCATCCATGATTTTCAACATAAGAAACCAAGTATCATTTCATCATTATTTAGAACTAAGAAAATAAGTTGATACAGAGTCAATAATACAGTTATTAACAATCAGACTGATGCTCCCCCTGAACCTCTGCTCTAGATCTTCAGCTATCATATAAATTCTCTTATCATCAATGCATACGTGACTGTGTCTGCTGAAACTCGTGTGTATACGTGACTTTTGTTCATCTAACCCGCGTATGGAAAGTGAAGCATAGAAATTTTCACATTCCTTCATCTCCCCCTGAACTTGTCCTTCCTGTACCTGTCTTCTTCATATCAGATGCTCTGTCAGAAATACATATAACCAGAATAATCAAATCAACCATGAGAATCATCATACATTTCTCCCCCTGTGATGATACATCCCCATAATGTATCTCACATTACTTCTGCAGTCATTCAGAGAAGTAAGCTTCAGAAGCGGATGACTGCAGTAGGGTCAATATTCCCTACGTTTCTGATCGGTCCTCCATCTTTTTCCAGATTTGTTTGAACTTTCTATTTGTGTGTTGGAAGTTATCCAATTTCTCATATCAGTTCATCCTCCATTCCTTTTCCACGTGACCATACTTATTACAAGCATAACATCTCATGTGACCAGAGAAGTAAGCATAAGGATCATAGTGTGTTTCTCTGTTCTTCCTCCTATTGCAATCAGCTGCTTTGTGACCATACTTGTTGCATGAAAAAAAATATCCCTTGAAGCTACCAGAGTACCTTTATGAATAGAATCTGTTTGATAGTGACTGAAATGATCTGCTTCTGCAATTTGCTGCAACATGCCCATAATTATGACATTTAAAGCATTCCACATTATTGAATGATTTCCTTTGAGAATTCATGATTGTTGGTTGAATTTCTTTTTCTTTCAACACTTCAGATTTTGCATTGACTTCCTTTGAATCATTAGCATTTCCTTGTGAACTAGATTCTCCTTTGATAGTTTCATGAAAACCAAGACCAAGTTTAATAGAGGGAGACCTTTGATTAATCAGAATATTGTCCAAAATCTTAGTACTATCTTGAAACCTCAAAAGTTTAACCTTTTCTTCTAATTTACCTTTGAGAATGTTTACCTCCACCTCCAAGGCTTGGCATTGCTTCTTCACGCTTTCTTCTTTCCTTCTTCCGTCTTCTAATTGGTTATTCAGATTTAGAATCTCTTCTTTCAGCCCATTTTCTTGCTCTCCAAAAGTTTGTAAGAGTTATTCATTCTTCTTCTTCGATGCTTCTAGATTTTCTTTCAGAGATATGTTTTCTGCTTCAAGTCCTGCATTCTTCTTATTTGATGCATCCAGGTCTTATTTGAGGGAGATGATTTCTGCTTCAAGACCTTTATTTTCAAATGATTGTAGAGGTTCCTCATTCTTCTTAATTGATGCTTCAAGATCTGCTTGTAGAGAGATGATTCCAGCTTCAAGACCTTCATTCTTCCTTTTTGATATTTTGAGATCTGCATTTAGATCGTTGATTTCTGCTTCTAGTCTTTTCATTCGATTGGATGCATAAGCATGAAACCTTTGATACTTGTCTATAGATTCACTCTCCTTAGATGATTTTTTCTGATCTTCAACTTTAATCTTGACAACTTCTTCTAGATCCATACTGTTACTTTCACTATCTTTACCTTTGCATGCACAAGAGAGTAAAATACAAGAACAGTGATCAATACCTGTTTCTTCTTCTTCAATTTCTGCTATACATGATTTCTGAGGTATCTCCTTTCCTTGAGTAACCTTCCTCTTTTGCTTCTTTGCCATGAGCACTTGTAGAACTTGGTCAGAATCTTCTTCATCTTCACTGGATACTTCATCATTATCTTCATTTGCATAATAACTCTTCCTCTTTTCAAATTGTTTCCCTTTACCATGTTTTTCTCTATAAGGTCATTTAGCAGCATAGTGACCAACTCTTCCACAATCAAAACATTTGAAGGGAAGCTTACCTTTGAATCTTCCAGTACCTAGTTGGAGTTTTCTCACAAAATTCGCTTCTTCTTCTTCGGATATATAGCTGGATTCCTTGACAACTTCCTTTTCTTTTCCTTTTGCAGACGCCTTAAAAGCAGCTTCTTTGTTTTGAGAAGGACCTCCTTGTCTCATTTCAAAATCAGTCAGGATACCATGTAATTGAACAATAGTAAGAGTTTGCAGATCTTGCCTTTCTTCAATAGCTGAAACTTTAGAGTCAAATTTTGAAGTCAAAGATCTTAAGACTTTTTCCACCAGAGTAGTATCGGTTATGGTTTCACCCAAATTTCTCATTCGATTTACAATATCATCTAGACGAAGAAAGAAACTGGAAATACCTTTCATCACTATGCATCCTTAAATTTTCATATTCAATTCCGAGAGTTTGGAGTTTTGCACTTTTTACCTTTGTATCTCCTTCATAGCTCAGAATGATTTTGTCCCATATTTCTTTTGCTGAATTTAGCTGCATCACCTTAGAAAATTCTGGTTCAGACATGCTTCCTAATAAGACATTCACCGCTTTGGCATTGATTTCATACTTCTTCCTTTCTGCTGCATCAGTAGGAATACTTGCCGGGTATTGATAACCTTCTTCCACGATTGCCCATACATTTGCACCAAGACTTTGCAGATATGCTTTTGTTCATACCTTCCAGAATATCAGATTGCTTCCATTGAATAGAGGTGGCTTTATAGACATCACTCCTTCTTGACTTCCCATTGCGACGGATCTCCTTCAAGTGATCAAGCTTCTGTAGAAGAACCTGCTCTGATACCAATTGTTGGGAAAAATACCGAGAGGGGGGGGTTGGGGGGTGGGAACTTCGCATTTCATCGCATATTCAAAACTTGTACTTTTTCTTGCTTCTAAAACCCATACGCTACTTTCATGATACAGACTCGCGTATATACGTGGATAACCTTTATGAAACTCGCGTATACATAGAGATCTAATTATGTCATTAATTCTTCACTTATATCATTTCCTCATTCATTCATCAGATGTTCAATAAACAGCAAACATGTGCAGTAAGAACATAAACCATCACACAAAGCATCACACATGAACACCAGGATTTTAGGTGGAAACCCAAGTCGGGAGAAAACCACCGCTGCCATTGCTCAACCTTCAATATTTTATTATAAAGAAAACATCTTACAACATATGTACTGGCACAGACTCATACCAGTACGCAGGCACCAACCTGCGCTTGTTTACCAGCCTTTCCTGGAAGGGAGCTACAACCCCCTGACTGAAGGCTACAACCCTCAGCACCTCTATGGACCACGTTTCATCAATTTTCACACTGGATCCAACACACATATTTAAGCTCCATCATACAACCAAACTGAAACTAACAACTCAGAACTGTAGAATACAGATAGCAGCAACACAGCAGAACAGAACAGACATTTCATACCCCATGCTTCAGCAAACCCTAGTTTTCATACGCTCTTTCATTTCACTGATCCTGCGTATATACGCGCCTTCTACCATACAAACTTGCGTATACTTCTGTACATATTACAGAGCTAATTTCACTACGCATACGCGCTTTCTCTTCAGCGAAGCCGCGTATATACGCACTTCTTCTGTGGAAAACTAGCGTATGGTTCTTCAGACATTTAGGTCATTGAAATTATTCAGAACATACACATCACACAGATTTTACCCTTTACTTCAGATAGATGTTTGCCTCATCTCATATCTAATCATTCCATAAACAGATCTAGCAAATACAAGTACATTTCAGATCTAGATACCCTTCTGCATCATTGGTGCATCATGCATTCAGATCTATCATTCAACTGTAACCCTTTCCTTTCAGATATTCTTCAGAGAGAAGTATTCATTTAAGCTCATACATCTTGCACCCATGCACATGATTTGCATAATGAATTTCTTCTCTTTATATAGGTTTACCCTTTTCCAATACCATGAGCCAAAACCACATTACTTCCGATGGTATTCCTGGACGGGGTCACATAGACGAATCATTACTCAATACAATGGGTCAATACCATGGTGGTTACCCCTGGTTTTGCGCTTTATGAGCGCTTTTTCCCGTACGCGATTTGGCACGTTCTTTCCCGCGTGCATACGCGACTTCTCCTAGACAAATCCGCGTATTCCTTGAGACATACTCTTTTCATCATAGATCTAGCACATACTGAATTTCTTTCTTCATTACCTTCTATACTCACTGTAGATACATCAGATTTACATCATTTACCAAGTCCATCAAGTCAAGAATGACTTCATCAGGTGGATTGCCATCAAGGACAACACATGCCAACAATCTCATGTCTTCATCTTCATTCAGTGGGTTGCCATCAAGGACAACACTCTGCATCATATTGCCAACATCCCCTCAATACAAAAAGATAGTTGCCACCATATCTCCTTTGAGCGCAACTAGAAAAATGCAAAACTCGAGGTATTCCATAGCTAACAAGAATCAGAGAGAGCCAAAAACTTCTCCCACAGGCCCGATTAACATTGAAGAATCACCAAGTGGGGAGGAAAGAATCGAAGAGATAATTATGACGGAGTAGCTATAGAAGGCACAAGAAGAGAATGTAGCACTAAAGGAGAAATTGTAGCAAAAAGAGGAGCAAGTAGCCACCGTGGTGGACTTATGCATATAAGCCCTTCAGTATAGATTCCCCTCTGACTCACTGTGTTGTGCACCTTATAGAACATTTTCTTCTATTTAAAATCAAAACTCTAGTCTCCCATGGATCACTACCTTTCCAAGATTGCATGCAATTCATGAATTTATACAAGCAAGCTAACATGGTTGATCAGGAAAATATGGCAGAGTTTTATGTGCATAACTTTGTGATGACAAATCTGGATATTTGGGATCCTAATCCCACAATGGGGGATATCCATTTAATGGCTCTAGCATCTTAGATGGTGAATGAAGAAATTAGAGAAAAAGAGATATGGAAGGTCATGGGAAGAAGAAATAGAGGACCCTTATATAGCAGACAAGAATTTTTCAACCCAAGAGGATTCATCCCTAACCATCGAGAGATTGAAAGGGACCCTGCATTGGTTGAAAGCTACCTTCAGACTCAAAACCAGGTGATAGGCCACTTTGATGATGTCTCTAGGCAGATAGAAGATGAGTGCATTATGGTCAGCCAAAGGCCATGGAACAACCTCCCTCACAGCCTCAAGAATAGGGAGCACCATAATCAAAAAGTGTCGAGTGGTGCATTGGAAAGGGCACCATTATACAAGAGGGCTATGTAGGAAAAAAATATCCAATGGTTGGGACTAAATCTCAACCCACCTTTGTTGTTTGGGTTGATTGATGAAGAGGACACAGTTGCACAAGATAGATAATGGGAGAATGTAGAAAATAATAATGGTTTTTACCCCCTTGGGGAAACTCCCACACTTCTTCCTCAGGAAATTAGGGGGGCTGTTAGAGCCTTAAAGGAAATGCAGGAGCAGGGTTAGATTCTCAGAGGATGAGCAACCATTCAGTAGGGTGGTGATGATGATCTCCATCATTAGACATATTTGGCAGGGTTAATAGTCACCTTTTTGCATTCTTAGATCTCTTTTTCTTGCATTTTTATTATTATTTGGTTATATGATGCTAGTATAGGTGGTGAATTAGGCTAACATACTCTAAGTGCCTAATATAAGTTTGAGTATAGAAAATCAGGAATTATTAATCATTTTTCTAAGTATTTTATCATAAAGACTTAGACGAGACAGAAAAGAGGAATTAGAGGAGGGTTGTCCACCCTCAAAGGCAACCGAAGGATCCCCACAATTCTCTCCAGCAATTAAAATTCCAAAAGTAGCCAGAGGATCCCCAAGGATTCTCTCCAGCAATTCAAATTCCAAAGGCAGTCAAGCAACTCAAAGAATAGTGCACTCAATACTTGTTCACAGGGAGTCAAGTAGATTCAATCACCATTTTCTAGGGAGTTGTTGGCATCTGCCCTATATAATAAATGTAGAAATTTGCTGAATAATGATTAATTATCCACCGAGACTATCCTTGTCACATACTATTTGAACTTTATACACAACACATAATCTCTTCCACTCAACCAACTCAGATCATCACACATGCTGAAATAAAATCAAGCGATAACACATCAATTCATCATACACATTAACATAGTATGTATGGGGAAATATTATAGTTGAAAACCCTGCAGCTATTGTGTATATTACAATGGAGAAATCAAGTAACCAACTCAGTACAATACTCCTCACAAGTACTTAGTACTTTCTCATAAAGTTACTCAAGGATATTTCCGCTTGAACAAAACATCGTGTTCAAACTCTCGCCACCTTGCCTCTATTGTGTGTTTCAATGCTATGGGATGGCCTCTTTATATAGATAAACCACCAGCCTGAACCGCGCAATCCTCATGGGCTTACTCCACCTATCTGTGTGTTGCAAATAGCAACAGTATAGTCACAACTGATAGCTAACTCCACCCTTTCATCTACCTCTTTCACTGGTCTCCAATGAACTGATCATACACTGTAGTGAACTGATGTGTTCTTGAGTTGAATAATGAGTTACTAATTAATTAATTAAATAATATTTAATTCACTCCACTCATAACTAATTTATTAGCTAGTTAAACTAATCTCAACCAGTTCAACTAAAATAAACAGAACACAACTCCACTAGCTGTCTCATTAACTCCTCCAAACTTCTGCCACTGAAGTCCAACTGAAGTCAACCATGCATGATGCCATCAAACCCTTGGAAACCACGTGATTCCTCTGTCAGATGCATGAGCCACTTCTGTAGCTCGAACTGAAGTGCTCCAAGAGAGTAAACTGTTGTTTATAGTCTAAATATTATTATGGGTAAATAATATTTGACTTCCCTGTTTTAAGGAGAGGCAGTCTAAAAATAGACTTCGACCTCTTTGACCTCAAAAATAGAGTCTCATCTATTTTTACCAACATGACACATACTTCAAGAATCTCAAACTGGAATTCCCGAACCATGCTCCATATGTCTAAAAATAGACATAGTCTAAAAATAGATTTTGCGCCAGAATTTGCCTGCGGGCCCACTTAGTGAAGGCGACTTCATTTCACTAAGCTCCATCATCTTCCTGCATTTTCAACACTCCCTCTCAACAAGATATGGATTATCTACAACCCCTATCCTGCCTCTGTGGAATTTGAACTTGCTCCTGGTGAGCGCCTTCGTCAGGATGTCGGCATCCTGATCCTCCGTGGGAACATATGAAAGCATCATGATTCTCCGTTGAACACAATCTCTGATATGATGATACCAATATGTGAAGCCATGCTGCCTCAACTGATCCTCCTGTCTGTACCATGAACCATATCCCAATGTGCCTCTAATATAGCGCAATACATGCTTGCCTGCCTTCCAAAAGAGCTTGGTAGGCTTAACCATAGCTTGCGAAAGCTGGTTAACTGCATAGCATATATCGGGTCGTGTATTGACCAGATACATAAGCGACCCCACCAACTGTCGATAGACAGTGGTATCCACTACCTCCGCTGAAGTAGCATCCTCCTTCCTCCAACCACCAGGAAGAGGAGTGTCAACAGGCTTGCAGCCTTGCATGTTGAACCTCTTCAGAATCTCCCGGGCATACTTGCCCTGAGAAACAAACAGTCCTCCGCTGCGCTGCCAAATCTCCAATCCCAGGAAATAATGAAGGATGCCCAAGTCCTTCATCTCAAACTCTCGTGCAAGATCCTCCTTGCATGAAAATATCAACTGCTCATCGCCAGTCAAAATCAGATCATCTACATACAGTATGATGATCAACATCTTCCCCTCCACCACAATCTGGTACAGGTTTGGATCTGCCTCACTCTTGGAGAATCCAAGCCTGGTGAAGTAGCTGTCTATCCGAGTGTACCAAGCACGAGGTGCTTGCTTTATCCCGTACAGTGCCCTCTTGATTCGGCACACATGCAACTCACTGCTGAAGATCTCAAAACCTTCAGGCTGCTCTATGTACACCTCTTCCTCAATAGCTCCATTGAGGAACGCAGTCTTCACATCCATCTAATGAATGTGCCACCCGATCTGTGCTGAGAGAGCAAGGATCGTCCGTATGGAAGAGTACCTTGCGACATGTGCAAAAGTCTCCTCATAGTCAATCCCCTCGATCTGTGAAAAGCCATGGGCGAAAAATCTCACCTTGTACTTCTCCACACTCCCATCAGCTTCCTGCTTCACTTTGTAGATCCATCGCGAACCCACCACTGATTTCCCAACCGGTCTTGGGACAATCTCCCATGCACTGTTCCTCACGATCGAATCATATTCTTTGATCATGGCATCAACCCATGCGGGTTCCTCCACAGCTTCCTCAAAAGAGGATGGCTCCGTCACAACACATTGACTCACAAGAGCCATGTATCCAGTGTACCGATCTGGTGACTGTCTTTGTCTGCGCTGTGCTGTAGGTGGTCCTACAACCTTCTCTGCATCCCGAGCCAGTCGCTCAGCTTCTGTAGTGCGCATGCGCCCTCTGATGGTTGGCGCTGCCTGGGTGGTTTCTTCCACCTCCTGAACCTCCTCTTGTGGCCGATCCACATCCGGAAGCTCCTCCTTAGGAACTAACAGCTCCTCATCTGCATGCAAGTGTAGCTCCCTCTCAAGCGAACACTGCATGGCTTTCTCCTCCTAAAATTTTATATCCCGTCGCACAACAGTCTTGCGACTGTCTGACAAATACACCCGATAGTTGTGAGGTGTATCAATGTACCCCACAAATATTCCAACCTCAGCAGTTGGATCCAGCTTCCTTCTCGCATCCTTCGTCACATGCATGTAGACAGGAGAACCAAAAATCCGCAAATGGGAAATATCGGGCCTCTTGCCAGAATAAGCCTCCTCCGGTGTACTCATGCCAAGAACCTTGTGAGGACAACGGTTCTGCACATACACTGCTGTATTGCATGCCTCGGCCCACAAGTGAAGGGGTAGGCCCTGATCATGCAACATCGCCCGTGCAGCACCCACGATCGTTCTGTTCTTCCGCTCAGCCACCCCGTTCTGCTGTGGGTTATGGAGTGCGATGAGCTCTCTCCGAATCCCTTCTGCGCTGCAGAACTCCTTGAATTCAGCCGAGATGAATTCACCACCGTTATCACTCCTTAGAGCAATCACCTTCTTCCCCAACTCCTTCTCGACCAGTGCTTTAAACTCACAGAACTTCGGGAATGTATCGCTCTTCTTCTGCATGAAGAAGATCCGGCACTTTCGAGAGAAATCATCAACAAAGATCACATAATACTTGTGCTTTGCTGTCGAAGCAACTGAGAAAGGACCACACACGTCTGTGTGAACTCTCTCAAGGATCATCGTGGCGTGACTATCCTTCTCGTGAAAGGTGGCTTTCACATACTTCCCTAAAGTACACCCCTTGCACTGATCTGACTGCGCAAGGGTGCCCTTAGGAAGTCTAGTAGATATCTGCTGCAGAATCTTCAAAGCTCCATGGTGAAGGTGGCCCAATCTCCTGTGCCACAGTTCACCCTCATCATCCCAGCTCACCACTTCTCCCGCCTTGCATGCCATAGCTGCGCAGCCATCTACCTGCAACTGATAAAGGTTCTTGGTCCGAACCCCTATCTTCCGGGTCTCTCCAGTAGTCTTACTGCGCAGGAAGGCTTTTCCTTCGCTGAAGACCACATCATACCCCTTATCCTCCAACATCGCTACTAAAATCAGGTTCTTCTTCAATCCGGGTACATGCATGACATCCTTTAATACAAAGGGTCTACCAGACTCCCTCTGAAAGGATACGGTACCGATACCAGTCGCACTGTATCTACCATCATCGCCCATCTCGATGTGCACACCCAAATCTTTGTCCTCCAGATCTGAGAACAAATCCCGATCTCCCATCATATGAAATGACGCACCGCTGTCCAAGAACCACACCGATCCCAACACACTTGAAACCAAGCATGCGATCAGTGAAAAGTCAAGCTCGAACTGTGAAGCCAAATCTTCTCCATCTGTAGATCTTCCCGCTTGCTTGTTCTTCTTCTTCTTTGGACAATTGGTAGCATAATGTCCGTGATCATGGCAGTGAAAACACTTCACTTTCGCCATATCCTGCTTCTTGCCCTTTGCACCAGAATGAGAGGTTTTCTTACCCTTCCCTTTCTTTTCTTTGGCCACCAAAGTGCAGTTTTCTTCATCAACTCCCTTTGATGAAGATCCATCTCGAGTAGTCCTCCTTATCTCCTCCTGCATGATATCCGCCCAAAGGCGCTCCCATCCCGACAGCTTCTCCCGACCATTGACACTATCTTGATATGAGTGCCAAGCCTTCGGAAGACCAAGGAGAGCCAGGTCGACCATGTCCTCTTCATCGACAGTCACCCCCACACTTCCCAGTTCATCTCTGCACTGAGTGAACTTCATGAGGTATTTGGCAATACTGTCGCCCTTCTCCATCTTGATATTCCTGACCTTATCTTTGAGCACCAGCTTCCTTTGGTCACTCTTACTCTGGACTAGATCCGTCAAAGCTTTCCACATTAAAAATGGAGAAGCCTTTCCATGCAGGCTGGATACAATATGATCCTTGACGCCCTCCAACAGGATCCTTCGACACTTCGCCATCTTCTTTTGCCATGCATCAACTTCAGCAGGATCAGTGGGCTTTTGGACATCCGTATCTACGAACTCCTTCAGACCATTATCTTCTAATACTGCCTCCATGCAATCCTTCCATGCAACATAATTCGAACTGCCTTCAAGAGCATATTCGATTCGCAAACCATTGAAAGACATTTTCAACACTGGCACCAAGAAAACAAAATTGCTGCAAAATTTCAAATTCCACCTCAAAGCTCAGCCGCTCTAGATCGTGAGAAAAAATTGTTTCTAGCATAGAGATTGACTGCAAGGGGCATTTACCAGACCTTTCACTTTCTGAAGAAAGATGAATCCGGAGGCTACCTGGCCCGCATGCAGACTCTGTCTACCGAAATAAGTTTGTAAACACTGTGATGATCAATCTCTGCTTCAATAGCTCCGATACCATGTAGAAATTTGCTGAATAATGATTAATTATCCACTGAGACTATCATGGTGACATACTGTTTGAACTTCATACACAACACATAATCTCTTCCACTCAACCAACTCAGATCATCACACATGCGGAAATAAAATCAAGCGATAACACATCAATTCATCATACACATTAACACAATATGTATGGGGAAAGCTTATAGCTAAAAACCCCGCAACTATTGTGTATATTACAATGGAGAAATCAAGTAACCAACTCAGTACAATACTCCTCACAAGTACTCAGTACTTTCTCATAAAGTTACTCACAATCTAGCTCAGTTTTGAACAGGTTACTGGTTCAAAACTCACCGCCAATTGCCTTGCCTCTATTGCGTGTTTCAATGCTATGGGATGGCCTCTTTATATAGATAAACCACCAGCCTGAACTGCGCAATCCTCATGGGCTTACTCCACCTATCTCTGTGTTGCAAATAGCAACAGTATAGTCACAACTGATAGCTAACTCCACCCTTTCATCTACCTCTTTCACTGGTCTCCACTGAACTGATCATGCACTGTAGTGAACTGATGTGTTCTTGAGTTGAATAATGAGTTATTAATTAATGAATTAAATAATATTTAATTCACTCCACTCATAACTAATTGATTAGCTAGTTAAACTAATCTCAACCAGTTCAACTAAAATAAACAGAACACAACTCCACCAGCTGTCTCATTAACTCCACCAAACTTCTGCCACTGAAGTCCTAACTGAAGTCAACCATGCATGATGCCATCAAACCCTTGGGAATCACGTGATTCCTCTGTCAGATGCATGAGCCACTTCTATAGCTCGAACTGAAGTGCTCCAAGAGAGTAAACTGAAGTTTATAGTCTAAATATTATTAAGGGTAAATAATATTTGACTTCCCTGTTTTAAGGAGAGGCAGTCTAAAAATAGACTTCGACCTCTTTGACCTCAAAAATAGACTCTCATCTATTTTTACCAACATGACACATACTTCAATAATCTCAAACTGGAATCCCCGAACCATGCTCCATATGTCTAAAAATAGACATAGTCTAAAAATAGATTTTGCGCCAGAATTTGCATGCGGGCCCACTTAGTGAAGGCGACTTCATTTCACTAAGCTCCATCATCTTGCTGCATTTTCAACAATAAATAGAGTAGAGCTAGATCTAGGAAGAGCTCGTCTATTCTAGTCTCGATTCTAGTCAGAACTATTATTGTGAGCTATTGATATTTTTTTTTATTCAGGGATCAAACTTTCATAGATGTATGTATTTATTCTTTTAGGAAATGATAATACTAGTTTCCTTTGACTGATTTAAGTTTCAGAGGGCTACACTGGTCGGTTATGGCCCAATCCATTTTCCTCAACTTCTCTATTGTTACTATCTTTTCCCTTTTGTCATTTGCATAGTTTTGCTTATGCCATTTAAGTTCGATCTACTTCTCATAAGTTTCATTGTTGTTTAGTTTTTCTCCTGTTGTATTTTTTAATTCCTTATGCGTAGTAAACTAGAGGAAAAAATCCAAAAACTATGGTCAAGTCTCCCCCTCTCATCTTTTTCAATAGTGTTTGAGTAGGGTAGACCTTTCCACAAGCCAAAATTTATTTCTATTTGATTTTTGGGAAGAATTTGTATTACCAATTCCAAGACTTTCTTTCACTCTTTTATCACTCATTTCTGTCGGTTTCCTGTGCATGAATTCACAGGTGTGTTTCACTTCTGAGCAATACCTTTACACCTCCATTCCCCTCCTTTCCTTCTCACCTTAATGTTGTACCTACACTTTTTCCTAACACACTTCAGCCCTTCAAGCCTTATTCCTTTGCTTTTCTCCGTTCACGGTTTCCTTACCTTTTTTATGAAAAAAACATGAAAAACCATTCAAAAACATCGAAAAAACCTGACCTTTGCCTCTGCTCCTCGAGTCTCCCGCCACTGTACATCGTAATTCGAACATTTTAGATTTTAACTTTAACACTTACCGTTTTCTCCTTGCAATTGCGATATTTCGAAATCGCAAATTGCACTTCGCACCACTTACCTTTTACCTTTAACACTTACCGATCGTTCCTTGCGATTGCAATATTGCGAAATAGAAAATCTCACTTTGCACCATTTATCTTTTACCTTTAACACTTACCACTGGTTCCTGCAATTGCGATATTGTGAAATCATGCCACGCTGTCGGTCCCACCTCCACGTTTCCATCAGAAATAGCACTTTTACTTGTTTACTTTTTAACTTTAACACTTGCCACTATTCCTTGTGATTGCGATATTCCAAAATCATAAATCGCACTTCGCACCATTTACCTTTTTTCCCTTAACACTTACTGTCGATTATTTCGATTGCGATATTGTAAAATAGAGCCACGTCGTCGGTCCCACCGCCACGTCGTCCATTGAAAATCACACTTCGCATGATTTAGCTTTTACCTTTAAATACTTACAGCTCGTTCTTGTAATTGTGATATTATGAAATCGTAAATCGCTTTTTGCACCATTTAAAATTTTCGCATAACACTTACCGCTCATTCCTCCAATGCAATAACTCCGCCATGTCACTCGTCACTCTTCGCACTTCGCAGAACTTACCATATCGCAGATCACAACCCGCAACCTTTACCGCATTGCACTTTCCACTTCCAAACCTCGTTTCATGTGTTAAACTCCCCATTAACCTCATTTAGCCATTTTCCTTCCCTCCAAGATGAAAATTAACTCTTTTTAATTAGAATTAAGTCATGGATAGCCTATTTGCATGGATAGAAGCATGGTATATAGATCATAGGATAAGTAGAGTGCATTTAGTTGTTTTTCCAAGTTAAGTGTGGTTTAGGATTAGTTTCCTTTCTGATATTTGTTTTCTGCAAATTAAATTAGTTTCCTTCTTGTCATTTCTTTTTAGTAACTTAATTTAGTTTCTTACAATCATTTCCTTCCTTCACATTAAATTAGTTCCATTTCTTTCATTTCCTTTCTGCTATTTAGTTTATTTTCATTGAAGTGTGACATAATTCACTAAGAACCCCTAGAAGTAGTACCCTTTCGTAAAGAAGAAGAGGATGAAATGAAAATAATGCATCTGTTGTGTATATAGCATTGTCACTTCAAGTTTGTATGAACCCTAGTTTGATAAAGTAAAGTAGGGCAGCCCCTGGGAGTTGCCGCATTCTTGGTGAAATACCAGTGCTTACCACCTAGCATCGGTCTTAGCTATGCCAGACTTCACACAAACCTTCATTATGGAATGTGATGCCTCGGGAAATGGAATTGGTGTTTTTTTAATGCAAGAAGGAAGACCCATTACTTTTTAAAGTCGTCCAATCAGAGGAAAGTATTTACAGAAAGCTATTTATGAGAAGGAAATGTTGGAAACACGACATGCACTAAATAAATGACGACCTTACCGAATGGGAAGACACTTCAAGGGAAAAACCTATCATGATAGTCTTAAACAATTTTTGGAACAAACACTATCTTCAGAAGAGTAGAAAAAATGTGTCACAAAGATGTTGGGTTATGACTTTGAAATCATCTACAAAAAAGGGAAGCTAAATGTTGTTGCAGATGCACTCTCAAGAGAGGATGAAGAGGTGGAAGAATTGCTTTGTGCCATTTATATTATCCAACCAAATTGGATAACCGAAGC
Organism: Pinus albicaulis; assembly: GCA_034641835.2. NCBI lineage: Eukaryota > Viridiplantae > Streptophyta > Pinopsida > Pinales > Pinaceae > Pinus > Pinus albicaulis. The sequence goes on along the minus strand of CM076581.1, from coordinate 1,505,229,351 downwards.
AATGGATGAATGGAAGAAGGATGAAGAAGTGTGGACACTCATTGAAAAGCTGCAGTGAGATCCTAGTACGTTTGATACATTTAGTTAGAAAAGTGATTCCTTATGGTACAAATATCACTTATATATTTGTAATAATTCCCAACTAAAACCAAATATTCTTTTGGAATTGCACACTTCTCCTTTAGGAGGACACTTGAGATCTTTAAAAACTTACAATAGGGTGAAGAAAGAATTTTTTGGGATGGCCTTAAATATGATATTCAAAAGATTATGGCAAAATGTTTGGTTTGTGAGAAAAATAAAGTTGAGAAAATTAAGACCATGGGTCTTCTACAACCTTTATCCATTCCAAGTCAACGCTGGGAGGAGATTTCAATGTATTTTATCACAGGTTTACCTAATTCCGAAGGAAAGAGTGTCATAATGGTGGTAGTTTATAGAATTAACATGTATGCACATTTTTGTGCATTATCTCATCCATTTAAAGAAAGTATAGTTGCTACTGCATTTCTGGAAACAATTCAGAAGCTACATGGAAACCCAAAGATTATTGTAAGTGACAGAGATCCAATTTTTAATGGAAATTTTTGGACAGAATTATTTTCTTATTTGGTACTCAACTAGCTCATATCTCATCTTATCATCCTTAATCCGATGGTCAAACTGAGATAGTGAATAAATTCTTGCAAGGATATCTTCGTTGTTTTTTATCTAATAAGGAAACACATGGGTCAAGTGGTTACCTCTTGTTGAATGGCGGTATAACACTTCCTTCCATACTGTTGCAAAAATGACCCCATTTATGACACTTTATGGCTATCATCCATTTTCCATCACATCATCTTTAAGATAAAATTATAAGGTTCAAGGAATAGAAGATCACATCAAGCATCAACAAGAAGTTCTCCAACTCTTAAAGGATAACCTAAATTTGGCACAAAATCGAATGAAACAATAGGCATATCAACATCGCAATGAGAGAATTTTTGATGTAGGAGACTGGGTATTTTTATGGATATAACCATACAAACAAATGTCCCTCAAGCAGGCTAATAAGGATAATAAATTATTGCCAAAGTATTATGGTCCTTATAAGGTGTTGTAAAATATTGGTACTATGGCATACAAATTGGATATGCATGCTTGTTCACAAGTGCATCCAGTTTTCCATGTTTCATGCCTAAAGAAGGTTATAGGTGAAAAACTTCCAGTTCAAATAATATTGCCGAAATTTCATAAGGAAGGAAAAATCATATTGGAACCTGAAGCAGTCATGGAAAGAAGAACTCGACAGCTATGAAATTGATCATTTTTTGAGTATCTCATCAAGTTGAAGAACTTACCCATTGAATATTCTACATGGGAGGATAAGAATTTTATATTGAAGCATCTAGAGCTCCTCAAGGAAGGACAACACTTTTTTGAAGGAGAGGGGCATTTTAGGTCCCTATATTACTATTGTAGTGACTTATTGTTTTTTTTGTAATGCCCTTATTGTTATTGTTGTACCCATGTAACCCAAATATTGTTATTATTGTGCCCTTACATTAGTATTATTAGGTCAACTAGGATGATATTGTGACCCCATGGAATCCTATATATAGAAGGAGGTTTTGTCATTTGTATCATCCAAGATTTGTTCATCTATGTAATGTAAAGGAGGCTTTCCCCTCGAAGTGGCTTATTTATAAAGCGTTGATCTCTCTTTTTTTCTATTTTTGGAGTTGGTTTCATAACACATACTAACATTATTTCAACAATGGTATAAATATTGTATTCAAGAACTCACAAACTAATGAATGAAGAAGACTTCCCAATGTGAAGCTTTGACAAGATGAGTGGCACATAACACAAAATATGAGTTGTTGGTGATGTTTATACAACTTATCAAAGCCTAAAATATGCTTCCAAGTGATTTCAAGAGCTTGTGAGCAAAGAATTATTTGAATATTCTTCTTCTTGTGGCTTTCTACTCATCATTTCTTGGCTTCCATTATAATTCTAAAGATGAGAAATATGACACATAATTTAAGTTCTTCATGTACCTTTTGATCATGTGCTACAAACATGTAACATGAAGTGAAGTTTTTCTATTTGTAAAATAATTATTTTTCTCAAGAACATCATGTTGATAGACCATTATGGAAAGCATGGATTAACAAGAAGAAAAAGCTTAAACAAGAGAGTGGTGAAAGCATGGAAGAACATCATTATGACCATATAAAACAATGAGATGATTGCATGGGTGACAAGACTTTTTTGATAAAGAATCAATCATAACTTGTGGGATTCGTTGTTAAATGGTATGACAAAACATAATGGGAGATCAATTGGAACTATATGTTTACAATAGATTTTCATCAAAATTTATATAATTTCTAACAAAATAAAAAGTTTAAGGCTAGTTTTACCTCAAGTTTAACTTTTGGAATGAGAGCAGAGAACATGATCTAATGGTTTATTTGGTGTTGATTTGGCTAAAGTACTCTCCTCCATGATTTTTTGACCAACACTTTGACCTTGCTCCACTGAATGTATCTTTTTCATGTAGCACTCTTGTTTTTCAATTTCTCTCAAAAGGTAAATAAGATTATCCTAAAATTTCCTAAGGTTGTTGCCATTAATATTATGCATCTTACCACAAACAATCAAAATCACTGGGTGCACGAATCTCCAGAAAAATGAGAAATGGTTGTAGGTGAAAGTGGCCAATTTATTGAAAAATGCACACTGAGTTTTCCTAAAATTTTATGTATTTGTTTACCCTAGCTCAATGAATTTACCATAAAATTTTAGGACCAATGAATGCATGGTTAGAAATACATGATGAAATCAATTTCTGCATTGTTTCACCCTTCACGTTGCCCAATGTTGCAAGAAAAAAAAATGCTACTACTCATTTTAAGGAAAATTTGAGTGTTTCAAAAGGGAAACAATGCAGTTTTACCTTTTCTACTGCTACACGCCTTCATAATCCAGTTTTGATGATGAAATTATTATTTTGTGAAAAAATACCAAATTCTATCCTAATTTCTCCAGAGTGATAAAAAATGAAAATTTTCCTAAAAAACCCACATGAAACTCCCTTCAAAATTACTCTTTTTTTAATTATGTCCACGTGTTACTCAATTTACCATATTATGAGAAAAACAAGAATCTCATCATTGTTTATTTCTACTCGAATTTCTTGTACTATTTCTACCAAACCTACCTCTAGAACAAGTTGCTTAAATAGAAAAATAGGTTTTTACAACAATAGTTGCAAAAACTGCAACTTTCCGTAGTTGTTGCAGAAAATGTCAATTTTTGCATTAAATTGCTTTCTATGAGTTTGAACTATTGATTTGGATTGTGTTTTATATGCTAAAGTAGAAACCATGAAACATAATGCATATTTATTGAAATAGGCCCAATTTTATTTTTTTTCTTGAAAATTAAATGAATGAAAATTACTTGTAGTGGTGTCATCATGTTGTTGTTGAATCAAAACAAGATGAACATGCTACTACAAGAAACCAATAAAATATATTGTTGAAATTTGTTTTTGATTCCATAAAACCCTATAGTCTTCATCAAAACCAAAATTCATGGTACAATTCTTACCATTCAAATGAATGTATTGAAGTCGAGCATGGGAAGAAATCATTGGATTACCGATCAATGATTAAAATTGTTAACCAATGTGATACAACTCACTAATAATGTAAATGAGTGTCAAGGTACATGAGTGCATCTGGACAGGGAAAAATTAATGTGTTGAAGTCAATTCGCCTGGAAGATCTAACAATCAAGAGAGATTGTTGTAATCCCATTTTTTTCAATGAGAAGGCTTTCTATTGATGTATGGAAGTTCAAAGCTACTCCAAATAATCTTTGATCATGATCCCAGATAAGGTTTTGAGGTTGATGGGACAAGATCTATAGGAAGGTGGGTGTTAAGGAATCCCACATTGGCCAACTCAAGCATAGAACCAAAAATTATTTGAAGAACCATAATAAAATATTGAAACCATCAGAAAATTGCAGAACTTATTGTGAACATTGCTTACCAGTTGCCTATTTTTCAGGAAAAGGTCGTGTCCAATTGTGGAAACAAGTTGGTTTTCACAATAGGAGTTATCATTCTCTTTACTTTTTATTTTTTATTTTTATTTTATTTATATGTATATATATATATATATATACATCTATATATATATATATATATATATATATGTCCTACTCTACATGAAAAGGAAATCTCTTTCAAGTATATGAATACTTCCAATCGAACCATGTGTGTAACAAGATGATAGATAAACTCATATGAAGGCTTGAAATATACTCTTTGATATGTACCAATATATTAGTGACCAACTGCCTTGATTGAGATGATGTCAGAAAATACTGAAGAATTAAGTATTGGGATCCAATGACTGTCTTGAAATAAGATTCAATGTAATCTTGTCTTCCTTGACTTCTTTCTTGGTGAGCCTTGGCATTGCACCAAGAGTGTTCCAACTCCCAGAGGCTACTATACTTTACTTTATCAACATGGGGTTCGTACAAACATGGAGGTGAAAATGCTATATATACAACAGATGCATTCTACTCATTCCATCCTCTTCTAAGTCCTACAAAAGGGTACTATTGCTAGGGTTTTTAAGTGAATTATGTCATACTTTTGAATTAGACCTGGAACTGCAAATGACTCAAAATAATTACTCTATAAAAAATAAAGGACTATTCTAAATCAAGAATATACATCTATCTATTTTTCAAGGAAGGAAATCTACAATTTAGGCTATTGCAAGAAATAGAAGTAAACTAGGCAACATTCATGAAGTAAATTTCTGAATTGAAATTGCACAAAGGAAGAATAATCTAGTCACACATTGATGGGCCAAATGGCTAAGTAAAATCTTACTATTTTATGCTTAAATTATATGATTTAACAATGCATCTAGTCATGGGCTAATTATGCTTGTAAATACTCTATTTTGCAACAAAAGAAGGAGGCACTAAGGTGGCTTAAGAAGGTATTGGACTCATGGATTTAGAGATGAACGTGTCTTGAAGGTTGTGACAGGGTTAGCTGAGGTGTAAGATGGTTTTTGAGCTGAAGGAGAGGCTAACTAGTCCTACTACAGGATCTACTACAGGTTTCATGTAGTGCTAGAGGATGTCCTGTAATGCTACAGGAAACAAACTGACGATGTTTTGAGGCCAAAATTGATGAGTAAATGGGTAGGGAAGGTGAAATTAATGTGTATTTAAGTGGATGGAAGGTGGCTAGCACCTTTTCCAAGCTCAAAACTTCTTTCAAAGATCATCTTTCACTTCTAGGGTTGCTCTAGATGTGGTGGTGAAAATCTCAAAAACAGGGTTGAGGGAAATTTTGTTGAAAGGAGGTTGGTGAAGGATGAGAAATGGAGATAGGGACACTGGTGCAGTCCTACTTTGCTACTCTACTCAATCATGCAAGAAAACTACATCTTCATGCAATAAATATTAACAAGTCTATGATCAGGAAGGTGGAAAAGATGAGTTAAATTTGATAGGGAAACCTACTTATTCATTCAAAAATAAATATAAATCAATATTCTCAACATGTTCATGAAAACTACAACAACCTATCTATTCTTTCCAAGAAATCACAGACTGAAGAACAATTTTGGACCTATGGTGAATATTTTCCCTCCTCAAAATCCAATGAAAGAGGTGAGAGAGGGAGGATTTGACACACAAATTTTGGAGTTTATATGCTACTATACCATGATATCCTAGAGAATAACTATATAAAATGTGAAATGGAATCAAACCAAAAACAGTAAAAAGAAATGTAAGTAGACTAGGTAAAACTCATGAAGTAAACTAGCTACAATGGCATAAAAATAAACATAAATACACAAGAGTGAGACTGAGGCCAATGGATTGGGCCCTAACCCACAAGCTCATCTCTCTGAAACTAAATCAGTGAAGGACAAAATGAATAATCATTTTATTTTAGAAATAGTCTCATTACATAACCATGAAAGTCTCGAAAGTCTATCACAAGAGCTAAGCGTCCACTATCTTACTCCAAAATTAGAATCCTAATGAGCTCTTACTCTACCCTATTTAACCTATAGGGTAGCTACCAAAAACTCCCTAAAAATTAGGCAATGTGTCCCCTTTGATTTCAATATAAGTGGAGCTTTGGTGCACTTTATCTTCCACTTGCTTGTCTTCCTTTGATTTCAAGTTGTTGGAAGGAATCTTGAGGATACCATGGCTGCCTTTAGGAGTTAAGGAGGTGGAAAACCCTCCTATAATCTCTCCTTGTTGTCTACTCTGAGCTTCGACGGAAAAATATTAAAAAAAAATGGAATATATTTGTGATTATCCTACATTTAAACCATATCATGCATTCGAAGTATGACAAGCCTTAATCACCGTCTACACTAGGAAACATATGACCATAATGTTATTAAATGTGAGAAACACAGACTAAGAAGGATAAAAATGTGACAATTAACCCTTCCAGCTATACCTAATTATGGTTCTCATCATCACCCCCCTACAAAATGGTTACTCATCCTCTAAGCAACTTAGTCCTCCTTCTTCATTTATTTTAGTTCTTTACTAGTCCCTCTGACCTCCCAAGGAGAAGTGAATGAGTTCCTTCAGTAGGGTAGAATCTAACATTCTTTTCTACCTCCTCCCATTTTTTATTTTCCTCATCTTGTTCTTTCCCTTCACCCAGTCCCGGCAGCAAAGCTTGACTGAGTTTCAAGCCAATACATTGTATGCTCATTGCCTACATAGCCATCTTGTATAATGGTTCCCTTTCTAAGGCACTCCTCAATATCTCTCGGGTATGACATTCCATGTTTTTCAGACTAAGAGGGAGGAAATTCCACCTTATTTGACTTGTCATTACACATTCATCTCCCAGCAACCTATAAATATCATCAAAATGTTCAATGGCTTGTGCTTGTGTGTTGAGGTACTTGTCTGCAAAGTTAGCATCATTCTCTATCACGAGGTGATTGTTGATGACTCCCCTAGGGTTGAATAGTTCCTCCCTTATGTGTATAGGCTCTTTGTTTTCTCTTATCATCACATTATTTAATTCATTTTCTCTTTCTTCCTCATTGACCATCTAAGAAGCTAATTCCATTAACTACATATCTCCCAACCTAAGGTTAGGGTACCAAATGTTTAAGTCTATCAAAATAATATTGTGCATGAAGAATTATTCCATCTTGGCCTTGTCTCCCATGCTGGATTGATTGCAAAAGTCAATGAATTGCCTATAGTTCTTAAAATGTAAGTACCCATGAGAGGCTAATGTCTTAATCTGAAATTGTAGCCATTGTTCTTTGAGGTAGATGGCATAGGAGTTTGATGGATATATGTGTTGGATGGCCTCCATGCACAAATTTGCTATGGTGGAAATTTGTTTGTCTTTTTGCTGAAGTTTACTTTGCAATACTGAATTCTTTGCATGTGTTTCTTGAAGCTTCTACTTCAACATGGATTCTTTGAGTTTAAATTTAGAAAAATCCCTTCCCAACTCAGTGACCCTCTCCTCCATGATCATTATGTCATGAACACCTTTCGTTGTAGAAATTTTCATCCAATGATGAGTGAATTATCTTTCTTGTTCTAAGTGATAAAATAAGGGGATTGCAAGCTTATTAGGAATAATTCTACCCCCTTAAATAAATGTATAGTAATAACTAATATTGGCTAAGGTCTAGGTTGTGAAACTATTTATATATCTTTAGGGACAGATTTTGGGATGGTAGGATCCTCCTTTTTCTCCTTCTCTTCCTCCCCTTTGGCATCTTTCCCTTTAACGTGTGCTTCTTTCTCAACTTCTTGGGCCTATTTCCAACCGATGGGTGCCTTACCTCCCTCCCCAAAGGCTTCCTACTCTATTTTTGGCACTGTTGGAGTTTCTTGTAGCAAACTATGTTTTTCCTGCAGAAAACCCTCCCTTACTTGATTTTCCTTATTTTATGTCTTTTTAGGGTATGTGGGGGTTGGTAGATGTGTAAGGGATTTCAACGTAAATGAATGTACCCTCTTATAGGTCATAGGTGTCCTCTCAGGTGAGGTGAACTCTTGAACTTTCCTATTAAACACACACATGGTGTATGAGGAAACTAAAAACACACATAGAAAGATAAGCATGAGATACTCATATTATTCACCATAGATGTACATTTATAATACAATGGTGTGACTCTTGGATTCATCTTGCAAGGTCACTTGGAATCCTTTGTGACTTTTCTCCTTCCACACCTACCCATAGAGGATAAGGTGTTCAACATTCCCCCCCTTAATCCGAAGGGGTATGTGTGAGTCTAAGAAGAGAGTTGTAATACAAATCTACAAAGTATGCATGGTAGCACTTAGGCTGAATCAACTCTTTGAAATGTTGGCATAAAGAGATGGTTTAAGGATGACCACCAACACTGGAGTGCAATGCTTATTGCAATTCTCGAAACACGTCCAAAATTGGTAAGAAGCTAAGGGCCTCTGCTAGAGGAATTGTCCCTCATATTTGAAAAGGGAGACCTTCAACCTAAATGAAGGTAAGTCTACAAACTGTGATGGTTTAAGGATGACCACCAACACTGGAATGCTTAATGCATTTCCTGGAACTCAACCAAAACTGGAAAGAAGCTGAAGTCTTCTACTAGAGGAAGTGTTTTGAAAGCTTTGAAGAGGAATAATATGAACCTCACATGGATGGTTTAAGGTTTTCCATCAACCAAAGGCATGCTCATGGGCATCCGTGTCTCTAGCTACAACTTTGAATCTAGAATGACGAATTGTGGCTCAGGCGCTCTTTAACTATTGTGTCTCTAGCTACAAATCTGAATCTAGAATGGGAGATTTTGCCTTAGGCTCGCTTGATGTGACTTCGAAGTTTGTAGATTACCACCATTTCCCCCCTTGTCAGGTATAATGTGAGATGATGGCGAAAACTCAACTGCAAGTTTGCTCAATATTTGAGAACAAGTTCTGACATGTGACTTAAACATCTTCTTAGCTGTTGATGCCCATGGCCAAGAAGCAATCCATCCAAGATGAATCTTTTTTCTTGTAGGAGGCTTGTTTTTGAAGCATCTGTGTGAAGAATAGGTGTGCTGACCACAGTGCTTGAATGGGTGAAGATCGAAATAGTGATATTTCATATGGCTAAATCGATCACAGTGTTGTCATTTGACAATTTGTTGTTGTTATTGTGGAAGTGGAGCAGGATTTGGAATAGTTGCAGGTGAAATGTCATAAAGAAATCCGACACTCTAAAATTTTATGGGCTTGGCATAGTTCGGAATATGAAAGGAAAACTCCTTATCATATCCAAGACCAGTTCTGTGCTTGTTGTGGACAAGCTCTTCCCAAGGGCTGATGATGGGCTTGGGAAGTGCATACTGAGCTGCTGCATCTGCATGTAAATATTATCTTGCACAAGGAACTGAATGTGAATCAACTGCAAATTTATATTCTTACTGTTAATGGGAGTCCTTCTCCATTTTTTGAATAGAAACAGGTTCAGAATGATGACTCTTTTGTTGAAGTTCATCTTGCTGAAGCTGAGACTCCAACTGCAAAACTCAATCTTGTCTTGTGCATCTTGCAGGCAAGTTTGAATATTAAAAAGAGAATTCTTGCTCATTTTTACCATGTCATGAACATTGGAATGAATGAGGTTATTCAACAAATCTAATGCGTCATTTATTTTAGCCATTTTCATTAACAACTCAAGCTCAAAAGGGTGTTGGCTTCAACCGATAATGCACCTGTTTACAATGTGATTCAACTTACTTTCAAAAGAATACAAATGACTTTAAATACCCTTTTATTTTTAACTTCCAATTATGGAATTTCCAAAGAACAAACTCTACTCTGAAATTATGGAGGACCTCAAGGTATAGACTTGGTTGTCTCACCAGCAAGCAACAATGACTCACATCATAGAAGTGTTCAATAGTTTTTCAACAATTCAAAGTTATACTTCAAACACTAACTGCAACTATGAATTAAGAAGCAATATAATTTCATTGCAAATATTTTGTAAATGTGCAGAAAAAACCACTGTGTAATAACCCTTCAAGGAAGATGATTTATGTCTTCTTCAAAGAATTGTTTTACACCAACAACTCTAATTCAACAAAAAGATATTCACAAGATTGGATGCTTCTCTATCGATGAGCAGATGGTGTTGAGCTTGATATATTACCTCACAATAAAGAGGAAGGAAAATTCCAAAAATTCTTTGTGGAAAAACTATAACTGAATTTATGATGCCACTGTTGCTTTGAAAATAATGACCAATTTTCAACATTATCCTTAACATTGTCAATCTCTTTGAGAGAGTCACCCTTCTATACATGCCACAAATCTTGGTCATTTTTTATAACATACAACAAAAACTTAATTTTTCACTCTATAGACAATCCATCTATCCATTTATCATCTCCTCTCTCTCTTCTTCTTTTGCTGTTTTTTTTTTCCTAGGAAAAAAAGAAGAGTTTTTAACTAGGGGAGGATTTATCTAGGGGAGGATTTAACTGGGGAAGGATTTATCTGGGGGAGGTTTTAATTGGGGGAGGATTTATCTAGGAGAGGTTTTGACTGGGGGGGTTTTAACTGGTGAGGTTTTAGCTGTAAAAAAGAATTTAAAATTTATGGCCAAAAAACCAAAAATTACATGAATGTTAATAATCTACGATTTCTGGGGTGGGGGGAGGAACTGTGTTTAAATAATAATAAAAGCCAGAGGGGGAGTGGATTGGGGAGGGAGTAAGGGCCGAGGGGAGGGAGGCTGTGAGGGGGTGGGTTGGGGAGAGAGAGAGGGGAGAGGAGCGATGAGAGGAGGGGGCGGGTGAGTGGGAGGGGAGAGAAGCGATGAGAGGAGGGGGCAGGTGAGCGAGGAAGAGGGGGCGGGGTGAGGGCGGAGGGTTGGGCCAAGGGGAGAGGCCGAAGTGTTGGGAGGTATAGCCAAGGAGGTGAGGAGAGGCTGAAGGCCGAGTGGGTGAGGGGTCGGGTGAGGGGTGAGGGGAGGTGGGGAGGCGCCAAAGGCCGAGCGGGTGAGGGGTCAAGGGGTTGGGCCGAGGGGTGAGGGAGCGGAGGGTTGAGGGCTGGGGGCAGAAGGGGATGGGTCGAGGGCTGCTTGAGGTGAAATGAAAGTGTAATTAGGTGGATGTAAGGTGGCCAACCCCTTGGCCAAGCTCATAACTTCTTTCAAAGTCAATCTTTCACTCCTAGGGTTGCTCTCGGTGTGGTGGTGAAAATATCAAAAAAAAGGCTGAGGATGATTTTGTTGAAAGGAGGTTTGTGAAGGGTGAGAAATAGAGCTAGGGATGTTGGTAGAGTCCTCCTCTATTTCTCTACTCAAACCTGCAAGAAAAATACATATTCATGCATTAAACATTGACAAATTGATGATGAAGAAGATGGAAAAGATGAGTTAAAATTGATAGGAAAACCTACCTATGTATTCAAACATAAATCTAACTTATTATTCTCAAAATTCTCATGCCAAATATAAAAACCTATCTATTATTTCTAAGAAATCATAAACTGAAGAGCAATTTTGGGCATGTGGTGACGATCTGCCCTCCTCAAGCTCCAATGAAAGAGGTGAGAGAGGGAGGCTTTGACACACAAATTTTAGAGTTTATATACTACTGTACCATGATCTACAAGATCCTAAATAAATAAATAAAAATGAAATGGAAGCAAACCAAAAACAATAAAATGAAATGTAAGCAAACTAGCTAAAACTCTTGAAGTAAACTAGCTATAATGGCTGGAGTGAGGTGAGAGGAGTGTTGTGTGACGGGGTGGGGATTAGTGTGAGAGGTGATCGAGAGTGCAGAGTGTGATGGGTAGTGTGAGAAGGTTGTGGGTAGTTGGGTGAGATGGCAGGAGAGGGTAGGGTGCGAGTGTGGGAGGAAGGCCGAGGGCATTGAGGGCAGAGGCTGAGGGCCGAGTACTCAAAATATTATTTTTATTATTCTTATTATTATTTTTAAAGATAAAATATACAGTAGAGAACTGGAGAAATAGTTGAATTTGTAGAATTGTTTCACATTAACGGAAATTTGTAGAATTTCAGTGAATACTCATTTTTTTTTTTTTAGAGACCCACTTTAAACAGTAGCAGATAATATTTTCTAGCATCTCTCCAATGTCAAGAAAAAATAGGCAGAAATTGCAGGAAAAATTTCAGAATTTTTTTCAGAATGCAGAATAGAGGGTGCAGTAAAAACTGAATGCAACAAGAAGTAGTGAGAGAAAACCCATATAATTCTGAAGCAGCCCAATAGAATAATTAATGAATGCTACAAAAATTGATTCCTGAATGCTGCAGAAAATTTCTGAATGCTGCAAAAATGACCAAAATTTTTTCAGATTTACACAGGCCACAAAAATAAATAGCTCACACAAGGTTCAACTGCTTATGAACGTATCAGCTCTGATACCATGTTAAACAAACACATGGTGTATGAGGAAACTAAACACACACATAGAAAGATAAGCATGAGATACTCATATTATTCACCATATATGTACATCTATAATACAATGGTGTGACCCTTGGATTCATCTTCCAAGGTCACTTGGACTTCTTTGTGACTCTTCGCCTTCCACACGTACCCATAGAGGATTAGGTGTTCAACATTTCCCTTCCTCCAACCTTATATCATCATCCTTTTTGGGTGACTCCTCAATTTTTATAGGGATTTTGGTTAGTGTTTGTGGCTTCCCGTGCCTTACCTTGGCACTCTTTCTAGTCTTGAATAACATGGGTGTTTGTATTTTTCTCTTGGCCTTCACTGGTGTGCTCAAAGTGGCTTAGGTAGCATCCAATTCTCTCTCTGTTAACTCAGGGGATATGTCAGTCTGTTGAGGAGAGGTATCAACTCCTAGCATGGGGTCTAATATTTCCTCCTCGCCTATCTTCTCTTCCTTCTCCTTTGTTTTTTCTTCTTTATTTCAAATCCCTTTTTTTCTTCTTCTTTTCCTTCCTATATCTCTAGGGTTTCTATGTTTTCCATTTCAACCTCCATCTCTTATTCTTCCTCATCTTTTGCTTTTCTCTCTTCAGCCTCCCCTTCTTCTTCTTCTTCCATTCCCCTCTTTCCAACACTAGAGGTAGAGGCTTGTCCAGTTTGGGTGGCTATGAAGGCTTCCCTATCCATATCTATAAATGAGGACTAGAGCATAGGGAGGTTCAATATGTTAGAGCATCCTTCACTATTATCTTGATGAGGCCATCATGAGCTAACTATTGGTACTTCCTTTCCCTCACCTTTTGGCTCATGTCCCTAAATGAATGCAAGAGGTAATAGGGAATGCTCAATATTTGTTCTAGAAGGATTTCTCCTTGAAATATAAGTTCATTCAACAACCTCATGTGGTATCCATAAACCACACTAAGTCTTCCCTCGTAGGAAATGAATTTCAGAATGTGGAATGCTACTTCATCCTAAGGGTATGGAAGGCTTTCTCTCCTCACCCCATTTTTGTCTTCAATGAATTCTTCACCTAGCAGAAAGAAGCCCATTTTAGCTGCAATGTTGGACACCCTATCTTCCCTACTCCACTTGAATCCTAGGGGAAAAGTGGTGATCTGCTAATTAACCCCGGTGTAATTGTGATAATTTTGCCTCTAACCACAGTGGTGGCCCTCTCATATATTTTTTATTGCAGAGCCATTGGAAATTCTTGAGTTATCTCCTCATCAAATTCCTTGAGGAGCTGGAAGAAACCTAACCACTTTGGTTCCTGAAAATCTCCACCACCTTAGGGTGTGATATTATCCTTTTGATATCTGTGGTCTCCCTTCTGTTAAATCTTCCTCCCATGTTTTGGATGTGTTACGAAGGTGGCTGAATGATTTTGTCTCAGAGTTATTAGTGAAGTGTGGCCTTAGAGATTATATTTTTTAAATAAAATCAGGCTACCTTGATTCAACCTCTTAATTTCCGAACTATTCTGACTGTGTATAAATGTCATGGAAAATTCACAACTTTTGGGAGTGGAAACCACTTACCTCTGACCTATGGTGTTTATTTTTTGTGGGATATGGTCGTCTTAGGAGTTAATACCACCTATCAGTGGCTTTTCTTTGCACTTTTTCTCACTGTTGAACCTTCAATGAAGTTTCCTGTAGCATCCATAGTGTCCTATAGCACAAGGTTTGCATGCAGATTCAGCCTTGGTGCTACATTATTCGATGGGTTCTCTGAATTTCCTTCCTCCCACCGGTCTCGAAATGCTAAATGAAATGAGAATAATGAGCCAACACTTCCATTTATGTAAACTTAACCAAATTTGGACCGGAGTGATGACTTGGACTATGGCACGAGTTTTCCTCTTTTCGACCGTTGTTCCCACTCCACTTAATCATTGCCTTTGTCTTGGAATCACCTCCATTTCCTTGTGAAATCACCCTTAACTAATTTGTCTTTCCCAGGTGGCATGTAGACTCACCTTCACATTCACTTTAACTTTACAAGGGTGGCCAAGGTAACTCGCCACCTTTTTTCCTTCGTAATCTCTAATTCTTGACATTAATTCATTTTGGTCAACGTGAGTCCATAGTGAGAGAGTGAAGGGCCATACCTGAGCCTACCTATTTCTAGGGAGTTGTAAACATCATTTCATGCAGGGAGTTTGAGTTTGGTGATAGACATGACTACTTTTTCTTTTGTTGTGTTTTTCTTATACATTTTCTAAGTGAGAAACTTAGTTATGAGTGAGTTTCTTAACCTTTTTATCTTGTTTTTCTTTGTGTAGGTGTTTCATGGAGGTCCTTAGGTGCTCTTGCTGGTGTGATCATCCTCCAAGAGTCTTCTGGTGGTATTTTGAATCCATTTCCATCAATTTCTTCTCACTTTTTTACTTTGTTGTGACATGTACAGGAAGTAATCAACTTTTGTAGCAGTCCCTTCTTTTGTTCTTTGGAGGTCCATATTGCTAATAAATGAAGGTAAATGGTGTATAGAATTTAGGGATGGAGCTATGGAGTGGTTGGAGTGATGGAGAGGTGAGGGTAGAGGTCCCATGTCTAGATATATGTAACCTATTTGCTAGTAGTGAAAAATAGGGTTTAGAGAGTGAGTACTCATGCATAGAGTGGAGTGAGGGTTAGGAGTGGTAGGGATGGGAAAAAAATTCATTTGCATGCTTTTATTGAAGCTTATATGCTCTTTATAGAGCTTCCTTTATTTTAGATGAGATTCCTATATCATTTATAGGGTTTCTTGCAGCACTATAGGAAATCCTATAGCAGCTAGGACATCATGTAGAAATTATAGACATGAGAAAAAAATTGGTTTTCTATGTACTTGGAGTTTCTCATGTAGTGCGTAGGGAGAGAAGAGAGAGAATAAAGGAAAAAAAATGCTCCTCTATGTCAAAAAATACCTTCGATCAACAACTTGCAAAACATAAGTAAGTGAGTGCATAGGTGTGATTTTTCTTTTCTTCTTTTGTATTTTTTTCTCTTTTTATCGAGGACGGGTGGGTTGCCTCCGCATATTTCTTCAACCCACAAGCCTTCTTTGGGTGCCTTAAGGATTTTTTCACCCAAGGATCTTTTATTTATTTGTTTTTTTTCTTTTTCTACTCTAGGAATGCCTCATGGAGGTTTTCAACCCTAGAGTTGGCCTTGGGCACCTCAGAGAGGTTTTCACCCATGCCTATTTATTATTTACTTTTCTTTTTTTTTATATAGGAGGGGGAGGCGATGGAAACTATGGATATTTCAATTACATACACCTCCCTGCTTATGGAATTTATAAAATTAGGCCTAGATAAGGGCTTCATGTATACCTTGAGCCTATAACCATTAACAAGCAGCGGGGTCCCCTACTCATCTATTGTCCTGATCTGAACAATGCCATTACCATAGTATATTTCTAATTTGTAAGGTCCCAGCCATATTTTCATTAATTTTCCCTTGAAGTCCTTGAACCTTGAGTCATAGATCAGTGCCTGATCTACTTCTTGAAAGGTATTTTCGTTAATGTGCTTATCATGCTAAACCTTCCTTTGCAGCTAAAGCACTTCTGTGTGAAGGAGTGCCTGCATCCTGAATTCATCCAAACCATTTAACTACATCAACCTCTCTTGATGGGCCTTTGTGATATCTAGGTCTAACTTAGCTACCATCTTCAAGGTGTTGCATTCAAACTCAATGGAAATTAGAGCTTTCTTCCCATATACTAAGTCATAATGAGTGAACCCTGTGGTTGTCTTCCAAGTGGTATTATAGGCCCAAATGGCTTCCACCAATCTACCTGCCCAATATTTCTTGTTGCTTCTCACAACCTTTGTGAGGATATTCTCCAAGCCTTTGTTTGTGACTTCCACTTGGCCATTTTCTTGAGGATGGTAGGCAGTAGAAGTTTTATACTTTATCTTATGTTGCCTTAGAATATTTTCAATTATATGAGATGTAAATTGAGCCCCCTGATCAATGACTACCTCTATGAGGAATCCAAACTGGTAGAAAAAAATCTCTCTCAGAAACTCTGCTACTTTCTCCTCTGTTTCCACCTTTAACGCCCTTGTTTCACCCCACTTGGTTAGGTATTCAGTGTAGACTATGATATACCACTTCTACTTGGATGGTGGATCAATGGGTCCAATGAGGTCCATGTGCCACTTGTCAAATGGATCTAGAGCCACCTGAGGGTGCAGAGGCATTTCATCCCTCTGTGTATGTTTCCCCATCCTTTGGCACTGCTCACACCTACCAATGTTTCTCCTAGTATCTTAGTAGGGGGTAGGTCAATAGTAACCTTCCTGCAAAGCTTTGAAGGTTGTTCTTTTTGTAGCAAAGTGGCCTCCATAAGGAATATCATAACATGTCGAGAGGATGTCAAACAATTCTTCCTCCCTCCCACATCTTCTTAGAATTTTGTCAGGGCCCAACTTGAAGATATTTCCACCGATCCAGGTGAAATGGGAACTTTTTATGATGATATTTCTCTTCTCCCTAGATGAGAGGTTTGGAGGGAAATTTTCATCAACCAAGAAGTTAGCTATTTCAGCAAACCATGGAGAGTGTGTTCAGATAGCGGATAGGTGCTCGTCTGAAAGCTAGTCATACACCATTCCTTCCTCACATACAGGTAGATTTAGTCTAGATAAGAAATATGAAACAACATTCTCCTTCCCTAAATCATCAACAATTGTTAGGTCAATTTTTTGTAATAACAAAAACCATCTACATATTATATAATTAACATCAACTTTATTCATTAAGTTCTTGATGGTTTCATGGTCAGTGTGTATAAAGGTTTGATAACTAGTTATATAATGTCTAAATTTGTTTAAAGCATGGAAAATGGCTAAAACTTATTTTCTATGACAGTATAGTTGATTTTATCCTTGGACAAATTATTGCTAAGGAAATATATGGAATAGGGTAATTTGTCTTCCAACTACCACAAATCTACCCCCATAGCTCTTTCTGATGCATCTATATGGATGTAGAAAGGCAGAGCCAAATTTGGACCTCTTTGGACCTCAAAGAATGGGGGCAGTAGTTAACTTTTCCTTAATGAGCTCAAAATATTCTTGACAAATAATGGACTTGATAAACTTTAAATCTTTGGCCAACAAATCAAATAATGGCAAAGCCAATTTTCTAACATCTTTGATGAACCTTCTATAGTAGCCAGCTAAACCTAGAAAACTTCTGACATCTCTCTGCTTTTGAGGAGTATACACCATTTTTATGATGGTGATTTTGTTCCGGTCCACTTGTATTCCTTCTTGTGATATTGAGTGGCCCAATAATCCTCCCGATGTTTTTAAGAATTCACACTTTTGCAGACTCGGGGAGAGATGCATCTCAATGCACCTTCTCAACACCTTTCCCAAATTGGAGAGAGCTTCTTGGAATTCATCCATATAAGGTGTGAAATATTCCATGTAGATTTCAACCGTGTCATGATGTGTGCACAGTGAGGGACGTACCCCTTTGATGTCTTTGTAGTCCCAAGAAAATGGACCAAGGTGTTCTTTCAAGAGCTGGCATATATGTTCTTCTTCTTTAGATGACAGGGATGAGTTAATTTTCAAAGATTTTGATGGGCCAAATTCCACAGCCTTGGTGGTTTCAAAAGTTGAATCCACTGAGTGAATTTCCATCCAAGGGTGGCTTTCAGATTCTTTGACTAGGTCCTCAAGTGGAATTTCAATGGGGGGGTGGTTCTAAATGATTTTATCAATGAGGGCATCCTCATGAGGTTGCCCCCCTCTAGGAATAGTATCTATGGTACAAATGGGGTAGGGTGTAATGTTGTGTACTTCATCTTCCTCTTCTTCATCCTCCAACCATAGAGGTAGGTCATGGTCAATGGAATTTTGGGTGGGAGGATATAATACTAGTTTTTTAGAAAAGGACCCATTCTTCACAGTCATGTTTTTGTCCCGACAGCCAATATAAGCATAAAAAATGGCTAACCAAGGTCTCACTAAAATGATAGGATATCCATTAAACCTTTTTTTTTCTGGAGAACCAAGAAATATATATGGTACTCCCAAGAGTTGATTGAAACTTTAACATCCTCAACAATTCCTTCTAGAGCTACTATGGACCAATATGAAAGTTGCAGAACCATTGTGTTTTTCCTAAAAGTCCCTTGGAGGTTGAGTTTAAGCATAGTTTCCTTGGTAATTACATTTATGTTAGCCCCAAGATCAATCGTAGTATTGGGGACTATGAAACCATGTATGTGTACATCTACAACTACACTACTAGGGTCCAGGTTATTTAGGAAGATCACCCTTCCCAACATTAAGTCAGACAACTATCCTACGACATTGATGGTGGCGTATCTTTCTTCTTTCTCCCATGTTTATTAGAGAATTTTACCTTGATGACCCTATTGTAAATAAGGACATCCTTAATGGCCTAGAGCAGGGTTATTTTCACACACAAATTTTCAGTTCTCTGAGAAGTTCAATCTCCACTCCGGTGTGCTGAATAGAGTGGATCAAACGCTTAGAAAAATGAGGTTGTTGGATCTGAGTGTTACTTTCTTCCATTTCCTCCTAAACCTCTGTAGGTGGGTATGGAGGATTATTTTCCGAGATTACTCTTCCTGACCTGAGATTGAGCTGATGTATCTCCACAACATAAGCTAGATAGGATGTCTCTCCATTGTAACCTATTATGTTTGCTTGTTGTTCGGGTTGAGATTGGGTTGTGTAGGAATTTGAGGCGGCTTTGGTTGAGCATAATGAGTGAGCTGAGGTGAGGTTGGGGTGGAGGCAATAGAGCAGGTGGTTGATTATGTTGAGGCCTCCACCCTTGTGATGGGTTTCTCCACTGAGGCGGTTGAGGAACATAATGGTGGAATGGTTGGTTCATAGGTTGAGTGTGATATGGAGGATTGTAGGGTCAAGTAGTAGGTGTAGTCCATGATGAAGGAGTGGAGGTGTACCAAGACTGCATTGGTGCATTCTTATTGTTATGGTAATAAGAGTAAGGTGCACCTTGCATACCCTGCTCATATGACCTATGCCCTTGTGGCCTTTTCTAATTTATGAAACAGAGTTGCTTTGGTCCTACTTCCCCTCCTTGATATACAAATTTGAGCCCAAGTAAGGAGGGACACTTATATGTGGCATGATTCTTTTCACAGACTAAGAAAACCTCTATGACATTCAATTTACATTCATTCTGAGGGTGTTTTCTAGTACATCTAGGACAGAAGATAGTCAAGGTTATTTATTTTTCTTCTTGCTTCCTCTTGATCTAATTTGTGTACATTTGCAAATCAAAGGTGTGCATCATCTCACTCTTGAAATCCCCCAACATATTTCCAATCCCGTGCTTGATGGAGGTTGAAGAGGAAGCAATTTTGGTCACACTTTGGGTAGCTCTACCTTTCTTCCTAGCTGCCCTAGAATGGTTCCTAGAGAGATTTTTGATGTCCCCATAAGTCATCTAGTAGATATCTCCTCCTGATAGAATATTAAGGATTTATATCACCTCCTCCCTTATCCCTCTAAGAAGTACCAATTTAAGTAATCCAGGATCAAGGGTGCATTTGTATCTTTATAATTTAACTGGAATATTTCCTCATAATCTTCTAGGGATACATCAGGACCTCTAGTCATCCTAAATATTTCCTATTTAGTTTCCTTGGACCTACAGTAGTCCATGTAGTTTTTTTTAAAGGCCTCTTGCATCTGTTCCTAGGTATTTATGTTGTTCCTAGGCAGACCCATGAACCAGCACAAGGCTACACACTTGAGGGTGGATGGGAATAACTTCAATGTTTGGTCATATGAGGCATAGTCATAGGTCTTGTAGATAACAAAAAATTCATACATGAAGGTGTTAAGATCCTCAAATTTAAGTCCATTGAAATGGCGAAGGGTTGGGGGACTGATGTTTTTCATCCTAGTTTCCTCACCTTCTTCTCTAATGGGAAAGACTCCTTAGATCCCAGTCTCAGCCCTGGTTTGGATTGGTGAAGCAGGTTCCTCACTTGAAGAAAGTTATTATTCTTCTCCAATAGGTTCTTCAAAGTGTTCGAGAGACTCACCTATATTGTGTTCAACCTCATAGTCACTGAAGAGGAGTGAAGGGTGATTGTGTGGGGATGTGGGGGTTTTTGGTAAAATAATTCTTTGGTTATCCCTACTCCTACGAGGCATGAAAGTAAAATTGTTTTGTATTTTTCAATATTTTGGAACTGCATGTAAGAGAAAAGCATAAAAAAATGCTAAAATAGAATCAAATCATCTACTTAGACACGTCCCCGACAATGACACCAAAAAGTGGTGATCCCTATTATTTCACCAAGGGTGTTGCAACTTCAAGATATTACTCTAATTTAATTTATCAAGCGAGGTTTTGTACAAACTTGGAGGTGACAGTGCTATATAAAGAGAAGATGCATTCTACTCATGCCATCCTCTTCTGAGTCCTATGAAAGGGTGTTATTGTTAGGGTATCTAAATGAAGTCTGTCACACTTTTGAATTAGACATGCAACTAAAAATGACTCAAAATCATTATTCTATAAAAAATTAAAGGACTATTCTAAATCAAGAAGATAGATCTAGCTATTTTCCAAGGAAGGAAATCTAAAATTTAGGCTATTGCAAGAAATAGAAATAAACTAGGAAACATTCATGAAGTAAATTATTGAATTGAAATTGCAGAAAGGAATACTAATCTAATCACATGTTTTTGGGCCAAATGGATAAGTCAACTCTAACTATTTTATGCTTAACTACTATGCTTTAACAATGCATCTAGTCATGGGCTACCTATGTTTTTAAATACTTTGTTTTGAAAAAAAAGGAGGCACTAAGGTGGCTTAAGAAGGTCTTGGACTCATGGATTCAGAGATGAAGGTGTCTTGGAGGTTGTGTTAGGGTTACGTGTGGTGGAATATGGTTTGGGCCAAAGGAGAGGCTAACTAGAACTGCTACATGATCTTCTATAGGTTTCTTGTAGTGCTACAAGATGTCCTGTAATGCTACAGGAAATAGGCCGAGGGTGTTTTGAGGCCAAAATTTATGAGGAAATGGGTAGGGAAGGTGAAATGAAAGCATAGTTAGGTGGATGTAAGATGGCCAACCCCTTGGCCAAGCTCAAAACTTCTTTCAAAGTCCATCTTGCACTTCTAGGGTTTCTCTTGGTGTGGTGGTGAAAATCTCAAAAACAAGGCTGAGGATGTTTTTGTTGAAAGGAGTTTTGTGAAGGGTGAGAAATAGAGCTAGGGATGCTGCTAGATTCCTCCTCTGTTGCTCTACTCAAACTTGCAAGAAAACTACCTGTTCATGCATTAAACATTGACAAATCTATGATGAAGAAGATGGAAAAGATGAGTTAAATTTGATAGGAAAACCTACCTATGTACTCAAACATAAATCTAACTTAGTATTCTCAACACTCTCATGCCAAATATAAAAACCTAACTATTATTTCTAAGAAATCATAAACTGAAGAGAAATTTTGGGCATGTGGTGACGATCTACCCTCCTTAAGCTCCATTGAAAGAGTTGAGAGAGGGAAGCTTTGACACACAGATTTTGGAGTTTATATGCTATTGTACCGTGATCTACAAGATCCTAAATAAAAAAAAATTGAAATGGAAGAAAACCAAAAACAATAAAATGAAATGTAAGAAAACTAGATAAAACTCTTGAAGTAAACTAGCTACAATGGCGTAAACATAAACATAAATACAAAAGAGAGAGATTGAGGACAATGGATTGGGCCCTAACCCACAAGATTGGCTCTTTGAAACTAAATCATTGAAGGAAACTAAATACTCATTTTATTGCATAAATAGTCTCATTACATAACCATGAAAGTCTCCAAAGTCTATCACAAGAGCTAAGAGTCTACTAGCTTCCTCCAAAATTCGGACCAAATTAGCTCTTGCTCTACCCTATTTAACCTAAAGGGTAGCTACCAAAAGCTACCTAAAAATTAGGTGATGTGTCCCCTTTGATTGCAAGAGAAGTGGAGCTTTTGTGCACTTTATCTTCCACTTGCTTGGTTGCCTTTGATTTCGAGTTGTTGGAGGGAATCTCGAGGATCCCTTGGCTTCGTTTAGGAGTTGAGGAGGTTTAAAACCCTCCTCTAATATCTCCTTGCTATCTAATCCTAGATTTTATTGCACAATATTCAACAAAAATGGAATACCTTCGTGATTATCATGCATTTAAACCATATTAGGAATTCGAAGCATGACAAGCCTTAATCACCATCTACACTAAGCAACATATGACCATAATGTAATTAAATTTTAGAAAGTGAGACTAATAAGGCTAAAAATATGATAAGTAACCCCTCCAATTATACTTAATGATGGTGCTCATAATTGCTATCATTCCATCCAAGTATATATAGATGTGATCCCAATTCATAGAATCTGGTGATAGGCATGCATGAAAATTTTCAATCTTAGGTTCCAACAACTTCTCTTCTTCAGCGGGCATCCATAATTCTTGGACCTTATCTAAATCTTCTTCTTCTAGTTTTTGTTATTCAATGGAAGCTGGAGAATCATTTTGCAACACCTCAACATTGTAACTAGATTGAGGTGTTTTATTGTTGGGTATCAAAAATGGTTTTGTAGGTAGTGGAGTGGGAATGGATCTTTAGGGTGCTTGTATGGATGGTAATGGGAAAGGTTGAATTGAGATCAATTGAAGGTGAAGTTTATGTTGTGTTAGAGGTGAATGTTATGGATACCATTGATATTGGTATTGAGGATAGTGAGGGAAGGATTGAGGATACAATGAATTTATTCTGTAAGGCCCTTTTCAACCTTGTTTCCAAGATTGGTTTTGAGGTTTGGATTGAGATGACAAAGGTTGCCAAGACAAGGGTGTTTGCCAATTAATTTGAGATTGTTTTGCATAAACGTGAAATTGAGAATTAAGAGCTTGCATCATACTAGGTTGATGAGGCTTCCATGGTCTTCCTTGAGCTACATAACAGGATCATTAGAGTGTTTGATTTTCTCCCTAGTAAACGACCTTTAACCCTGGTAATGATGGAAAATATTTAGTAGTATGTGATCCTGCACATATTTCACAAATTTTAATGTTCTCAAGTGGACATTGATGTAAAGCATGTTTCTTTATACATTTAAGGAAAAATATAAATGAAGCAACATTCCTAAATTTATGCTTGTTTTGCATTATTAGCATATCAATTTGTTTATTTTAATTACCAAAAATGTATAGCAAATTGTTAAGTTCAGTTTGACTTGCCAATACTGATGTCGACCTACTTACTCTTTCCAGAACTAGGTCCTAAGGGGATCTTCGATACTTTACTTTTCCTCTTGATATGTTCTTGCACAGTTCACAAATCTCTTGAAATGAGAATTAAGATACATCTAATTTTCCCACCATGTTAAGAAGATCAATGCATTCATCCCTTATATCATTCAGTAGGAGATTTTTTAATGTGTTTGATCCTAAATTATGAAACTTAGATCTTTTGACATTATAAGTAAATCTCTCCACTAAATCTTCAATGCTTTCATCCTCTTTTTGGTTCATCTTAAATAATTTATTTATAAGGTCATGGTATATGCAATAATATTTATATTTTTCCAAAAATAATATTTTCATATCATCCCATGTCATTATAAAATTTGTTCCTAAAGTCATGAACCATTTAAGAGCTCTATCCTTCAATGTTTCCATAAACAAATTTTATTTTTCAATGTGTAATGAGTGGCCATAAGATCTACAAATTATTTCAAATTCAAAAGGAAAATTTTCCGAGTCTTCTAATCTCATACCTTTGAAGTTAAGAAGTGCGGATGGGGGAATTTTATTCATATGACCATTGACATCAGTTTCTTGAATGGTAAATCCAAAAGGATATTCCTCATTGTCATCATCTCCATCCATTTATTAAACCTATTTTTTTATTCACCTCTTCTTCTATATGCAAAATAAGAATTCATGATGTGGAAGATGATGTGGTTGTTACTGCCCCGCGTGATATAGTGGGGGTGATAGGAGATTGAAGATTTTTTTTTACAGTAAATCTATTTCTAGGATGTACTAAAATTAAATTGATCTTATGAAACTAAATGGATGAAGCTAAGAATGATATGAAATTAAAATGTAACACCTATGTATACTTCCCTAGAAATGACGCCAAAATGTTGGGTAATTTAATTGGCTGTTAAATTTCTTGAATTTATATGTCAATTTGGGTACGTGAGCTTGTGAAATGGAAACTTCAAAAGGAAATTCTATTATTTAATATAAACTCTAAAAGTACTAAGCTTTTGGAAAGGAAATTAATGTTGAACTAGAAAAAAAAAACATAAAGATTATTGATATAATAAAACATGAGATTTTACCCTATGAAAGCATGGAGATTTTGTTCTAAAACTTACAAAATTTAATATATGGCATCATGAAAATTTTAATCTAAGAAAGAATAAACATTTAATTTATGGAAAGCATAATATTTTAATCTATGATAAGCATAAACAATTAGTCTATGTAAAATAAACCATTCATGAGAATATGAAAGAGATAGAAAGCATCTATACTATTCTCACAGATCTCTAGGGGGACCTCGTGAGGACTACAAGGTGTTGCAAACTCAGATCAAGAGATGAGATCTAAATCACCAATTTCATTCATATTTGCGCCATATTAAAAATCATATTCAATGAGAAAAATAGAGTTCTTCTCCTTCGATAAGCGAAAACAATTACAAATTAAGATCATCCTTAATATCTTTGATCTCTCCTCCCATCAAAGAGAGTGAAATTTATAGAATTTTGAGACAATTAACAAATTCATAATTTTCTTGATTGAGTTTTGGTCATGAGATAAAATAAAATAAAATTTCATGGATTTTTGGATAAAAAATCAACCTAGACCTTATCAAACTTATCTCTATGCCACACATTTTCTAAATAAAAGCTCATTCATGACTTTTTGTTAACTGTGCATTAAATGAAAATATGAAAAACCATATATCCACGCCATATGCAACATAAGGTTCCAAATATCTTCAAAAATATCTAAAATGGTAATGAATTTGAGAAAATTTCACATGGAAAATGTAATTGAGTATGTTCTGAAGAAAACTCATGTTTTCATTTTCTGCAATTGGATTTCAGTTTCTCACAAAACATGTTTGAAGTGGAATAGTCAAAACTTCTCATTTTTTCCCTTGATATGTTGTTAGAGGTCCACGCATGCGAGTTGGGTGGAATTTTACCAATAAAAATCCATATTGGAACCTTCAAAAACAATGTCCATGTGCTAGATTTCCTTCTAGAGTGGTTATGCTTCCTTAACTATGGAGATAGTTCCGAAAACTATACAAACTTGAGCTGTCAAACTATCAGTAGTATAACTTATTAAAATTATTCTTAATTCATTAAAAATAATGGAAATGATAATAATAATCCATGTAAACATGTATGCAAAAATTTGGTTCATTTATGAAGAAATATGGTTAAAATAATGACAATGGGTGAATGAAATGATGCGAAAATGGATGGTTTCATCAACAAAATTACGACAAATTGGAGACCCAACAATAAGACAACCTATAGAAGGAAAATGAATAAAATAAGATATAATTTTAATTGAAGGATGGTGAATCTGAATCTATATAAGATCCTTCTATCATGATCTAGTGCCCTTTAAACTTCTTTGATAATCCCTTCATGGTTCTAGGTTCACAAGTGTCTTCCTTGATGATCCTTTAGGAATCTTTCTTGAGCATCATCCTGCCATGTCAAGATATTAGAAATTGTAAAATAATTCATCCATGATAAGATGAAATTAGTCCCAAAATATCCTAGTCTATTATTCTTCATGTTGCATGTTGATTGATTTAGGACATAGTGCATGATTAAGGAGGAGGCTCCGAAATTGTGCATTGTATAGGAGAAAGAGGTAGTGGTGAAGGTATAGTCTTTGTGATTGGACACTGCACAGTAAATGAGGGAAAACTATGCATAGCTACACAGTTGAGGGAAATTCTAAGGCAAGGGATAAGGCTTGTTCACTTTGATTTCACAATGCATTGTTTTGGAAGGAAATAAATAAAGGACTGCATAATTGAGCAACTCGGTGAGACAATGAAAAATTATTTCTCATTGTGATTACATGATGCACAATGAATAAGGGATTGGAATATAGAATTTTGCAGTTGAGGGAGACAATGATATATTAAGGTAGGCTTTCTTATTGGGATTACATAATGCACAGTTCGTGGAATATTGAGCCAAGTGACTGTGTAATTGTGTAGGTCAGGGAGATAGTGAGGGTTGAATGTAGACTGAGACTGCACAGTGCATAGTGGAAGACTCACTAGGAGAGATAAATTTGTAGTTTTGAGGGATGGGAAGTAGAGACTGTGCACTGTGATTGCACAATGTACAGTCCTTGAAAGCATGGGTGTTTCACTGTGATATAAGGCTATGCATGCATAATTCTAAGGGTTATAAATATTGATCGAAGATTGAGCAAGCTTCAAATATAGCTAATCCTCCAAAAATGGTTGTGTGTGGGATCAGTAAGACAAGATAGAGTAAGACATGCAAACCACATGAAAACACACCCTGAAACAATTATATCACAATCATATAACATAAACACACCAAAAGGGTAAATAAAACTAAAAATCCACATGCATACCTTGAAACGACAGCAAAGCAATAACTTATTTCTAAGTTTGGAATTTGAAACATCACTTTACAACACTTATAATACAAGTTACGTCAAGAGTGTTGACTACAACCAGAAAGTGTGTTAAGCTATAAGAGTGTTTATAACACATATTAATATGATATATATCAACATCTAATGTAGAATAATGCACTAGAGTGGCCTCTAGTGGCCTGCTAAAATGAAAATGAGGAAAAGAAAAGTTTTTTTATCCACTTTACCTCTCATATTCACGCATGCAAACTTGTGAATGTGATCCTTAAACCGCACACACAAGCCACCCTCCATGCGGTTACAATCAAGATTTCCTATTTCAGAGAGTGCAACTAGCATCCCTATTCCACATTTTTACAGAGAACCTACAAGCCAACAACCCATATCTACTCAGAACTTTTTAGAACTCTCTCAACCACCTGTAGCAGTCTTCATTCTCTATTATTTTTTATGTTCACTCTCAACCTTTCCAAATAAATTATAATCATTTATACAAAAATTTTATAAACATAGTACCTATAAGTCATGAATTCATATTAATTCACCATTTCCTTAGTTCCATCATAGAATCATCAAGAAGGCTTACTTCCCTATCTTATTAGCTACAAGAAACACATATTAGCTCATGCATTCATAGAAAACAACCAAGAGTCTGTCAAACCATGGAATAGAACCATAACAAGAGCACATCATTTAATGAGAAATTCATCCTGCATGCAACCAAAATTGAACCAGAATGAAGCCATAACAAAACCATCATAAAATCACTCATTCAACCAAAACCTGTGATCATAGATGTCAAGAGGAAACAAAACATAATAATATAAGAATAATTCCAGCCAATCCAGGGACTTTTGCATACCACCTAAACATAGATTGGGACTAAACCAAACCATTCTTCCAGACCAATCACCCTTGTTCCATATTCCAAACATGAATGTGGTATCACATGGGATAAACAAAAAAATAACCAACTAGGGCATGCAAAGGTTAAATCTCCTCCACCCTCGAGCCAAAGTGATATCACCTAAACCAATCCACAGATCACCAAACCAAAACAAGCTAGGATGCCTCATAATTTCTTCACCATACCAAGAGGAATTTTCTTGTCTCTACCCATATGTCAAGAGCTTCCCAAAAAACAACATCTCCACTCTCAACCCTTGAGATTTTCCTAAGACAACCTCAACCAAGATCTGAAATCTATTGTCAATCCAAAGCTCCACCAAACATGGAACCCACTACGTAATGGTTATCAGGGAAATGGCATAGGAAAGGCTGTACATCACTGCCAATCAAGGAAAATCCCATGCCAATGACAACAAAATAGCTAATAAACCAAATACATGAACCATGCATTCAAATCCCAACAAGATAATCACATTTTCAACCTATTACCTACAAAATCCCCATGTTGTTTGTTCTTTATTTACTTGATTTATTCCCTTGCTTACTATTGTCCAAACATCTTCTTGCACTCCCTTGATTTTCCTTGTTCGCTTGATTGTGTCCAATATCTCTCTCTCCTTTTGTGTTTTCTCTTCTTCTTTTCCTCTCCTTTCTCTTCTCCCAAAGTGAATGCATGAATGAATTGAGTCTCTCCCCTTTTTCTTTTCTTTTCTTTTCCTTTTTCTTAAATTTCCCTTGCATGCATATTCATGTCTCCTCATATTCCTTCTCTCTTATTTTACTTTATTTCTTGTATTAAATTTCCAATTATTTCATTTTTCCTCTTGCCAATGCCAATGCCAATTTCCCTAGCCAATAAATAAATAATTGACAACAAGGGGATCCTAATATACTGTTTTTCCCTTCATTCAACTTGGAATATGTGTCCCATGACCTTTGTTTTATTTTTTCCTTTATAATGTCCATACATTATTTATTTACATGGAAGTTCAACACGGGGTTGTTACATAAATGCTTCCAAAAAACTCAGGAAAAGGAAATTATAATGATAAAATTGGTTCTATGTGTGTCTCAGAGGTTATGGACTACATAATCATGTGACCTGTGTGACTGTTTCTACACAATCTGTGAGGGAAACCCCAAAAATTAAAAAGGGAGGTTTTCAGGCTATGGGTATGTCCAAGAGAGACCTAAAAAGCTATAAAAAAAATTAAGTGACTAAAACCAAATGGAAAAATAGTGAGGAAAGGCCTGAAAACAAGAAATTAGATCAAAAAAATAAAGCAAGTGGAGTTGCCAATTCGTGTGTTGAATTTGGTAGCATCATTCTCCCAAATTCTCTTACCTTGCAGTTGGTTGAATCCTACAAGAATATCCACAAAAAGTGAATGATATTAGTGGTTAAATATGGAAAGGAAAACAAAGCATTGAATTAGATGAAAATAATCCATGAAATAAAACTACACTAAACAAATTAAAACAAGCGAATGAAATAAAACAAATCAATAAATTATTGAGAAAAGGGCCCTCTTTGTTTATTGTTGGCAGTGGAAGAGTTACAAATTGACTTCAAAGACACTTGAAGATGGTTTTTTGAGCAATGTTGCTAAATAGATCTCAGTAAGGATTTCCCCTTTTCAATCTCTTTCACAAGATCTTTCTCTCTCAAAGAACTTAAGAATAAGCTCTCTCAATGGTGGAATCCTCTTAGCATTAGAATTCTTGATTGCTTGAAACATTTTTAGAAACATAAAAATGTACAACTCATTCTTATTTTTTGGCTCTCCATCCTCTTGTATTTATAGAAATTTTGAACATCCTCTTCCTCCTTTGGCTCTTAAATGATAAATATTGGCTCATAAATCAAATGGGAGCTACCATCCTCCTTCGATTAAGGCTTCTTTATCCTCAAGGCTCCAATGGTCAGCTCTATAATATTAGGAGATTGAGTATGCTTCAAGAAATATGTATCATGAGGTGTTGAGTGTGCTTTTTATGACCCTCACATCTATCAAATAAAAATACATAAGGGTGTGTCAAACTGTCTTTGGAACACCCATGAGAGTTTATTTTTTCAATAAAATTTAGGAGGACCTTTAATTTTTTCCTTTCATAATATTTTTAGCTGAAAATATGTTGTCCACACATGCCACTTACTGAATCTAAGTTCCATCTTTTTTCTACAAATAAGTGTACAATTTTTTCATAATAACACTTTTGACTATAGTTGTACCACTATTAAATTGTTGGCCATGCTCTTTTATCCTAAAACGCTAATTATTCTTGTATATTCTATTTTCTAAAAATGAGGAAGCAATTTTTCTATGCTCTTATGGCCAGATGCGACGTATATTTTTGGAACATGGCCAGGTATTTGAGGTTAATATGGTGAGAGAGAAAATAATTGGGAAAATACATGGTGTTTGTTTCATTTTCCTTGAATTATCACATTTATTTCTGCATTTCATTTCTTTATAGTCATGTTAAATGAAAATTTACCAAGTAGTTTGAACTATTCTTATTTCACATTTGTAATCATGTGTTTCTTAACCAAGAAGTTGTTGAAAGATTTGTGTTGTTTGAATTTTTGTGACATGTTTCAAATGAATGTATCGTTAGAAATAAGTACAATGGATCTAAATTTGATCCCTAATTATAAAGTTTATATCTAACTACATAGTATTGGCTATACAAAGATCTTGGAAAATCAATTATTGCATAATAATAGAACAATGGCTACAATTTTCTCAACCAATTTGTGAATGAAAATACATGGTAGAATTATTTATTTTTCACTTTCAAAATTATACTTGCATAGATGTCTAAGAGTTCCCTTATTTTCCATAAACATTTTTGGAATCGTTGAATTTAAATCTTATCATAGCAATAATTTATTGTAAAATTATTTAATTATTGAGTTAGAGTTGAAAAACTATATGAGATAATATAGGTTTTATTATTTTTGAAAAATCCTCTCCTGAAACCACTGAGTGTTAGAAACTCATCCTTGTCCATTCAATGATACTATCATTTACGAGTTTAATATATTTTTATGTTCTTGGGTTCTCAATGCTCAGTAGTACTTGTAAGTTCTTGCTTCACTATTATTCTCTCTCGTTTCATTGTACTAGACTACAGATATTAACTATTCCAAAATAGTTATGCTTTTCATATTTTTTTATATTTTATAGGAGTGTCCTTTATGCTTCCACTTTTTATTCCACACTACCATACTTAACAATCCCTTTGACCTATTTGTGTTCAAATTGTTGAGCATTAATAAATGTATCTTATCTCATCAATTATTGTTGCTATGTTGCTTTATTATTAGTTATGGCACAAAATGTTATAAAATTATATATTCCAAATAAATGGAACAAATAAAATATTGCAGAAACAAAAACACATAAAATGCATAAAACAAGAGAAACACATATATACATGGTTCAACGAATTTGGGCTACGTCCATAGAGAAACATCCATTCCTTCCTTGTATATTATCCAACAAAATGAAGAGATACAACCTAAAAAAATATGTCATAATATCCTCTTCACTCTCATGCAGTCTCCTCTTTCTTTTGTGTTCAGAGTACTGATAAAAAACCGCAATATAATTCCCTCATATAAATCTAGGGTTGTATTTTAGGGAGAGAAAAACCTAAATTAACATAAATTATACCATCAGGTCATCTGCTTGGACACCCTGGACCCCATGATGACTATCATATGAGTGGCGTTGCTGCCCCATTTAGGAGATGGGGTCCAACGCAACTGATTCAAGAAAACTTTGATCAATCAAGAATATAATCAAGCTCCACACCCAACACAAAATTTCAAAAAGTTGCAATTTAATTGAATCATAACATAAATGTGCAACCAACTGTCAGAATTTATCTCCATGACCAAATTATATTTAGGTAATAATGAAAAATACAAATTAAGGCACCTGGGGTTTGAATATAATTGAAAAATAAGATTTGGTGTATTTTTATTCAAGGTTTTGTTATATTTAATTGATGAAAGAATGTGGTTGATTGATTAGATATTACCATGTTGGAGCATTAAAGTAATAGAGAAAGATGTTTTCTTGATTTCTAGTGTATTTTTGAAGAGATTGTACATGTTTATAAGGAACTTCAAAAAATTATTTCTTATTTTTGTTCCTTGTAGGTTGAGAATTACGAACATGTGGTCAATGTTTATGAAACTTTTTGTGCTTATAATACATTTATGTTTCTCATGGAGATATTGGTATGGATATTCCAGTTGAAAAGATATTCTTAGCTCAGAAATTGTGGATATACAGGTGAAATATTCTTGGAAATCATGTTACCAATGCTACTCAAATGTTATAATCCATGATTAAGTACCCTAACCCTACCCATTTTCAATCTACAAATGCGGCTAATGTTGTTATGGGTTGGATTGGTTTTCTTATGCTTAGTGGTGAAATTGTTGCATGGGCATATCCTGAGTTGGAAGTGAAGGTCATGGCTCACATATGTATATAATTTTAATCTTATATGGTCTATTCAGCGACCTTTAAATATTTAGTAAGATCTACCCCCTACCTATGAGAACCTTAGAGAGTCTTGCATCTTTGATTGTTCGAATTGTAAATAAAGAAAATGAAACACTCATTGTAGTTCTAACTCATGGTGGCACCACTATTAAATTGGTAGGAAAGTACAGAACAATTGTACCTATTCATTTTGTTTTGGTTCCTTCCCAAAAAACATATTCATTTTTTTTGGTAGTAAACCCTCATCATCTCAAGGATTTCCACTTGGTGGGATGGGCCATGATCAACAATCATGTTGCTAATGCCTTGTGAATGCATAATTACTGGATGCATTGATTTTACATGTATATTTATAAAGTCAATGTGTATATGTGGTAGCATATCCAGAGCATTCATAGGAAATTTCATACATTGAAAAATGATACATGGGATGCGTAAAGCCTCTCTAGTGTTGGAAAATCAATTTTTAGTAAGTATTATAAATTTCAAATATATTTTTACCTATTTATATTCTATTGTTACAAAATTTCCTCAACAAAATAACAAGAAATTGTACATCTATTAAAGATCATAGTTTGACTTTGACTATGGAAAGGATAGTTTTACTATATTTTAAGTTGACTAAATGGAGGGTGGATGTCCTAGGCTTAACATTTAATTATTCTTGGATTTCTCTAAGAAAATGTCACATTGTATCTCATTATATTTGTAATCCTTCACCACATCTCCATATCTATATGTGTTTAGGCACCTATATCTAAGACACTTGGATCTCTCCTTTCACACTTCAGTTATATGTTACAATGAGAATTATTTATAATACTTCCTTATTGATGAAAAATGTAAAATTAGTTGTTATAGATTCTTGTATTAGAAGACATGTCTTCTAGATTTCAACCTTCTTAAGAATATATTTCATGTTGGCTTAACATTATAACATTTCTAATTGTCACACATTCAAACAGTAGCAATGTTTCAAGAGATTCAAAACATTGTTGCAGAAAATCAACCTTTTGTTTTGATGTTCCTTCCTCCTATTAAATAAGGCTAACATTTCTAGATTTTGCATTATGAGGGGACTATTAGCATGACTACGTTAAAATATGAAACACTACTAAAGACATCAACCTATTTGTCATGACTTTGTGGAAAAACCATCTACCCACTATGTGAAATGGACAAATGGATATGGTATGTTGATCTTTCCAGTGCTTGTCCTGTAACAACTCATGAAAGGTAAAGTATTATAGATCGGCCTCTGGGAATAATCTTTCTTACTAATATATAATATTGAAATTGTAAATCATCGACCAAATTTAATTACTAAATGTTTTTCATACTTATTTTCATTGTATGGGAATATGGATTTGGGCATCCTTATGTTGATTTAAAATTATGGGATATTCCCAAAATTTTATGGTAAGGAGAGAGGTAAATTCTTTTAACTCTCTCCTTATTGTCAAATTTCCTGGAATATGAAATCCACATAAATTCAAGAGAGAATTAAGCATCTACTAAATTGAATAAAAAATAAAACTAGCCTACATGACTAAGTTTAAATACCTCTATGTTTCTCAAAACATGGACCTATTGGTCATGACATTATGGACATACTCCTACCTTATTGCATATGTGCAGTGGATAAAACACTTGGAAGATCAATTTGGCATCAGTCTAAAATCATTATTTTTTGACATTCAATTCGATGAAATTGATCTATCTTAGTTTACAAAGGAAAAAAATTACTCAATTTTTTTGTGAATTACTCAAAGGATGGGTTTTTATTAATCAAAGGTCGTATTTTAAAATCTAAGGTATTTTTGCTCGCTGATGCAATAAATCAATTTTTTTATAAATAAATAAATAAAATTCCCTACAAGTTTTTTATATCTTAGAATCCATGAATTTTTTGTTAATTTAAGGTTTTTATATATTTAAATAAAATGAATTAGTTTAGAACAAAACACATGTTAATTGAAGGTTTTTTTCAAACTGGGAGGTAACTCTACATAATGAATCGTGAATTTGATAGAGGGTGTTCATGAATATATACATGGAGGTGAGATTGTTGGGATTCATTTCCCAATGTCCCTTAGACTTCCTTATTTCCTACATTACACTAATATACAATTTCTCCCAATTCCTTACGATTAGGTGTCAACATTTCCCCCTTTAATATGAAGGGATGTTGGTGAGTCCCAACATCGTTTTGAATTTTTCAAAATTTTCTCTTCCAAGCACTTTGCTGAAGATGTCTGCAGTTTGCTCATTTGTGGAAAAATGACATAGATGGATAGTTTTTTCCTCAAAATGATGTCAAATTAAATGGTATTTTGTATTGATGTGCTTCATTCAATCATGGAACTTTGGGTTCTTGGCCAACTTTATTGCAGAATTTTTTTCAATCATGAGTGGAGTTGAATTCATTTGTTTCATCTGCAAATATACTAGGATTTTAATGAGCCACACAATTTCCTTTATCACTTTAGTTGCTGCCACATATTCTACCTTAGTTGTGGAATATGCTCGAACTGACTCTTTGCATGATCTCTAGGAGACAACTCCTGATCCAAGACTCATGGTATAACCTGAAGTAGATACCCCAGTTTATTTTCCTCTATCAAAGTCTGAATCAGAGTATCCGATCAAGTTGAAGTCGCCCACCTATGTATATTTGAGTCTAATGTCTTCAGTCCCATTCAAGTACTTTAAAACTCTTTTTGCAGTAGGCCAATGTCCTTCACAAGGTTTTTTCATAAACCCAGAGGGGATTCCAACAACAAATGAGATGTCTGGTCTGGTAGAACTCAGGTATATTAGACCTCCCACAAACTTTCTATACTTTGTTGCATCCTCAAATTGCTTCCCTTCAATGGATGTGAGCTTCAAGTTTTCTTCCATTGGAGTGGTAAAAGGATTGCATTCATCCATGCCAAACTTGTTCAATAGATATCTAATGTACTTATTTTGAGAAAGAAATATAACTTTAGCATGTTGAGTTACTTCAATACCAAGATAGTAGTTAACATATCCCAAATCAGTGATTTCAAAACCTTTCTTCAATTCCTTCTTTATGGATGCAATATAAATCTCATTTTCCCTTATCATCAAAAGATCATATACATACACCACAAGATATACAACTATTTTTCCAACTTTCTTCACAAACAAAGTTGCATCTTGAAGATCAAAATATTTGAAGTTAAGTTTCAAAACTTGCTCAGTTAATTTCTCATACCAAACTCATAGTGCTTGCTTGAGGCCATGCAAGGATTTTATAAGTTTGTATACTTTGTGTTCTTGGCCCTTCACAACAAATCCTTTTGGCTGGGAAATAAAAACCTTCTCCTTTAGATCTCCATTCAAAAAGGTAGTTTTTACATCCATCTAATGGAATTTCCAACCCTTCTCAGTTGCTAAGGAAAATATTGTCTCGATAGTGGCCCATTTTTCTATGGGGGCAAAAGTTTCCTCATAATCAACCCCTTATTTCTGTGCAAAACCTTTTTCCACAAGCCTTTCTTTGTGCTTTTCAAGTGAGCCATATAATTTTTACTTGTTCTTGCAGACCCACTTGCAATCAATTGGTTTGGTTTCCAATAGAGGATCAACAAGCTTCCAAGTGCCATTCTTTATTAAGGCATCATACTCATTTTGCATCGCTTCATTCCATTCATCATGAAAAGTGGCTTCTTTGAAGGTAGTTGGTTCAATATCTGTGGACAAATTCAATTCAAAATTATAAGAAACATCCATATCAATAGGTGAATCAGAATCATCTATATCACCTCCATTTTTCCTGGTGGAACTTCTTGTTCTTGTCTTTCCAACCTCATCGGGACGAACATTTTCCAGCGTCTTTGTCACCCATTTTGGGGTACCTTTCTAAGATGGCTAGGCTACTCATTTGACTGAGTTGATATTGAATAAAGATTCAGTATCCTAATTATTTCAATCACATCATTCAAGGTGTCATCCATGGTAGTTTCTTCATGTGCGGGAGAGAGTGCTTCGAAAGACGATTCCATAGATTGATTCAGTATAGGAATCCCCCCTTGAAGTTGTGGAATCTGATTATCAAATTCTTGAAATGACGTTGCATGTGTGAATCTATACAAGAGATCAATATACCACTCAAAAACATTGTCATTCTTAGAAGATTCGAGGAATATGAAATCTCTAGATACTAAAAAGTTCCTATTGACTTCATCATAAATATGCTATCCTTTGGAGGTATTGGAATACCCCAAGAAGATACATTTTCGACTTCTAGCACCAATTTTATTTATTTCTAACTTAGGTATCCAAACATAACAGGTGGAACGAAAGACCCTGAAATGTTTTACCGAAGGAATGTGACCATGCCACATTTCATAAAGAGTTTTATTTTTTATTTTGTTATAAGGACACCTATTCTTTATGTACACAGCACATAGAACTGAATCATCCCAAAACATCAATTTTACATTCTTGAAAAACATCATGGAGCGAACCATATTTAAAATTGTCCTATTCATTCTTTTAGCTACACCGTTCTGTTGGGGATTATAGGGAAAAGTTGTTTGATGTATGATTCAATGTTGGCGAAGATAATTTTCAAATTCGTTTGAAGTGTATTCTTTTCCATTATCAGTGAGAAAAGAGCCAATATGAGTTTGTGCATCATTTTCAATCCATGCATGAAAATTCTTGAATGTTTGAAAATAATCATATTTGTTCTTCAATAAGTAAACCAAACACATTCTGTTGTAATCAAAAATAAATTTCATCATATATTTATTTCCATTTGTAGAAGCAACATGCATAGGGCCACATAAATCTGAATGAATAAGCTCAATTTTTCTATGTTCTCTAGAATTTGAATCATGAAAGGACTCTTAGCTATGCTTTCCTAGAATACAAGCAACACATTGCTTAAGTTTCCTAGGAATTGTAGGCAATCTAGTAACACCATTTTTCTTCAAAAATCGAAGGTTTTCATAGCTTAAGTGTCCAATTATATAATTCTATAAAAGACTTGATGGGAATGTACCTTCATCATGATGAGAATTGAATGCAAAATTTTGTGCCTGAGCAGAGGTGCCTTGCAGCTTTAGGAGTCTTCCTTCTATTCCTCTCATGACAAGTGAGTGATTTGATGCTTCTCTGACCTCAATATTGCCATCAAACATGTGAATGGAGTGTCCTTGCTAGTGGACGTGGACCAAGGACTACAAGTTTCTCCTCAACTTAGGGAGGGTATAGAACCTCATGTAGAAGATGGTATAGAACACTAGGCAACTTAATCCTGATTGTGCCAAGCTTTGAAGGCTTGAGTTTAGATTTATCTACAAAGTATATTGATCCATCAACCTTGTCAATAAATTATTCAAAAAAATAATTTATAAAATTCATGTGACATGTTTCTCCTAAATTTAGAAACCAATCATTTCTCCAAGAAGTAAGTGAAGCATCAAACAAGTCTTCATTTACTCCAATGTTACAATGTGCTACAACATAATGAGCAGATTTAGGTGCTTTATCTTTGTCTGTATCATGATTTTTACCTTTTTTTTATTCCTTTGCTACTCAATTTTGTCCCAAGGCAACTTACATGTCGATGCTTCATGCCAATATTTATTGTAGTGTATGCAATGAAGATAAGATTTTTCACTTTGAGCTTGTCTACCCCCCTTCCTATAAAATTTCTTCTTCCTCTTCCTCTTCAGGCACCTTTTCCTTTGGAAGAATCTTGAGCATGATTCTTCTCTCTATGTGTGAAACATACAGCTTCTTCAGAAGACAAAGGGGATGTCTTATTTCCAGAATCCTTCGCTCTTTCTGCAAACTTTTTCTCAAGGGAATCAAAGTTTATCTTCATGAGGTTTCCACTTGCTTGCAATGACTCAAGGAAATGTGAGTAAGTCGGATATAATTACTTAACATAATATATGAGAGGTATGTCAACTTCTACACCAGTATTTTTAATGTCATGCTTGATAGATCTTACATCTAATGCTAAAGCAAGAGGGTCATCATTTTTCAACTCAAGATTGAACAAATTAATCATTAATTGAACTATTTCAAGTTTTGAATGTGAGTCATAGAGTTCTTTTAATTTCCTTAAGGCTTCATAGGCATTTGAAAATGGTGTAAGATGGTGACTGACCTCTTCATTTACAGAAGTTGCAATCAAGGCATAGGAATTACAATTTGTGTTTTCCCAAATGGTGATCTCCTTGTCTGCGGTGGGCTTTGTCGATGGATTGTCTCCTTCTCCTTCAAAAATTCCTCTCCATAACTCATTAAAAATGAGAGTGTGCTTGATTTTCTAAGACCACTCCGAATGGTTCTCCTTGCCAGAGAGAATTACTCCAATGATATATATGAGAGAATTCATTGTAAATATGTACTTTTAAAAATGTAGTTTGCTAGAAAAAGACTCAATTCTGGTGTAAAAATGCACTATGCGGTAAAAAAAACTCAATTTTGGTAAAAAAATGAAATCTAAAGTAAAAAATCAATTTTGGTTTAAACAAAATGTAAAAAAAATATTTTTTTTTTCTTTTAGAGGGGAGGTTAGAGCTAGGGGAGGTTCGACCTGGGGGAGGTCAACCTAGGGGAGGTCAAACCTCAGGAAGGTTTGACTTGGGGAGGTGGAATAAGGGGAGGTGAGGGAGGGCAGAGGGAGGATGGAAGAGGAAGGGCAGAGGAGGGAGCGAGGGAGCGAGGAGGGGAGGGTGGAGGATGGGAATGGGGAGCTTACGGAGGGGAGCGAGAGTAGTAGCAGAGGTCTATGTTGTGGGAGGGTGGAGGGAAGGAGCGGGAGCAGGGAGGAGAGGGTGGAGGAAAGGAACAAGGAGCAGGGATCGGGGAGGAGAGGATGGAGGAGCATAGTGTGGAGCTCGAAGAGAGGAGTGGGATCAACAACTATGGACTGTGTTGTGGGAGGGTGGAGGAAGGGAGAAAGGAGCACAGGGCAGGGGGGGTGAAGGAGGGGAGTGGGGAGCCCACAGAGGGGAGCGAGAGCAGCAGTTGCGAAGAGAGGTGCTACGGGAGAAGAGGGAGGTGAGTTGCAATGGAGCAGCAGGAGATGTTCTGGAGGGGAGAGTAGAAAGCAACACTATGTGTTATTGATGCTAAGGAGCCAAGGAATAGCGGCTCAAAAAAAATTTGATGCCAAGGAGCCTGGGAATTAGCTGAAGGCTAAAAAAAAAAATTCTAATATGGAATTCCAACATCAGGAGGGACAATTCTGCCAAGAGGAGACAAAGAGGTAGGTCTTCCAAGAGCAGGAGGGAGTTATAGGGGCAAGAATGCCAAAAAAGGAGTTGGATCTGATACCATATCAGACCAGGAGGTAACTCCACACAATGAACCATAAATTTTATAGAGGGTGATCATGAATATATACATGGAGGTGAGACTGTTGGGATTCATTTCCCAATGTCTCTTAGAATTCCTTATTTCCTATTTTCCACTAATATAAAATTTCTCCCAATCCCTTAGGATTACGTGTCAACAATTTTTATATAATTAAATACAAAAAAGTAGGTTAGAACTAAATTTTAATCTATGCAAGACACACGTAAGGAAGATGCAAGAAATTAAAGTCAATAGAGGTGATTTTCATCCAGCCATATCAAAAATATGGGATTACAATTAAAGAACAACTGAGCAGAAGAATACATCCATTGGTGTGAAATTTATATTTTTACTTTTGAAATGGATCCCTTAAAATGTTTAATATGCCTAGACATTATCGTATTTGATTCATTTAGCTTCAACATGTTTACTTACAAAACTAGTTCTATTTTCCTCAACAATTATATATTCCCCATATGTTATAGTTATTAGTCCTGCTTCAACAAGGAGTATAGAAATATATGTTTAGTCAAACTACTTTCCCTTTTTCCCCAATAATTATTGCATGTGTTGTTTTGCATACACAAGTGTGAGCACAAGCAATAGCATGTTAATTATTATAACTTTAGCCGTGGTACTGTTGTCGATATTATTTGTTATTTGTGAGAACTTGAACTTTTTTTTTTCACCTTGGTAATCCACTATACAAAAAATTAACCTTTGAGTTGTATGGTCTATTAAATTATTTATATGGTCATAAGCACTTGGAATTTTTGCAAAAAAATATCCTTTTGAGTTGTATGGTCATAAGTACTTGGAAATTTTTACTTCTTACATAATACCACTTATGTAAATGTAATAAAATAGGTAATTAGCACAGGTAAGATTAATTATATAAATAAGGGAAAAAATGATGTGCCTAAAACAATCCTAAGAGACTAATAATTTAGTTTTAAAGCTACAAGTTCCTCATATATCCAAAGATACTTCCACAATATTTTTTCATATATGAAACAATCATTCTGATCAATTTATATTAGATATCCTACAAGAATTCCAACAAATTTCTGTCAGACATCTATGTGAATTCAAATGAATTTATGTTAGATATCCGATGGGAATTCTCACAAATTTCGATTGGATATCCAATGGAAATTTTCGACGAGTTGTTGTAAGAAATTTGATAGGAATTTAGACAAATTTTCATCAGATAATCGATGGGAATTCTAACTTATTTCTATTAGATATTTGATGAATCATGTTAGATATCTGACAGGTATTTCCACGAAATTATGCCAGAAATTCGATGGACAGATTCACTGACAGAAACTACGACCCACATTTTGTTGGATATATGAAAATAATTTTGCTTAGGAAAGGTTTTTGAGTAGCTGACAACAACATGTTCATCGGATTATCTGACTAAATTTTACTCATGAAATTAGGATCCCACATTTCATCGAAGTACCTACGTAATTTCATCGAAATATCTATGAACAAACATTAGATTTTAGTGCATATGTAGCAGTGATTATACTTATTTGTGTATCTAAAAATGATTTGCAATGCCATTTTTAGGCCACTTAGATATCTGACAGGTATTTTGACGAAATTATGCCAGAAATTCGATGGATAGATTCACTGACAAAAATTCTATGGAACAGGGAGTGGGGATCAAGGAGCAGAGGGTGGAGGAGGGTAGTGCGGAGCTCAAGGAGGGGAGTGGGGAGCCCGTGGAGGGGAGCAGGAGCAGCAGTTGTGAAGAGATGTGTTGCGCGAGAAGAGGGAGGTGAGTTGCAATGGAGCAACAAGAGACTTTGTGGAGGGGC
Source organism: Pinus albicaulis (assembly GCA_034641835.2). NCBI lineage: Eukaryota > Viridiplantae > Streptophyta > Pinopsida > Pinales > Pinaceae > Pinus > Pinus albicaulis. Next base: position 1,505,187,552 of record CM076581.1, on the reverse strand, counting down.
AAGCAGAAAGCATCGTTGTGTGTTATTGATGCCAAGGAGTCGAGGAGCAACAACTCAAAAAAAATTCAGCACCAAGGAGCTTGGGATTCAGCTGAAGGCTCAAAAAAAATTCTAATATGGAATTCCAAGAGCAATAGGGATAGTTTTTCCAAGAGAAGACAAAGAGGTAGGTCTGTTAGGAATAGGAGGGAGTTGCAGGGGCAGGAATGCCAAAAAAGGAGTTGGATCTGATACCATGTCAGACCAAGAGGTAACTCCACACAATGAACTATGAATTTGATAAAGGGTGCTCATGAATATATACATGGAGGTGAGACTGTTGGGATTCATTTCCCAATGTCTCTTAGACTTCCTTATTTCCTATTTTACATTAATACAAAATTTCTCCCAATTCCTTAAGTTAGAACCAAATGTGAATATATACAAAACACACATAACGAATATGCAAGAAAGTAAAGTTAATAGAGGTGATTTTCAGCCAGCCATATCGAAAATATGGGATTACAATTAGAGAACAACGGAGAGGAAAAATACATCCATTAGTGTGAAATTTATATTTGTACTTTGGAGATGGATCCCTTAAAATGTTTAATATGTCTAGACATTATTGTCTTTGATTCACTTAGCTTCAACATGTTTACTTACAAAACTTGTTCTATTTTCTTCAGCAATTATATATTCCCCATATGTTATAGATGTTAGTCCTGCTTCAACAAGCAGTATAGAAATATATTTTTAGTCAAATTTCTTTCCCTTTTGACCTAATAATTGTTGCATGTGTTTTTGTGCATACAAAGTGTGAGCACAAGCACTAGCATGTTAATTGTTATAACTTGAGCCCTGTTACTGTTGTCGATATTATTTGTTATTTGTTAGAACTTGAACTTGTTTTTTTCACCTTGTTAATCCACTGTACAAAAAATTAACCTTTGTGTTGTATGGTCTATTAAAATATTTATATGGTCATAAGTCCTTGGAAATTCTAGCAAAAAAATAGCGTTTTGAGTTGTATGGTCATAAGTACTTGGAAAGTTTTAAGTTTTACTGCTTACATAAGACCACATATGTAAATGTAATAAAATAGATAATTAGCATGTGTAAGATTAATTATATAAATAAGGGAAAAAATGATGTGCCTAAAACAATCCTCACAGAATAATAATTTATTTTTAATAGCTACAAGTTCCTCGTATATCCAAAGATACTTCCACAATATTTTTTCAGATATTAAACAACCATTCTGATCAATTTATATTAGATATCCGACAAGAATTCCAAGAAATTTTTGTGAGACATCTATGGGCATTCGGATGAATTTATGTTAGATATCCGATGGGAATTCTCACAAATTCGGTCGGATATCCAATGGGAATTTTGACGAGTTGTTATAAGAAGTTTGATAGGAATTCAGACAAATTTTTTTCAGATAATCGATGGGAATTCTATCTGATTTTTATTAGATATCCGACGACTCATGTTCGATAAATGGTATTTCGATGAACTTATGCCAGAAATTCATTGGACAGATTCACTGACAAAAACTATGAGCCACATTTTTTTGGATATCTGACAATAATTTTGCTTATGAAAGGTTTCTGAATATCTGACAACAACATGTTCATCGGATTATCAGACTAAATTTCACTCATGAAATTAGGATCCCACATTTCATCGAAGTACCTACGTAATTTCATCGAAATATCTATGAGCAAAAATTAGATTTTAGTGCATATGTAGTAGTGATTATACTTATTTGTGTATCTAAAAATTATTTGCAACGCCATTTTTAGGCCAGCTACACCAAAATATTGGTGCAACTAACCAACCCCGAGTCATATTTAGAGTATAAGGAGTTCATTTTTGAAGAAAATTTATAATAATATTCAGTTGAAATATAATCAAGGAAGGGATCCTGTTGTCCAAGTGGTTTATCCACTACCTCCAACTATAATTCTCTTCTTTTTACTTGGGAAGAACTGGAGAGGAATTTATACTTTAGAGATAAATTTTTAATTTATATATTTTTTTAAATTAATTTCATTAATATAAATGTGTATGTACATATGTTAATGTTTGTAGGCCGATGTGATAATTTTACTCGGATCAACAATATTACTAGCTTAAAAAACCATGGAAGTAAGAAATGTGTTGATATAAGACAAGTGCGGAGCTAAAGCTTATGCAAAAGAAACCAATGTGCAAAGGTAGAGTTTGTGCAGAGGTAAAGTATGTGTGTAGGTAAAGCGTGTGTGAAGATAATAGGATTAGTTCCACTACTCCGCATAAGTTAGGGTCAAAAGTTGTACTTTAGTTGCGCACGTGCCTTGCTTCCACATAGAATTTAGCTCCAAACATGTCTTGCATGTGCATATGCATTAATTTTGCACATGCATTTGTTCCACTAGTTTTAAACATGGTATATTTTTACAGGCGAGACACTTATCATGTAGGCCTATATATATTAAAATATGCACAAAGATATTTTTGCTGATGGAATTAATATATATTGTTCCCAAACACTAAAAATTGATCTTGTAAGTATAAATGTCTATGCAATTGTTTCCAAGTAAAAATGGGGGAATTACATTTGGACATGTTATCTTCTTTGACAAAAAATAACCCTAGCCAAGGAAAAATGTAGAAAACAAAAATCTAGAAAATGAGGGAAAGTGTCATTACTCATTCATGAATATATGTGACCATGCCTCAGTAAAAAACACAACAAATAATTTCATAGCTCATAATCCATATATGAAAAAACAAGTATACTTATATGTGTATTCAAGAATGTTTGCAACACCGCTTTTAGGCCAACTACACCGCAGTAGAGACCCTTTAACCAAACCAGAATAAAATATAGAGATTTACCAAAGGCTCAATAATATATTCTTCAGTTTCACCAGATTTAACAAACTATGTGGGTGCTTTTTTGGTTTATATTTTGAAGGCAAGCATTACAGGAGTAAAAGAGCTAATTGTCTTGGTGTTTTCTTGACATAGTCTTTAACAAAATAGAGAGTACTTAGTCTTTAAAGGAAGTGAGGTGAGAGGAATGATGAGTTAGGTAACTATGGATTCAATACCATACCTTTTTTATTCTGAAAACAAAAACCTCAAAAAATGGGTAGGATCTCTAAGGTGAGCTAAGGAATTAAAGTGGGGATGGAAAAAAATGTGGGCTACAAGTAGAAAGTGTAGTGATTTAAGAGAAATAAGCTTGAATGCTATTTTAATATGCCCCTTCTCAATCTGAATTCTTGCTAGTTGACTCCTCTATAGTATTTTATAGTCAATTAAGGGACAACCAAAGCCCTGTTCCATTTTCTCTATGCAGAGCAACCACAAAACTACAATGAAAAAAAAATGAAAAATTAACCAAACTACATAATGGGGAGGGGTTTTGTCCAAATTCCTATGTTTGGGAGTGAGGACGAAATTGCATGTGGGCCTCATACAAGGTTACACATTGGATAACCCTGCAGCTACATTGTTTAATTGTACAGTTTAGACATGGGTGTTGTTTAAATATTTTGATGCTTCCTTATTTTATTTTAAGATATTTTATGGCTCTGTTTTACACTATTTATTTCAATTTTAATATCCCAACAAGATTATAAATCAAATATTTATATTTGGCCCGAGCTTGTGCATGTTTACCCTCGAAATTTTTCCCTTGACTGTTTTTATACTTAACCATATTTCATGTATGCATAGCAATTCTTTTGTTCCTTGCTCCGCACACACATTTCCTCTAGACACACGTTCTACTAAACATACTCCCTCTTGTGCATATTGTTTATTTTGCACACATCTTCGACTCTACAGAACTCTTGTTCAACACAACTACTACTGCCATAGTTGTCACTTATCACACATTATCTCACTCCCCACTATTAATTTCCTATGGACCATTTGTCATGATCGCAATATTTCAAGGTGCAATATTTATCTCAGCTCATTAAATTTCCCTGTCATTCATTCGTACTGATATCAAGGATGTTAAAAGTGAATCAACCTTAATATCAAATGGTCGAAATGGTTTTAAAACTTCGAGTTATATTTACACTATTACCATAAAGGACATGCTTCATCTATTAAGTTTCTACTTATTATCTTATTGTACTCAACAAAAGTCATACACAAGAGAGTAACAATTAGTAATTATACAAGCAAGAAATAAATTTAGGGGTAAGTGGAATTGAGAATGTTGGAAATCCATTACATATTTCTTAGTACAAACAAAATATGATTGACAGAGGAAGGAAAGAATAGATTTGCGGTGATACCTTTAACTTACTTGTTTTTCAACATAATACTTTTCATTGGTCGACAAAATATTAGGGGTATGTGAACTTATCACCATAGAATAAAATCAGCAATCGAATATGGGCAATTGGGTTGCTGAATGGTGAATGTGTCCATAAGTTTTTTAATTTCAAGGAAATTTTCATGTTCCTTTCTCGATGCATCGACACCTCCGCACACAATTGCTTCAACACTCCACCATCATGCACAACACTAATTTTGTACAACGCTACCCGTGCATTCACACTACTCTTTATAATATTTCACTGCACTTGTCAATGCATGTTTTCCCACTCAATGTTATTATTAACTACTTGTACACCAACTATAATGATCACAAATATTTCATATGTATTCACTTCATAAATTCTTCTATCACTTATGGTACCTATATTGGGGATATTAAAATAGAAGCAAGTTGCAGAGTAAATGGAAAATATGGTTTTGGAATTTTAAGATTTATCTCCAATATCTCCCATAAATAATGAGCTTAGCATGTTAAATTTTTATTTCTTAAGATCCTCCTTCCCAATAGAGTTCACACGTGACATAATAACATATGGTGATTATACAGTAAAATGAGTTAAATTATTATTTATTAACGTTTACATTCCTAAAGGAGTTAACACGTGAAAAGGTAATAGTTGGTGATTATATAGGAAAACAAGGAATTTATTCCAGAAGAGGCATTGATAATATCATTTATTAACTAGGTATTTTTAAGTGCAAAGAAAAGATGGATGGTAGAGGATGGAAAGAAGTTATTTGCACTTGTATAATTAACTCTAATAAATTTCATTGGTTGACTACATAAGAGTGGTATGTGATCCTACCCACTGAATAGAAGAAAAACAACAAAATTTGGACAAGTGGATTAGTGAATGCTACATTTGTCCTAAAGGTTTTGTATTTCAAATATTTGTTTTATTTGTGTGCAACGAATTTTGATCCAACAATAAGAACAAACATAATATGAGTGAAGAAGAGCTTGATTCCACTCACTCCCAAGGCATGTAGAAGGTTATTCAAACTACCAGATCCCAATAAGTTTCAAATGTTTTTAGAAGCATATATATTCCTGGAGTCACAAGAAGATGGCATGAACATCATTCAAGAATTCATTTGGGAAACTTTCCAAGCTTCTTCTAATTTTTCCTTTCTAAATGGTTTTTTATTGACTTATCCTTTTAGAGACCTTTCTTGGATTTTCGCACACGTGATGGGGCGAGAAACTATGAAAAATGTCCCAAAAGGCATACTTTATGTCCTCTACTACTCTTACTAAAGATATTATTTATTATTTATGTCCTCTGAGTTGTATTTTCAGTTGGTCAATTTGTCCTAAAGCAACAATTTTTTGATGATGCCATATCTGAGAACATCCATCCTGTCCAACCATGTCTTTTACGGCCTACCTTATAAAGATAATTTCAACCCGAATGAAGAAACAACACAGATTTGGTATCACAGACTCGAGAAGCATAAAGATTCCTTTTATTTGTATCAAATACACGATTTTTTTGTAAAGGAAGTAAAATACATCAGAACTAGATCAGATCCTACCCAAATATCAGCAAAATCCAAGATTTCCTATGGGGAAAATGAATCCATGAAGAAAGAGAGGGTAATACCACGATTTCAATATAATGGATTTCAATATAAGCCGCCACTATTTCCCAAATTTTTTATAGATAAGTATTTCATTATTTAAGTCTACATAAAATACCATCTATGGCTACTTTTATTTGAACAAAAAAATAAAAAGAAAAATATTTCTTTTCCATTTATTTTTGGATAAGTGATCGTGAAGAACGAGACTCACCTCCAAGGTGTGCAAAATATTTAAATTCTTTTAAATTAAATGAAGCTTAAGTCATTCAAGGGTTTGATCGAGAAGTTATATTTTGCATATACCTAGCTATAATTAGATATGGAATTTTTTTTACAAGATTTGCAAAGGAGATTGAAGAAAGTCACACCAGCGTATCCAAAAACAAAGTGTTTAAAATACATACTAAATAATTTTTTGAAGAAACTAGCACGAGTATGGGAGGAAGATACAAACAGATATGAAAAACCCTATAGAGAAACCTCCACACCACGGGGTCGCTCAATTTCATCTTCCACTAAAATAAATAAAAACACAACCTCAAGAGAAAGACTGAGTAATGATAAGGCTTTTAGGTGGCAAAGATGAGGAAGATCCCATGCTGGGTAATTTAATTGATAGCTAAATTACTTCATTAATTGTCAACCAAGGTTTGTGTACTTGTGAAGTGTATGTGCAAAATATATTCTAGGAGTTCTAATTATTACTATAAATATGAAATTAAGATAAATATAAATGAGATTAGATTAACTCAAAATAGTCCTATGCACATGTTTTTCCATCAAAATTAATATTTTCAAAGAAAAAAAAACCAAGCAGAAATTAATTGAAAATTATAACTATCAAACTCAATTAAAATTTAATCTATTGCAACAAGAATTAAAAATCATTATATTTGAACTAAATTGATATTTAATCTATTGCAGCAAGAATTAAAAATTATTCTACTTGAATTGAATTGAAAAATCTATTCTAATGGTAGAATTGAAATTCTAATTATTTTTGTAGGAAATTAAAATATTCTAAATTCCCTTGCAAATCAATATTCTATTCTATTCAACTGAAGAATAAATATAAATCTAATTAATTGATGAAAATAGAAAACTAAGATGCAACTCAGAAGGATTACTAATGTTCACAGTTATGATTTAGAATTGTTGTGTCCATTACTCATGAAATTAAAACGAAAACAATTTAATGAAGCAAATTTTCAAAAGGAAATATTTTTGTCTTTTTATGAGTGCTTGGCCTTTTCAAAATGTTGAAGATTAAACTAGAAACCAATGAACAAAATACCAATAAAAACATTAACTAACTGCGATGAAGAAAATGTTATTCATGAACATAAGTTAAAATTAACATAACCAAAGACTAAACTAAACTTACAGCTCTCGAGGAGGGTCTCTTGTTGAGTGCAAGCACGAAATCAAATATCAAACTATTTATCCACATATTAATCACCAAAGGAGCAGAGTATTTGTATTAAATACCGAAGTACTCAATAGCAAATTATTACAAATTTAAAAATTCTAATGATTTCCATTACCTCACCTAGGGGCCTTTTATAATCCTCTATTAAACAACTATATTAAAATTCATAAGCCGAGAAGCAATTTTTTGCTTTTACAACTGAGAAATTAAATCAAAATCAAAGTCTTCCTTCTCATGATTTTCTACTGGAAGATAAAATCGTGAGAAGGTTCTGATTTGACATATCAAATCCAAATTCTTCTCATCCAATTCCATGCTCGCTTAACGATGCCATGATCCTTCTTCAAATCCTCTCCAAAGTTGGAGTATTATAACCAGATTTGACTTCTAGTTTGACCATTAGATCTCTCGAAACAAGTGACTTTCCAGATCATTATGATATATGGATTTCCATATGTCAACCATTTTACAACTATATATGTCCTTTATTCCTTCTTAAGAATGTTAGAACATATCGAACCATAGATGTAGCAGAAAAGTATTTGGTTAGTTGTAGGAGTGCAATTCGGTAGCTATAGGAATGTTTGATTAAATTTCATAAAGAAACTGTAGATTATAAACCATGAATCACTGATACATTTTATTATGTTTCAGCATATATATTGTTGGAAATATTTTCATTGATGGAAAAGGAGAAGATCAGGAAAAACAAAGGTATAAACGAACAACAAGGCAAAAAAGACAAAGGGTAGTGAAACTGCTACATTGAAGAAATTGCAATAATGTGAAATTGTTGATTGAGCTAAATTGTTGTGATGCAAAGGCAAGTCTCTAAGGCAAAGGCAAGACTCCAAGGAAAATACAAATATGCATTAAGCTAAAATGTTGTTATACAATAATGATATACTTTGTTATTTCATGTTGACATTAAATTGATCCATTCAATCATTACATGTGGCTAAAATTGATATTGGATTGTTTATATTTTTATGGACTAATATTCAATATATGAAGTGCGTGGAAACGAATGAATGGAAGGAAAATAGTCAAACCTATTCTATTCCTATTCCTATGTGGAATACAAATAACCATTTAACTATCTCTATAAAAGAAGTCATTTTGGATTGTATTAAGATGTTAGAGAGATGGAGTTGACTGAGATAATATGCACATATGGAGATGATGTGAAGCAGATTTGAAGGAAGAAGAGGCAGAAGTAAAGATGGAAGTATGCAGAGTTGATAGCAAGGTAAATCATCATATTATTTTCATGTTGTGTGAGGGGATTGTGGTCTCCTATCAATTTGTGTCTTGATGAAATGTTCAGCTGGAGTTGGTTGAGGTAGCCTGCCTCCTGTGGGTGGTAGCCTGCAGAAAACACATGGAAGTTGGAGCTTCCTTGCATGTTGTAGCTTGCAAACATTTGAGGTGGCAACCTCCTGTAGGTTGAAGCCTATAGAAAACCAGATGCAATAAGGATTAGGAGCTTGCCTTTGCATCACAACAATAATAAAATTGTGGGTTTCTCCCTTATGGGTTTCCACTTACATATGATTTCCATGTGAAATATTACTATGTGTTGATGTGATGTCTTAGGCTGCTTATTACTTTTTGTTTACATATTCATTTTTTTGATCATTATGTATTAAGTTGCTCATGTAATTATTTTGTCAGTGAGTTTAATTAAAGGAATTTTAATGTCCATTAATGGACTAAACTGATTCACCCCCCCCCAGTTTAGTCAAGGGTTCATTAATTGGTATCAGAGCTAAGTTCCTTTGGTGTAACCCTAATATCTTGAAGGAGATCTATTTAAGTCATGGACTATCAAAGTGTACCTGTGTTGAGTTCAAGAAGCTTTCATGAATGGAGATATAAGGTTAAAACATAAGTAATGGCTAGTGTACGAAAACTTGAATGCAATGGTTACTGCAAATAATATCCCTGTTTACAATAACAACAGTGGAATGCAAAGGAAAAATGTCTAATGTATAATAGTATTCATAAAAAGTATCTTGATACAGCTATGGATCTAACATTTGCAAAATAAATCTGGAATACATTGCATCTCATGCATGAAGGAGACACTAGTGGTTGCATTGTTAAGAATAAGAAGGTAAACAAGAAGAGGAAAAACCCCTTTCAAAAGGAAAAGGTTCAATCAAATGAGGTAACTGCTAGTATGAATGGACACGATTGCCATGAAGAAATTATAGTTGAATAGCAAGCGAAACTTGACCCTGTTTCGATTGAAATAGGAAGATTGAAGAATGAAAACAAAGATTTGAATAAATTAGTGCAGATATATGATGAGAGAGAGCATCAATACAAGGAAATTTGTTTTCATCTAAGGACCCAAATTAAAGAGGAAATGATAACAGAAGAGATAATGAATATTTGACAAAGGGAGAGAGAGGTACAATGTGAAAGATTAGAATCTAAGATTATTTTAGCTAGAAGAGAGTTAGTTGGAAAGAACATTTTGTGTAAGAATTTAGAAGAGGAGGTTGTATTCATAAAGAACCCGGAAAAAATAGCCATAAAGAATAATGGAGTAGCCATAAAACTACCTACAGGAGAAGAAGCTAGCTAAAACATGGTTTGTAATGAAGCTAACACAAACAAGCAGCAAACCAAGAACAAAAGAAGGAAACAAAGAATGTTCATTTTGCAAGAACACAGTCTTCTCATAGACAAGAGGTTAGAAAGATTGTAAGATTTAAAAGGAGGAAATATGTCTCATGCTTCCATTGCCATGAACAAAATCTAAGAGAAATGAAATAAATACTACTCAAAAAAAGGTGGAGAAGACAATGAAGTTCCATCATGTAAACACACAAAGAAAACTCTCATCAACCAAGTACACTAAATATATTTTTGGTTATTGTTATCTATGCAATGAATTTGGTCCTCAAGCACTTGAATGCAAATTATACACAAAGAAAAGTGTGAACTCAAGAAGGATCAAATCATTTCATGCACTTCTAGGCAATACAAAATGTTATGTGTGTAAGAACCTTGGCCACAAGGACAAAGACGGCAAGCTATCACATACCCTAAAGAAGGAAAGACAAAATATGTACACTGCAAGAAAACCAGACAATTTGACAAAAGGAAATAAATATTGTAGAAAGAAGCCTACTAAAGTGTGAAAGAAGAAAAACAAAGAACAACTAGTGACCTAGCTTGATCTCACGGGCAGTAACTCAATAAAAGAAAATATGAATCTCTTGAATATTTGAACAACACCATCTCAGCAGGAGAGTAACCTTGAAAATATGATTCCAAGCGATGTAAACATATGTGTGTGTGTGTGTTTAGAAGAAAAAAACAAATAAATGAGTTCAAATAAGATCTTGTGGTTGATAAATTTCATAAGGAGATAGAATGCCAAAAGATAAAGCAACCTTAAAAGAGAAATAAATTGACATCAATGTGAGGATGGCTTCTTTAGTTGCTGGAGATTGATAGGTTGTTTCGTAAAAGGAGGTTGAATTTCAAAAAGATAAATGCAACATATTTGTGGAACTAAGGAAGTGCTCAGACTGCATTTTCTTTGAATACATGAAGCAGAAAGAACTCCATATGTGGATGGAAAAGTGGGCATTGCCTTTGCCGTGCGAGTTATGATTATTAAAGGGTCTGACTATGTTGAGGAAAAACATAATAAAACCATTGATATGCTTCATCTAGAAGATGGAAAATGTAAAGAAGTATAAGTAACTCTAACTGGGGCTTCCCAATCAAAGAGATTTCAAAATATTTAAAATTATGAATGTTGCAATGAGTACAACCCAATCTTCTCCACATAGCCTCACATACCCGTAGATGTTGCCTAGATAAGGATGATAAACAATAGTATATGACAATATAAAAATCGATATTAACAATGTCAAAAGGGTTATCTAGTTCAGTGAAACTGTACTTGTGTAGCGAAGCAGAATTACTTACGGTATCATACGTATTAGAAACAAATCCTCCAAAGGTACCATGCCAAAATCATGATAATCATCAATTTCAAATGCACGAGATCCCACAATAGAGTTTGCTGCAAAATAATTTTCAACAGAAAACCAATCTCTCAGAAATTCAATTGGATTCAAGGCAACGAGTGAGGAAATAAACTCCTTTCAGCCTTCATGGAGAAGTTTCATATCTTCCTCAACTACCTTGTGAATTTCGGTGCCTGAGAGGAAATTATCCACCTCATCGACAGTCCAAACTAAGGGAATGCATTCATGGTGAGGCAGACCTATATTATCTTGATGATAATGACTGAAACGTTACAAGTTGGATCGTTTCTAGATGAGAATGGCAGTGCATCATATGCGTTGAGGATGTTACTGAATAAGGAATCTATTAAATATTCCATAGGATATATGCACACATTCACACCTGGAATGTGCATTTCTGAACGATATTTGAAGCGGTGCAAATGTCTTTCTGAATTTTGCATTTGGCACAGATTCTGGTAGAATGTGTCATCAAGTGAGCAATAATTTCTAAATGGACAACGTTACTATCTCATCACAAAAATCTCAAAGTTAATATCTCTGCGTTAAAATCCGACATTAATCTGGCAGTGTTAATATCAGACAGGTGAGAGGGACAGTGGCAGAAAATGACTAGGATGTAACGTTACTTAGACTATCAAGTGAATTCATAAGAATCTGAAATGTAAAAATAATAAATGGACATAGATGAAAAAGTCATAATGAAGCGTTAATGCGCTCAAATACATTGAATAATCAAATTAATTTGGGGCAGAGACAACGCCAGGTGACAAAATCCAACAAAAAAAAATAAACAAATGCATTAATAGTTTTCGCAATATACCAGTGGAATTCTCATTCAAAATATCAGAGGTTGACAACATACAACCTAAAAAAAATTAATGCAAATTTCAGTAAATGTTGCCACAATGATGATGAAAATCCTGAAAAATATATCAATGACCGTTCAGGCTATTATAGTGATCGTTTTTCTTGCGATGCCAGGGAATCAACCACACACAAGAGACACTTGTAATGCACTCGTAGACCACTACCCATAAGTTGCAGGACACTTGTAGGCTACTCATCAACAATACCGAAAACATTTGCAACAAATAATACCATTGTTGTTTTGGAGAGTATTCCAGGAATGAAAATTGTGCCTCGAACAAAATATATAATGGAGAAACATGCAATATTTCGAATTTGAAATGAAACTCGGCTTTTAGTTTTTCTTTTGGCCATGCAACTATGACCTCTTCCTAAAAAAATCACTAAATGTAGAGATGGAATTTGATATATTGATTCCACAAGTCCACGACTCCAGTTTTAGAAGTTCGAAGAATTGTTTTTGGTATATAGATCGACTATGGCGATTTTACTTCCGTGGTTAGTCGGCGACATTATCAACACTAAGGTGAAAAACTGCATTGTCGTCAAATCACTGAAGTGCACATTTAGTCAACGGTTCATTAATTATGCTCACCGTTATTCTTGTTACACCGATAGGGGTATCCCCTATTGGAAGTAGCATCTTTTGTGATTATGCTAATTAATCTTTTTGATCTGATGGTCTAGATTGAAAGATGCCGGTATATTCTGGTTGTCGCCACTCAATCAAAGGATCAAATCTACCCCACTAACTTCTTTGGATATCTAAATCAACATAAGTTAAACCGACAAATTAATTTTTACAAATTTTCGATTAGTAATGCATCAAATGCAATTTATTAATTTCCACCTATCGAGATTAAAATTTCGAATGAAACTGAAAGATTAACCCTTGTCCAAGTGTGTGAAACGGTTATGCAAGGTGTCTGAAGGCGCCCACGGACAAGGACACGTTGTGAGAGGAAACGTTGTGGGCACCCTGGTGGTTTCAAATCGGGTAATGGTGGAGGAGTGGAACAACTGCAACCATGTGGTGAGTTTTCTGCAACGTGGCAGAAGCGTGCGCATATGCTAAGCGCGTAGTGAAACGATTTATTGATGCGTGTGAGACCGCCATTAAAAACGGTAAATATCCGGAAACGATTGTGAAGCTTCCTTGTCAAACACCCTCGTCTGGCTCTTCACATTCCCGAATTCGACAGTTTTTCGAAAATCTTGGATCTTGCCTCATTTGCAGGTCTGGTTAGTTACTACAGTGTATTTTTGAAGTACCGTGTGCAGGGTATTTTTTTGAAGGACTCATTGTATGAGTTGGTCGTAACTTTGAATTATTCGTTGGCTGTCACTTATTATTTCTGGCCCGTTATCGTCCCGGAATATTCTTTCAGTTGTGGAATGCTTGGTCTGAGTGAGGGCCGAGGGTCTTACATGATATTTATTGGTTTGTATCTGATTTATTATTTTTCATTTTGTGTGTATAGGATTTCAAAATTCTATTTGATGGCAGAAGCATGCGCATATGTTGAGTGCGCAGTGAAACGATTTATTGATGCGTGTGAGACTGCCATTAAAAACGGTGAAGATCCGAAAACGATTGTGAAGCTTCCTTGTGAAACACCCTTGTCTGGCTCTTCACGTTCCCGAATTCGACAGTTTTTCGGAAATCTTGGATCTTGCCTCGTTTGCAGGTCTGGGTAGTTACTACAGTGTATTTTTGAGGTACCGTGTGCAGGGTATTTTTTTGAAGGACTCATTGTATGAGTTGGTCGTAACTTTGAATTATTCGTTGGCTACGACTTATTATTGCTGGCCCGTTATCATGCCGGAATATTCTTTCAGTTGTGGAATGCTTGGTCTGAGTAAGGGCCGAGTGTCTTACATGATATTTATTGGTTTGTATCTGATTTATCATTTTTCATTTTGTGTGTATAGGATTTCAAAATTCTATTTGATTAAAGAAATTTCACGTAATATTTTTAATATAAATTAAAGAGTAAGATTTTTTATTTTTATTTATTTATTTATTATAGGAACAACACTGGGCTGCTACAGGCCTGCTTGCGACTGCACATGTTTTGGAGAGACGGGAAACTGTTAATGGCAACGGAAAGGGGTACCAGGTTGTTTTGCATGTGTTGGACTTAATCTATGAATGCGCCGTACGTCTTAACTAGTTTAATGAAAAAACTGGTTTGACGAAAAAGATGAAGCATAAAATGAAAAACCTAATGGCGTGGATAGTGGCGGCCTTCTTTTTGTGTTGTGCTCGAACTAATTTTTCCAAATTTTCGTTGCTGTGAGTATTGCACACTTTAAGTAAAATACAATTGATCTTCCTATCCACAATAAAAGTGCTTATACGGATACGCTGTAGGTTTCATGATTCGCACTCTCACATAAGTTACAGCGTTATTATCAATTTCTCATCCCTAATTACCCTTTTCCCGAAAATTAAATCCTCTATTTTCTTTCTCCCTCAAAATAAAACAAAAAAAGGGAATTCGTAGGGGCAGTAATTTACTCTCTCTCTCTTTTTTTTTTTTTTTTTGAAAAAAAATCCATTTTATTTATATATGTTTTAAGCGCAGTAATCTAACATTTTTTTTTAATAAGTATGGCATCACTCCATATCGTTTCTGAGGTCAAGGCAATGAAGGCAATAGTAAGTGGAAAGTTTGGATAAAGTTGGTTATATAATATTGAAAAATTATGATATTATAATAAAATTTATTTATATATCAACAATATATATTAAAAAAATGTACTTATATATTAATAATATAAATAGTAAAGAAGGGATGTATTTTTATGATTAACAATTTTATCATATGTTTTATATATATATGAGTTGTAAATGAATTAGTTTGTGTGGAGTTTAGTTCAATCAAGGTTATAAGTTAGAATTTTATGGAGAAAAGTTGAGGATGAGAGATACCTTTAGAAGAATTAAACTAGTGATAGCATATTGAGAAGATTTTCTTTGACTTAGCTTAGATTGATAAAATTGTAATTTCGTTAATTTTTATGTTGTTTTAATCATGACAATGTGAATTCTATTGTGATAGAATTTTTTTTATGTTTATCATGGTTATATTCCTTTTAATATTGGTATTGTGAATATCATGAATTAAGTATTTTAATACTTATCATGAATTGAATACAAAATCCAAGGTTGATTGTGGTTTTTTTAGTTTAGTTTTCTTAAAATAATACTTTATTATTATAAAAATTAACTCATTTTAAATAACTATGTATTTAAAAAAATATAGATTGGAACAAACCACACTAACCCGAATGTACCATATGATTTGAAAACCATAAAATATAGTTTTACATTTGAAAGTCATTCAAATAAATTATAAATATAAATTTAATAAATAATTTTTTATATTAGATTTTATTTAGGAAATATTAATTTTTTTATTAATTTTTTTATATAATAATTTGGAGTGTTTTTTTTTTTTAACATACAAAATTTAAATGAATTCTATTTCTTTTAATTTCAGGTTACATTTTAATAAACACTAATCATTATTATTAATTATCATTATTAATTTTTTTATAATTAAAAAAAAATGAAATTAATAATATAAATAAAACTTAAAATTTACTTTAAAAAATTAAGTTTTTTATATCATATGTTTTAAATATTAATTTAGGAAAATAAAATATTAAAAAGGTTTAAAAATATTAATTTGGTAGTATAAGTAATACAATCTTTATTATTTTTTTATTAAAAGTGTATGAGGTGTAAATTTTTTTTATGCTTACTCTAGCTTTGACACATCTTTCCTAAAATAAAAATAAAATTTTCATTAAATTAAGAAATAATGTCAACTATAATGAGAGCAAAAAATATTACATATGTTTGGTTCATTTTAATTAAAAACGTTATTGGACCAATAGATGCATTAGAAAAACCTATATGATAGAGATATCTAATTCCTTTTGTGCTCAATCAATAACATATTTTGATGGAAGAATTATAAACCATATTTCTCATTTTTAAATATATATATATATATATATATATATATATATATATATATATATATATATATATATACATATACATACATATTATTCTAAAATGTTTCATTCCTTGAACAAAACAAATAATTTAAATCAATTCCCTTGGGTTCACAAATTCCTTTGGTTTATAATATTAAACCCTTGGGTTTATTAGTTCTTTTGGTTTATAATATGAATAATCGATCAATGTCATCCATGATCAAATGTCACATTGTGACAAATATTGTCTCAATATGAAAATCACCCATTGCCAACCATGGTCATAGTTGGTCCAACGTTGCATTGTGACAACAATTTTCTCAATGTTTAAATCAATTCCCTTGGATTCACCAATTCCTTTGGTTTATAATATTAAACCCTTGGGTTTATTAGTTCATTTGGTTTATAATATGAATAATCCATCTATGACATCCATGATCAAATGTCACATTCTCACAAATATTGTCTCAATATGAAAATCACCCATGGCCAACCATGGTCATAGTTGGTCCAACGTCACATTGTGACAACAATTGTCTCAATGTTTAAATCAATTCCCTTGGGTTCACCAATTCCTTTTGGTTTATAATTTGTTGGGTAATGGTTGTCCCTTGGGTTCACCAATTCCTTTAGTTTATAATATTAAACCCTTGGGTTTATTAGTTCTTTTGGTTTATAATATGAATAATCGATCAATGTCATCCATGATCAAATGTCACATTATGACAAAAATTGTCTCAATATGAAAATCACTTATGGCGAACACTGGTCATAGTTGGTCCAATGTCGCATTGTGACAACAATTGTCTCAATGTTTAAATCAATTCCCTTGGGTTCACCAATTCCTTAGGTTTATAATTTTTTGGGTAATGGTTGTCCCTTGGGTTCACCAATTCCTTTGGTTTATAATATTAAACCCTTGGGTTTATTAGTTTTTTTGGTTTATAATATGAATAATTGATCAATGTCATCCATGATCAAATGTCACATTCGGACAAACATTGTATCAATATGAAAATCACCCATGGCCAACCATGGTCATACTTGGTCCAACGTCGCATTGTGACAACAATTCTCTCAATGTTTAAATCAATTCCCTTGGGTTCATCAATTCCTTTGATTTATAATTTTTTGGGTAATGATTTTCCCTTGGGTTCACCAATTCCTTTGGTTTATAATATGAACAATCAATCAATGTCATCCATGATCAAATGACACATTTTGAAAAACATTGTCTCAATATGAAAATCACCCATGGCCAACCATGGTCATAGTTGGTCCAATGTCGCATTGTGACAAAAATTGTCTCAATGTTTAAATCAATTCCCTTGGGTTCACCAATTTCTTTTGGTTTATAATTTTTTGGATAATGCATGTCCTCTTGTCTACCAATTTCTTTGGTTTATAATATTAAACCCTTGGGTTTATTAGCTCTTTTGATCTATAATATGAATAATCGATCAATGTCATCGACGATCAAATGTCACATTCTGACAAATATTGTCTCAACATGAAAATCACCCATGGCCAACCATGGTCATAGTTTGTCCAACATCGCACTGTGACAACAATTGTTTCAAAGTTTAAATCAATTCCCTTGGGTTCACCAATTCCTTTGGTTTATAATTTGTTGGGTAATGGTTTTCCCTTGGGTTCACCAATTCCTTTGGTTTATAATTTTAAACCCTTGGGTTTATTAGTTTTTTTGGTTTATAATATGAATAATCCATCAATGTCATCCATGATCAAATGTCACATTCTGACAAACATTGTCTCGATATGAAAATCACCCATGGCCAACAATGGTCATAATTGGTCCAACATCGTATTGTGACAACAATTGTCTCAATGTTTAAATCAATTCCCTTGGGTTCACCAATTTCTTTGGTTTATAATTTTTTGGGTAATGATTTTCCCTTGGTGTTGAGGAGGTAAATCCCCTCTGCGGACAGAGGCGATCCCTACTAGCTCAGCAGGGGTCTAGCAACAAACAAACAATGCTATGACGCAAGCTCCTAATTACGAATGAAAGACTTGGGATAGAAGCCTACCTGGATTCCAACGCTATGATCTGAAGAAGAAGTGTCCCCGTCCTTCAGCCCTGGAAGATCACAATCCTTCCACGATCTCCGCGGATGAACACCTGCACATAGAAGAAACGAACAGATACGAGCATAGGAACCAGCATACGTAACTAAACATCGGTCAGAAAAGATATTACTCACATTAACATGATGGAAAACGGAGTGGAACCATAATCATAGTCATCTATTAAGTAATAAACGAATAGAAGTTACAACCAAGTTCTGACGTCGCAGCTTCCTTCGAACGGGTCTCCGGTCGTCCACGTCTCGCAAAGCTCGCCAAGGAAAGGGAAAACCTCTCTAGAGTCTCTCGACGATAGTCTCCTTACTTGAGTTGGCCTTAAGGGAAGAAAGAGGGCTCTTACAGCACAAAGGCTCTTAGGAATTTGGAGATTCAAAGTTTAGGAACTTCAAGACTAGCTTGCAATGGAAATAGGCAAGCTTTTATAGATGGGGAAGGAGGGAGTTGGGATCCCTATTATTGTGGGATTGGCCCTATCATCAAGGAAGGTTCCATGGGAGGTGGCAAAACCACTTCCCTCCATAGAACTCCCGCAGCCAACCTCCCAACTCAAGATAGGTGATGGTTTTTGAATTTGTTAGAACTCAACTTCCGCCATCTTTATTTAAAAAACAACTCCCAAAATGGGTGGCGCGACTACGGCTCTATGACAGAGTGCCAAGTGGCATGACCCCTTTGCAGTAATTTCTCCATTTGCGCGAGTACTAAACTGCTTGCCCGCGCCAATGCCAAAAGGGATGTTTTTCATGACTTTTTCAAGGAGATGTCTCAAGGGCAAATGAAGCTCATACTCAGAGGGATGCATTGATGATGTTTTCAAGGCATGACAGTGTTCACAGGTCACATAATGGGTCCTCCATTGTGCGGGATGGGGAATGGTAGGGACGGTGACAAATTACCGTGTAACAGATGCCCTCAGCAGTATGAGGCCCGAGAGGGAGAGGGGTGGAATGCTTTACGAGAACATGTTCAACTGAAAGCCCGCCGTCGGAAGACCTGCGCAAAAAGATACAACTGATATCTCAAGTACATGATGTATAAGTGGTATGGACGCGGCCATCCGAAACAGAGTATGCTATAATCCGGATCTAGGGTATGGGCGCAACCATCCAACTAAGATCAAATAAATAGACTCAGGTATGGTCGCATCCATCCAATCAATGAGTCATGTACATAATTAATATAATCACAATCGTTAAAGGATTACAACAGACACAATCCAGGGTCTTGTGCTCCATCTCGACCCAACAGAGTACAAGTTCAAGCATGTGAATGTGTGAGCTGAAGTCGAACATGCAAGAACATCCTCGGATTACCAGTCAATGATGAAAACTGTTAACCAACACGAGAGAAACCACCAATAATGACAATGGTCCTCAAGGTACCACAGGTACAATCTACGGCGTGCGAATAAATGAGTTGACGTCGAACACCCGCAGAATCACTCGATCGCAGGCAAACATGTAAACCCTATCGAACAACCCAATCCCGGCTTACCGAGGCATGCAGCTCCACACCATAAGGGAGTCTGCATCAACCCCCTCCCCGGGATAATGAGTCGATGTCGACAGGAAGTGACCTTGATCGAAGGTGGGCCATAATGATTCCCACATCATCGACACGAGACAGAGGAACATGATGTTTTGTTGTGAATCAGGATCGTATGAGAAACAGAGGAAGGTTGATATTTGCAGAGGCCAACTTCTCTTGAACACATGAACGGCACGACAATGGATTTGGCAGTATTTTGACATCAACGGATCAGAGGTCATGGTGACGAGGCAGTGAACAGATGAGAGGTCAAAAGAGATTACCCAAACCCATGGAGGCAAAGTGAAGCAACGAGATGAGATGTCCCCAACCCGACACGGATGCAGACAAGTGCCATGTTCAAGAGCGACATACTGCCGACGACAACGACGATGGTTCCATTTTTCCCCCACCATTTCCGGCGAGTACCCCAATTATTTTTGATAACAAGCTTGAAGGGGATAGCATATGCTTGTGATATAAGTCCGCCCTTCGGGCGAATCCATCCTAGTGCATTTAACGAGTACTAGGAAGGAGAAACTCGGAGAACGTCATTTCGACGGAATCCAATGTCATCAGGGTTTAACGAGTCCGACAAAGGAAGAACTCGGCGTCTTTTCATGTTTAGAGAGTTTGAAAAGACAGCGGAAAAGAAAACTCCACAGGTCCCTTTTCGTAAATAGTTTCCCAGATCCGAAAAGGTAGAAAACAATATCCGGAAAAACCTCCTAGTCGCGATAGGCTAGGGTATTCCTTTTTCGTAATCGATCCAGCCCAGCCCGAAAAAGGGTTAAACTTATACTGGGTGAATGTCGATTCGTGTCCATTTTAACGAGATCGAAACGACAAGGGCCTCGGCGATCTTTTCATATTTAGAGAGTTAGAAAAGAGCTGAAAGATGACTCCAGAGTGACTTTTTCGTGTATTTACCGAGTCCGAAAAAGTATAAAATACAACTCGTGTCCATCTTTTTAAGTCGCAAAAACCTGCTGCTGTACATACCAAGCAAGCGTAAAATCCATTTTCGACATAACACATGCAAATATTTGATAAAAATAACTTTTAAAACTCATTTAATGTCGAAAAAGTTATAAATATGTCTAATTGGTAAAAATAAAATTACTTTTACTATTTACCTTGGTAGAAAACAACAGTGGTCCATTTGGAGCAGAAACTTCCGTCGACGATTGCGACCAATCCAGGCAACCATTCAGCTTTTTGTTTTTCACAGGTAAAAGGCGCTCCCTTGCTCTACATTTTCATTCATTTTTTAATGATTTTCCTTTAAAAATCAGTCTTGCATGGGCATTTTTAAAATGTTAGGGCCGGGCCCATTGGCGCGGGTATCGGGCATGGACCCGCGCCAATGAGCTCTTTTTACTAAAGGGCTCGCGCCACATGGCGCGACTGTTAGAAAAACAGCCGCGCCAGCGGCCGAACCTAGATTTCCGCCTAAAATTCCGGTTTTTAAACCAAATTTCTTGAAATTTGAAGCTCACCAAAGATCTAATCAGGGGTTTTTGACCATGTGAATGCAGATAATCACTCAAAATGGCAATCGAATGGAAGGAACGAGAGCACGGAGATGAGGATGAACAGGCCATGCAAAGCCAAGCTTGCATGAACGCACTTAGAAACTGTGGATTGAAGAAATTCTTCCTCACGCCATGTTTACGAGCTCAGCCCGAGCTCCTCCAATATCTAATCAGCATCTGGGATGAAAACGAACAAGTGTTCAGGCTACGAGACCAGGTGTTAGAATTGGAGGTCACTGATGTTTATTTCATTACTGGGTTGTCCCGCAGAGGTCCAATCCCTGTATTGACCGGAAGCAGACCATCCGGGGAAAAGATGGAACAGGTAATGGCACGGGTGTGCCGAGGGGCACAAACAGGATCAGGGAGCAAGAAGGTGGATATCTCTACCATCCCTGACTTAGCACTGAGAGTAGTTCTCCATACCATTACGCGGGCTGCTGGGTCGCAGGCTCCGCACGAGGCCACAAAGACCCAACTCCTGTTGGCCTCAGAATGCATGGGTCCCCTGCTGTTCAACTGGGCAGAAGCAGTAACTATCAACATGAAAAGGCAGCTCACAAAGTGCAAACAAGGGAAACTAAAACAGTTCGGGTATGGTTGCATCTTGGTATCGTTCATTCTGGAACGCATACCAATCTTCCAGGGCCAAGGGGCCGCAGTGACGAGTCCGATACCACGAGAGCCATGAATGGCTCGCTGGGCAGCACTGATGCCCAGATCTGGAGGTGGCCAACAGATGTCCTGGAGGCCAGAGTTCTTTAGGTGGCTACGGTGCCAACTGATCGTCGTGGAAGATTGGCCCTATTCGGGAACTGACTTTACCGGGGACCCAGATCTCCCACTACCAGAAGGAGATGACTGGGACGAGGAGCTGGGTAAGACCTCATATTTTGATTTTATGTTTATATGTTTTTTTTTTTGTTAATACACCTTCGTCTTAACACAATTATATATGCATGCAGATGTAGGACCTGAGAGACCAGCCGGGATGTCTCCTATCTCCCGGAGGACACAACTCGCCCCTGAGATCCAGGGGGAAGGCACCGGAGGAGAGGAACTGATCCAGAACCTCGAGGGGATTGCCCATGGGATCCCAGACTATGCCCGGCTATCAGACGTACCGATGGCATACCAGCGCCACACGGTGGGAGTTCCGAACCGGATCCACCGAATCCTGAGGTGCCTAGTGCGTGCAGTGACGTGCTATCATGAGCACCATGCGGATTAGTCCTTAGGGTTTATGCCACACCTATTTTTCGAGAGACACAGTGTCTCGGGATGTACTAAGACGATTATGTATATTTTTTGAGTTTTATGTGACACACTCTATGTAAACATTTCGATATCTATATATATACATATCTATTTCTGGATGAGTCTCTCTTTACATGTGATGATGATTATAAATTGCGCAAATGTCTGTCTAATACCAAATTTGCTACTACATCTGTTAATGTATTCAAATGCCTGGGTATATGATGATATGTGATGTAGTCAAAATTCCTTTCCAGTAATCAAATACGCAAATACAGACGTAAGATGGATGGGTTCCTTACCGAATAGTGTCCGTTCAGCTGTAACACTACAAGTTGTGAATCTAGGTACACGAGCAATTCGCGGATACCAAGGTTTACTGCCTCGGTTAACAATTCCAACACGGCACTATATTCCGCGATATTGTTCATGGTACGTCCTAAACACACACCTTGCAGGTCAATCAACTCACCAGCAGGATCGTAGATTACCCAGGCTGCGGAAGACAGATTCCTGGTACTGCAGGAGGCACCATCCGTGAAACCAACAAATGGATGAATAGACATCTGCACAACCAGGAAGACCCGATCAGCAGAAAGATGTTTACAAAGCACACCACACTATGCACACAAATGACAATCACACACCTATGTACACACACCACACCAAGAAATCACTTCAGGCGTAGTACTTTTTAAGGTACAGCCCATTCCTGGGCTGCGCCAGCGGAACTCCTTCGTAATCTATAAGCTCATAGGCCCCATTTTTCAAAACACGTTTTACTATATAGGGACCGTGCCACATAGGCTGGAGTTTACCGGCTCCAAGCTTATCATGTGCCTGATCGTACAAGAGAACGAGGTCTCCTTCAATGAAGGAACGAGGAGAAACAGTTTGATCAAAATGAGTTTTGACCCTCTTCTTTTGTGCTTCGATGATCAAAGCAGCCAGTCGACGGGTTTCATCCAATCGTTCGAGATACAGAAGACGTTCTTCCTCAGGGGAGGTATCCGGTAATAGCTCCACAGCTATTTTAAGCGAAGGAATTTCGCATTCAACCGGCAGAGTAGCTTCCAGGCCATACACCAATTGAAAAGGTGTGAACCCGGTTGCACTCTTAGCAGATGTTCGGTATGCCCAGAGAGCTGAGAACAGTTGGAGATGCCAACTAGATTTATGAATCCCAACTGTTCGCTGAAGCATGGTGACCAAGACCTTGTTCACCGCTTCAACCTGACCATTCGCTTGAGGGTAGTATGGTGTTGAGCTGTCGTGACGCAAGCCCAACGTTGAAGTCAGCTCCGTCATCATGTAATCACGGAAATGAGTACCATGATCAGTGACGATGGCTTGAGGAACCCCGAATCGTGCGATAACGTGGTTGAATATAAATGAAGCAGCCGTTTTCCCGTCAGCAGCTAGTGTAGGCATCGCCTCGGCCCACTTAGTGAAGTAGTCGACGGCGACAATGATATACGCATGCCCCTCGGCCGAGTGAGGGTTACACGTCATAAAATCCACGCCCCATTTCGCAAAAGGGCCGACGGTAATAACGGGATGCAAAGGCAATGGCAGCGTGCACATCTTGCGTTGAAAAATATGGCACAGATGGCATTTACAGACTGTAGTGATACAATCCTTGAATATGGAAGGCGAGAAATAACCTGCCCGCAGAATCTTCTGGGCAGTAGCATACCCGGACATGTGTCCGCCACAGGCGCCACTATGGCAGTCATTTAAGACTTTCTCAGCCTCTTCCAAGGTAAGGCATCGTCGGAGCACCGAATCTACTCCAATACGATATAAGGTATCTCCTACGATACGGTAGGGTTGGGACTGGTGCCGAATCCGACGGCGGGCAGTTTTATCCAACTCAGACCGAAATGTCGCGGTCTGAAGATACACTATAATGTCACCATACCAAGGATCGCGAGTATCGATAAGAAACAGCGTTTCGTCCGGTATATGATCTTCCGAGTGTGAAGGAACAGAGTCTGTAGGGAGAGAGCATATCAAATCCGCGAAGACCAGTGATTTAGTTGACTTGGCAGTAGTGAACTCCAAGTCAAACTCCTGCAGGATCACGATCCATTTGGAGTACTTGCCCCCTAGTAATTGTCCAGAAAGAATATACGTCATAGGGTTGCAGTCTGAAACCACTGTTATCGTGCACAAAAGGATGTAATGGCGAAAGCGTTGTACGGCATGTACTGCTGCTAAGGCCAACTTCTCGACATGTGCATAACGCGTTTCTGGGTCGAGAAGGTTCCGAGATAGGTAATAAACGACATGTTCGTCACCGTTCTCGTCATCCTGCACCAAGACCATGGCGATGGTGCTTAATGCGGCGGCTAGATACAAAGTAAAGTCGCGGTGGTAGTCCGGAGGACGAAGCAACGGAGCATTGACTAGCAACGTCTTCAGCTTCTCAAAGGATTCCTGAGCAATTTCGTCCCAGTGAAAGGGAACATTCTGCTTTAACAAACGAGTGAATCCTTTGGCCACCTCGGCATAATTCGGGATAAAGCGCCTGAGAAAATTCGCTTTCCCTTGTAGACTCTGTAACTGATACAGGGAGGAGGGTGATGGGAGATTTACGATGGCCTCAACCTTTAGAGGGTCAAGGCGAATTTCGTCTTTCGAGACTATAAAGCCTAAAAGACGGCCAGAATCAACGCAGAAGACACACTTATGAGGGTTGAGCCTGATATTGTAGCGTCTGCAACGAAGGAATATCTGGCGGAGATGCTCAGGATGGTCCTCTCGCTTACCCGAATGGGCTGGCAAGTCGTCCAGATAAGGCTGGACGATATGGCGAATATCATGAAAAGCGTAAGACATCGCACGCTGAAACGTGGCGCCGGCGTTTTTTAAGCCGAACGGGAGTTTTTTGTACGCGAAAGTGCCCCACGGACAGATGAATGTGGTATTATGTTGATCCTCAGGTGCAATATTGATTTGGTTGTAGCCTGAGAAACCGTCCATTAAGGAATAGATCTCACTCCCGGCACATTCGTCGATGATCTGGTCGATAAACGGAGTGGGATAATTATCCTTAGGACAGGCGCGATTGATATCGCGATAATCCACACAGACTCGAATTGTACCCTGCTTTTTATCAACAGGGACGATATTGGACACCCATTCTGTAAGGGGGATAGGATAAATAAAACCCGCATTCAGAAGTTTTTCAACTTCTGCCTTGATGGCGACGGCTTTCCGAGGATGCATGGGACGTAGGCGTTGGCGCATGGGTTTCGCACCTGGGTAGGTTGGAATCTCGTGCATGACAATGCTTGGATCAATTCCCGGCATTTCCTCGTAAGACCATGCGAAAACATCTCTGAATTGTTTGAAAAGCTCGGTATAGACTTGAATCTCCTTGGGAGAACAAGTCACACCCACATGAATGTTCTCAACAATCCCCGGTTTAACGGAGATGTCGATTGGAACCGTTTGAGTAATGTTACTCAGATTACCCTCCGAAAAGACCTCGTGCATTAAGATCGGTGTTTGAAGAGGAGGGGAAGGAACCTGAGTAGCATAACGCTCCAGACAATCAGCCATTGCCCCCAAGCTGGGCATAAACGAGGAGCGATGATGTCCATCGCCCCAAGGCAGCTCCTCCAGAGACATAGTCTCAATGATAGCCTCATCTAAAGGAAAAGTCTCTCTAAGAGGATCAGGCGAATCAGCTTGACCAAGCCAGGGGGATTGTGAGTAGACGTCAAGAGCCATGCTCATCGGAGCATGCTGAGGAGGTGGAGGGTCCGATGCGTCAACAATCTCACAGTAGCTGATATCTACTGGCGTTAAAGGTATGGATTCTCCAAACTCATATACCTGCTCAGGTGTAGGAATGAGCCAGGGGTCATCAGTCCTGGACAACATGTTGACTTGAGCGGTATTTGGTGGCGGTGCGGGGAATATACCCATGAGAACAGGGTCTTTGAAAAGACCAGGTCCTATGCTGTCTGGGGGATTCGGAATTTGATCCACGTATGGCACGTTGTTATCAGAGCTAGAGCTGAAAAACGACAACTGATCTACCGTGACAATATTGCCCTCATGGGGGAACTTAATGAATCAAAAGACGGTAGACGGCACGCAGAGCATGGCATGGGTCCAGCTGCGGCCAAGAAGTATATTGTAGTTGAGTTTAGCGTCAACCACTTCCACTTCCACGTTGACAGTTTTTCCCTGTAATGTGATCGCAAGACTCTCAAGAACTCCCAGGGGTTTAGACTCCCGACCATCAAATGCCTCGAGGGCATTGGGAGATGACGACAAGGCTGGAGAGCCAATGGCCTTCCAGCAGGCAGAGGACATAACGCAAGTAGATGCACCCTCATCTACGATGGCCCTATGAATGTTGAGACCGTTAATCCCGACTTGAATGACCAAAGCGATTTGATGTGGAAGCCGGGGAGTAAAATTCTCCAAATCAAAGGTGAGAAGGCTCGAGTCGGCGGGATCGATACCACCGATGGCAGACAGTAAAGCCTTCCGTTGTGAAGGACAACTTTGAAGAACCTCAAGTGCAGACATGGCACATGGCGCTTGTGCCAGATCCTCGACGATACTGTAATGTTGAGTGGCACGAGCATTTGGATTGTAAGAGGATCTCCGAAGAACACCCTTGGGAGGTGGCTTCACAACGGGTTCGAGAGTCGGCTTCTCGATTTCCAACGGACCAGAAACAGGTGGGGGAGGCGGCCCTTCCGCAACTGCCTTCCCGGGTGCCTGCTGCTGACTGTTGTAATCCTTCGATCTCGTAGCGATAGTGATAGGTGCATTAGTATTCATCATGAAAACCTGAGACCCAAACGGTGCAGATGGTGACCCCTGTTCGATCATCTGGGTCTGCTGAGATGGAAATGGCTCTTTTAAAACAGCCGGAGTCCCTTTTGAGCCTTTAAGAAGTTGACTAATTTCGGACCGTCGTGGACAATCCTTAGTGTAATGGTCACCTTCACAGATGAGGCAAGGGAATTTCGGCTTATGTTGGGAGCCATCCTCAGTTCGAGATTTAGATTCTGGTTTTGGGGCATCAGATTTTGATTTTCCTTTGCCCTTCTTCTTCCCCTTGGAGGATTTGTCCGCAGGATTGGCCTGAACGGCATTTACCTCCGCGGTTTTACCAGAATCGGATGATGCGGGATTAGTAGAGGTATTGTTGGAAGAATTAGCCTTATGCTTCCCATTCGAAGACTTCTTCGAATTTTGAGAAACGGAACCAATGACACCATCCACCGTAGGGGTAGGCGGGGCCTTTGTGGCTCCGGGCCGTGGAGCATCAGGCAGGATGTCATAAAGCGTGCCAGATTGCGAATAAACAAGATCCACGTACTGGGCACGCGCGATAGCTTGTTCCTCCGTCACACACGCTCCCATCGCGATATCCTGAGCGATTTTATTGACAAAGGAGGTGGTGAACCAGTGAGTCAAAATCTGATCGGGTATGTGAAACTTGATCAGTCGACGACGGCGCCGCCACTCATGGATGTGATCCGAGATGTGAGTGGCCGAGTCCTGCTTCAGGGAAGACAGGAGGTGCGTCCCGGCCTCATACCGGACCGGTAACTGGAAATGCGTGAGGAAAGCCATAGCTAACGAGTTGAAATCCTGAAAAATACCACGGGACAACTCTATGTACCACTTAGCGGCAGCTCCTGTTAAAGTACGCTGGAAAAGACGCAGACGAATCGAATCGTCGGTCCAAGAGTTAGACGAGCACCAGAGGTGATACGTCATCACATGCGCCTGGGGGTCTTCTCCAGCTTTGCCCTCAAACTTGGGACAGTCACCTGGTATCTTGGTGGGAACCGGAGGCCAATATGGATTATGTGCAATCGGATCATTGGTCAACTTCGAAACGTCCGGTAGTTCCAAGGTAGCTAGGAACGGCAATGGAGGGTTAACTACCATGCCAGTCCCAGGATAAGGTCCGGTACCTGCGTTCCACGATGGTTGTGAATATCCCTGCCCCCATGGGTTCTGTCCCTGAGGATTCTGACCGTAGGGGGCATAGTTCGTATAACCAGACTGATTTGGCTGCTGGTAACCATAGTGCGGGGCTTGATAACCAGGGTTCGGGCCCTGATTAGGCGTCTGCCCTGTATAAGCAGCATTTGGATTTGGCTGCTGAGCATAGGTAGAACCGGGCGGAGGAGGATGATACTGAGAGCCTCCAGAGTGGTTATAGTTTGGTTGAGATTGACCATGCGGATAATAACCACCCTGAGGATGAGTAGGCTGTTGATAAGTGGAACCCCGCGGAGCCTGGTACGTAGGACGCAACTGTTGATTTGGCTGCGGCATTGAATGAACAGGCTGTTGAGCAGAGTGAACGGAATGAGAGGGCTGCCCTGAATGAACAGGTTGACCCGAGTGAGGGGGCTGGCCTGAATGACCAGGCTGGCCCGGGTGACCAGGCGGTGTTGGTTGCGCACGCTGACCTGGTTGTAAGTGAGCCCCAGGTTGTGCCGAATGGGTCGGATGGCCTGGAGGCGGGACACCGGGCTGTACCGAATGAGCCGGCTGCCCTGGTGGAGGAACAGGACCAGGTGCTTGCTGAAAACCAGTTTGACCTGAAGCAGAACCATAGGGTGGTCCTGGCTGATATGCAACATTAGAAACAACAGGATACTGCGGTTGCATGGGTAAAGACGGCTGGATTTTCCCCCCAGGACCATAGGCCTGTCCTGGTTGATACCCTAGCTGAGGTTGAGCAGGTTGACCAGCAGGGCTATAATATGGTCCTTGCGGATTGTATAATGGCCCTTGCTGGCCCGCAGGGTAGCCTTGATTAGGCTGTCCCTGTGGGTCATACAAATAGCCAGGTTGGCCCGCAGGTTGGCCCTGAAAGGGTTGTCCCTGTGGGTTGTAAGCCTGGTTGTATGGTAAACCTTGAGCATATAGATAAGCCTCAGGAGCAGGAAGGCGCGAAACCTCCCCATGCTCGTCAAACTGACCTGGGAACATATACACGGGAGTGCCATCCTGTGCATAGTGCGAAAAGAAGGATCGATAAGGATCTTGGGGAACTTGTCCAGCTCCGGCGTTCGGCTGCTGTAAAAACAACCGATACTCCTCCGCAGAGATATTCTCCGGTATAGAAGTAGCTAGGTAAATGTCTTCGGGAGTTGGCCCAGCCCTAGTAGTTGATGCTGAGACAACAGCAGAAGAGGCAGCCACACAAACAGTGGGCCGAACGGGAACAGAAGTGACGGGCGTCGAAGGGGACACCCCGGGCGTAGTGGCAGCTGGTCTCGACGCGGGAGATGATATCCCCATAGAGGCAGCAGCTGAAATGATCTGACCCATAGATCTGTATCCCTGTGGCAAAGAAGGACTGGCTGACGATGTGGTAGCCAGCTCGGAACCGTCTCCCTCAAACAATCTACGAGGGATGCGCTGATAGTCATCAGACCCCGGAATTTCCTCACCAGAATCACTCATGGTTGATCCTGCCGTTAAATCACGCAAAAGACGGCGAGGACTAGGAGGAAAAACAGCAGCAACAAACGGTGAACCCGATGTAAGAGAAAGGAAATCGGCTCCTAATCTCAATTCAGACACAGGGTCCGAAAAGGGCCAATTGAACTCAACTGGTCCTCCAAAGGGTTGCTCGGCGAGAACCGGTCCCCCGTCAGGAAACTCGGAAACAACAGGCTGCTGTGGTTCGATAGAAGGCTGATAAGCTTCTAAAGAATCGTCCGTGTAAGGACTACCAGTAGACGAAACCGATGGTTCCGCCACTGTGGCCAAAGACTAGAAGAAAAGAGCAAACACACACACGGGCTGAAAATGAGTTAAGACACACGATCAAACGGTCAACAAGCAATGTCTAAATAGGTGTGAAATCGTGGGCGATTAATTTTACCACATTGGAAAGTAAGAAATTCTACCGTTTCATGTTTTAAGAGTCGAGAAACGATAAAAAGATGACTCTATCTCTTTCAGAGTTGACACAAGCATGAAAGGACAAGCGCTTGATGGTCTTTTCAAGTTTAGGGAGTCAGAAAAGACCAAATGACTGCTTAGGAAAAACTAGGCACAAAGGGTGTACCAAATATCCGTGAACTGCAATATACACCTTGGTTTCAAAAAATGAAACAGAAATCGACCAAGGACTTTCCGTACGTGCAGGTAGTCTCCCCGAATGCTGTGTTCGGTGTATCACGGGTATAGGGCGGCAGACTCGGCTTCCTGTGGATAAAGGATTGAAAACCTATAGGGGTCTCCCTTTATATACGCGACGGTACGGGGAGCACAAGTCCGTACTAGCGTTGTCTAAAGCCAACAGGCGAACGACAGCTACTAGGTTTAACGACGCCGGAACACGTCTCTAGCCTAGACCTTCTAAATATGTTTCGTTAAGTTCCAATGCTGCCTTAGGTTAATTGAATAAATTTTACAGTTGATCTTCAATTAAGTTTCAATTTCCAGGCCCTATCGTATGTAGTGTCTCCTAGATGCAAAGCTATATGCCACAATGCAACATTTCGTTCGATGAAAACTAATTAGAGAAGAGTTGAGAGCTTTTATACAAACGAAATCAACGGAAACCAAACAATGAGCTCTATAATGCAACTAATGCAATTGACAACTTTTCATCCAAAACACTAATCACTAGCGATGTGGAAAAGATCACAATTTGCACTAATTAACAAAAGCAAAAGAGATTTTTTTTTTGATTTTCAATGTTTAATGGCTAATATGCAGTAATCAAACTTGAAAATGAATGGAGCAACTTGAGAAACGATATCCAAGAGAGCGAAACAAACACATTCCACTCAACAACACAAGCAATCAGATCCCCAAATCGACCAAAGTCTCTCAAAGCGAAGAAAAGACTCAAAAGCTTCCAATGGACCGTGTGATCCAAGTCCAAAGCAAGACCAAACGAGTTTCGAATGAAGAAATGAACAATCACCCAAAAATCGCAATGGAACAATGAACAACTACTCAGAGAATGTGGAGAATCAATCAGATAGTTGACAGGACAATCCAAACACCAAAACGACCAGGGAGGGCTCGATACACCAAGCCACTAGATGACCTAGGGCTTAAAACGTGAAATCGGTAGATAGAAGCAAACAACCAAAGGACAGAGGTGAATTCCCAGCCAAACAAGACTCCAACACACTCAGGCAGTCGGAAAATCAAGAAGAAAAACATTGATCAACTTCAGAGAGCTCAAAAATGAGAAAAATCAAAAAACATACAGGGGTGGCGCGACTGTAAGAGTGAAGCTGGCGCCAGAAGGCTATTGGCGCGGGTTGTACAAAGGCAACATGCGCCAAGTGGCGCGACTGTCGGGTTAAAAACCGCGCCAGTCGAGTTTCTCAGCAAAAAATTAAAAATAAGCTACTCCAGAAACAGACCAATGCAAGCTAAGCAATCCAAGAAGCAAAAACACACAAAAAAAATCCAACCCAGAAGGTTCATCAAGCAAGGAAAAACAAGATACAAACGGCAAGGCAAGACAAAGACTCCAAGTCGTTCAGTCTGCATACCAAACCGGAGATCGACTGAAGTAGTGTTGATCTACTCCGCTAATGCAAAGCAGAAGCGTTTCGAAGGCTATCTGGCTGTACTTCAGGCTCCGTCTAAAGTTTACAAATCAAACAACAAGCTGGATCCCCAGCGGAGTCGCCAATTTGTTGAGGAGGTAAATCCCCTCTGCGGACAGAGGCGATCCCTACTAGCCCAGCAGGGGTCTAGCAACAAACAAACAATGTCATGACGCAGGTTTCTAATTACGAATGAAAAGGCTGGAGATAGAAGCCTACCTGGATTCCAACGCTAGGATCTGAAGAAGAAGCGTCCCCGTTCCTCAAGCTTGGCAGATCACAATCCCTCCACGATCTCCGCGGATGAACACCTGCACATGGAAGAAACGAACAGATACAAGCATAGAAACCAGCATACATAACTAAACATCAGTCAGAAAGGACATTACTCGCATTAACATGATGGAAAACGGAGTGGAACCATAATCATAATCATCTATTAAATAACCAGTGAAGAAAGATTACAACCAAGTTCTGACGTCGCGATCTCCTTCGGACGGGTCTCCGGTAGTCCACGTCTCGCAAAGCTCGCTAAGGAAAGGGAAAACCTCTCCAGAGTCTCGTGACAATGGTCTCCTTACTTGAGTCAGCCTTAAGGGAAAGAGAGGGTGCTTTACAACACAAAGGCTCTTGGGAATATGGAGATTCAGAGCTTAGGCACTTCAAGACTAGCTTGCCATGGATTTGAGCAAGCTTTTATAGATGGGGAAGGAGGGAGTTGGGATCCCTATTATTATGGGATTGGCCCTATCAACAAGGAAGGTTCCATGGGAGGTGGAAAAACCACTTCCCTCCATAGAACTCCCGCAGCCAACCTCCCAACTCAAGATAGGTGATGGTTTGTGAATTTGTTAGAACTCAACTTCCGCCATTCATATTTAAAAAACAACTCCCAAATTGGGTGGCGCGACTATGGCTCTATGACAGAGCGCCAGGTGGCGCGACCTCTTTGCATTGATTTCCCCATTGGCGCGGGTACTGAACTGCTTGCCCGCACCAATGCCAAAAGGGATGTTTTTTATGACTTTTGCAAGGAGATGTCTCAAGGGCAAATGAAGCTCATGTTCAGAGGGATGCATTGATGATGATTTCAAGGCATGACAATGTTCACAGGTCACAGAATGGGTCCTCCATTATGCGGGATGGGGAATAGTAAGGACGGTGACAAATTACTGTGTAACACTTGGGTTCACCACTTGCTTTGGTTTATAATATTAAACCCTTGGGTTTATTAGTTTTTTTGGTTTATAATATGAATAATCGATCAATGTCATCCATGATCAAATGACACATTATGACAAACATTTTCTCAATATGAAAATCACCCATGGCCAACCATGGTCATAGTTGGTCCAACGTCGCATTGTGACAACAATTGTCTCAATGTTTAAATCAATTCCCTTGGGTTCACCAATTCCTTTTGGTTTATAATTTGTTGGGTAATGGTTGTCCCTTGGGTTCACCAATTCCTTTGTTTTATAATATTGAACCCTTGGGTTTATTAATTCTTTTGGTTTATAATATGAATAATCGATCAATGTCATCCATGATCAAATGTGACATTCTGACAAATATTGTCTCAATATGAAAATCACCCATGGCCAACCCTGATCATAGCTGGTCCAACGTCGCATTGTGACAGCAATTCTCTCAATGTTTAAATCAATTCCCTTGGGTTCACCAATTTCTTTTGGTTTATAATTTGTTGGGTGATGGTTGTCCCTTGGGTTCACCAATTCCTTTGGTTTATAATATTATACCCTTGGGTTTATTAGTTCTTTTGGTTTATAATATGAATAATCAATCAATGTCATCCATTATCAAATGTCACATTCTGACAAATATTGTCTCAATATGAAAATCACCCATGGCCAACCTTGGTCATAGTTGGTCCAACGTCGCATTGTGACAACAATTGTCTCAATGTTTAAATCAATTCCCTTGGTTTCACCAATTCCTTTGGTTTATAATTTTTTGGATAATGGTTTTCCCTTGGGTTCACCAATTGATTTGGTTTATAGTATTAAACTCTTGGGTTTTATTAATCCCTACTGTTTTTAATATTGCCCTTAGCCTTATTGATCCCTTAGGTTTTTAATATTTATCCCTTGGGTTCACTGACTCCTTTGGTTTATAATATTAAACCCTTGGGTTTATTAGTTCTTTTGGTTTATAATGTTAATTACACATTCGGTTTATTACTCTCTTGAGTTTAAAAT
Organism: Pinus albicaulis; assembly: GCA_034641835.2. Lineage (NCBI taxonomy): Eukaryota > Viridiplantae > Streptophyta > Pinopsida > Pinales > Pinaceae > Pinus > Pinus albicaulis. Next base: position 1,505,153,088 of record CM076581.1, on the reverse strand, counting down.
ACTAATTATGAGGGTTTGTTAATTTCTTAGATTTTTCAGTTTAAAATATTAATTCTTAGGGTTTATTAATCTTTATTGTTTATAATATTCATCCGTTAGGTTTATGATATTTATCCCTTGGGTTCGCTGATTCCTTTGCTTTATAACATTAAACCCTTGGGTCTTTTAGTTCTTTTGGTTTATAATGTTAATAATCTCGTTGGTTTATTAATATCTTATGTTTAAAACACTGATTCTTATGGATTATTAATTTATTAGGTTTTTTAGTTTAAAATATCAATTCTTACGGTTTATTAATCTCTTGTGTTTTTAATATTGATCCCTTATGTTTATAATATTTATCCATTGGGTTCACCAATTCCTATGGTTTATAATATTTAAACCTTTGGTTTATGATGACATTGGGTTTGTATTATTAATTATCCATTGGGTTTATTAATATCTTCACTTTAAAATATTAATTGTTAGGATTTATTAATCTCTTAGGTTTCTTGTTTTTAAATATTGTTTCATATGGTTTATTACTCTCATGATTTTAATATTATTAATATATTAATATATATTATAAATAAATATTCAAATATTTATTAATAATGATATTAGTAATATTATAATATTATTATTAATATATATTATTAATAATATAACCAACTATGATATAATATATATTATTAGCTCTTTTGGTTTATTAATAATATAACCATCTATGATATTAATATATAAATAAACATTAAAATATTATATATTATTTTTATTATTTTTATATTAATAAATATTATTAGTATATATTATATATATTTCAAGTTAATTTATAGTATATATATAGTTAATATTATTAATATATTAATAAATATTATTAATACTTATTATAATATTACTAATAATCATTATAAATAAATATTCAAATATTTATTAATAAAGATTATTAGTAATATTATAATATTATTAATATATATTATTAATAATATAACCAACTATGATATAATATATATTATTAGTTCTTTTGGTTTATTAATAATATAACCATCTATGATATTAATATATAAATAAATATTAAATTATTGTATATTATTAATATTATTTTTATATTAATATATATTATATATATTTCAAGTTAATTTATAGTATGTATATAGTTAATATTTTTAATATATATTATTAATATTTATTATAATATTATTAATATATATAAAATATTTTTGTGATTTTAATCATAATTAATATATTTAATATATTAATATTCTTATTAATATATAATATATATATTTCAAGTTAATATAATAAAATTATTATATATAATATTTATTTATTGATATATAAATTAATGTGATAGGTAGTGGATATAGGCCTATCGGCGTATATCAATTACATTGATAAATGTGGTTTTAAATTTATTTTATATAAGCTTATAGCGTATATCAACCATATTAGTAAATATAATGTGGTTGTGTTAGTATATCGACATTATTCTTGGAAGCATTATTGAGATGGGAGAGTTATGGTATGTGTTATGATGACAGAGTGTTATCGTGGGTTTTTTTGCAGTGGAACCATAAAATGGCGATATAGGAGCATCACTTCTATTTGAGAGTGAGGTCAAAGGTATGCCTTCACAATAAAAATTGTATGCCCCGTAACGTATATGCAGCCCTCAGTGAAGCCGTCTCCACAGGGACAGTCGACGAGACTCTTGTATATAGTGTCGAGGCACTGACCACATTGATTAATACTAAGGTCTCTCCAACATTCTGCCAATAACCCAGGAAATATTTCCTACGAATATATTCAGCCGATATGCAAATTCTCAACACTACGTTGGCTTTGCAGGATATGCGAATATTGAGGGAGTGACCAGCCCGTAAAATATTGTGTTATGAGTGATCTTAACTGAAAAATACTACAATAAGTTGATCAAATATTTATTTTTGGTGGTTTCAATTACTTCATTGAGTGGAAATTATATGAAAAGAATGGGAATTTATTTCTACCATCCAGTTTTAAATATTGCACAAATTCTTGGGGAGAGGATTTTGTTGAGTGAATGTGAAACTAAAGAAAAGTCAGGTAGTTGGAAGGGAAGGAGTCGACGATCGTGAACAACCAAGAATTGTAAAATAGAATACATAGAAAGCTCTCGTGTATGGAAAGGACCTGCACCATGGGACCCTTTACTTGGTGGTGATGGAGTTCCTAGATTTCTTTGTGATGTTATTCTTGAAGGTTTGGAAAATATCTTCGTTGTGTTGGTATTGATGTTGTAACTCCAGTTGTAAATAAGTTTGGACCAAGGAAATTGATAACAAATGCACGATAAGAGAGAAGGATACTCTTGACACGAGACATCAAACTTTTGAGACATCGCATTAATCCAAGAAATCAAGCATATAGGGTGAATAATATTTCCAAGCAAGAAAAACCGCATGAGGTCATTAAGATTTTTAATCTGAAGATATGTGAATACCATCTTATGTCTAGGTGTATTAAATGAAATGGAAGATTCATTGGAAAAATAATCACTGACAACAAATGAAGTTGTAGCTACTACAACATCAGAGCAAGTAATTCCTAAGTTTCTATTAGATCGTGATTTAGAATTCTGGAAATGCTCACATTGTTGGCAAATATATTGGGAGGGCAACCAATATCATAATGTGATTCAACAATTCTCTAGTGTTTGTCAAGTTTTTGATTAGATATGGAGATAACGATATGCGATTGTTGTACTAATACAACTCTATTGTCCAATAGATAAATTATTAACATCAAGCCACAAAGTTCTTGTACATGATCTGACTCTCCTTATTTATTTACCAGCCATGATCAAAGAAACTATTCGCTTGCATCCGCCATGGATATCTACCACTTATTTTCCAAGCCCTGCAATGTATTAGACTGTTAAATTCCAAGGACAATTTCGTTCTCGTCAATATTTGGACGTTTGGGAGGAAGCCAAATTCATGGGAGTACCCCCAATGTTTCGAACTTGAGAGATCCATTAAGCAAATCCAGTCTGAGGTTGATGCAAATGAAGATCAAAACTCTGGGTGCTTTCTGTTTGGAGTAGAAGATATCATTGGCAGCCTTTCCAATATTGAAGATGGTTTAATACATTGTCTTTCCAATATGTATTTCCAGTATGGAGGTTGTGAAGGATTGGATCTTACACCTTTGACTGAATCTTACATCTGGAACTCACTACAACAAGGCTCAGCGTAGATAATGAAAGCGAATGCATTGAAATCTCACGATCTATATGGTATTGAAGTTATGTTATTTATCAACGTCTAGATATTTATTATTCATGTCACGATTATTATTTTTATGGTTCATTGACACGTTCATTTTTCTCCTTGATATCAACAGTCATGTGATATGGATCAATAGTATATTATTATGGGCCAATAATATATTATTAGGGTGACAACATTTTATAAATGACATGATTATTATTATATGGAGAGTTATTATATAAGAAACATCATTTGGAATTGTTATTATTTGTATTGACTTTCATGGCAACGTTCCATGCCTATATGTGCTCCAACGATTACAAATTAATGAGTCAACAATATTTATCTAGTATATTAATATTAATTATTCAATGATATGATTCAAATGATGCTCCAACAATATTAATACGTCTATTGGATGACTATGGCTATTGCTGGTGGAATGCACTTTAGTGTAAAAGTCTAAATCCAATTTTGGAATCACTTTTCGAAAATCATACGCATATTCAAGTCATATTGGTATGATATAGATTTATCAGTTTTTCTTGCAACATGAGGGCAATCCAAACATAACTCAAGAGAATATTTATGCTCCTGCATTAGGTGAGTCCAATGCATTTATTATTTTGAGAGTAACATATCGAGTTTATTGTTTATATCCATGCAATTCCAATGATCTACAAAGTTTTCTCCCAACAACATTTATATGCTATATGGAGCAGCATTCAATTTGAATTTATGTTTAATCAAAAGAAATCCTAATCTGTGATTTGTAGTGATGTTCATTCAATAAGTGTGTCAATATTGTTTGTGCAAGACAAAATATTGTAGGTTGTAGGACATTAATTGATTGGTGTCATCCCATGGCGATTCGAGGACAACAAGACATTTGTAATCCCCTTTCCATTGATGTCAAAGGGGGAGGTAATCATAGGAAGGAAGACACTTGTCAAAATGAAAGGGGGAGAATGTGTTGCCATAAATTCCAAAGGGGGTGACTGTTGGAAATATTGTCATTGATGTAAAAGGAGAAAATCAAGAACAAAAAAGGCTTAAATGAACAACAAGGCAAAGAGGAAAAAAGGGCAGTGAAACTGCTACATTGAAGAAATTGTAATAATGTGAAATTGTTGATTGGGATAAATTGTTGTGATGCAAATGCAAGTATCTAAGGCAAAGTCAAGAATCCAAGGCAAAGAAAAATGTGCATTAAGATGAATTTTTGTGATACATTAATGATATACTTTTTTATTGGATGTTGGCATTAAGTTGATCCATTCAATCATTACATGTGGCTAAAATTGATATTGGATTTTTTATATTTTGTGGAATAATATTCAAGATATGAAGTGTGTGGAAACGAATGAATGGAAGGAAAAGAGTCAAGCCTATTCCCCTCCTATTCCTATGTGGAATAAGAAAAACCATCAAAGTATCTCTATAAAATATGTGATTTTGGAGTGCATTAGAAGTTAGAGAGCTAGAGAATATGAGAGAGCTAATTGAGATGCTATGCACATATGGAGCTGATGTGAAGTATCTTTTAAGGGAGAAGAGGCAGAGGTAAAGATGGAGGTATGCAGAGTTGATAAACAGGTAAACCAACATATTGTTTTCATGTTGTGTGAGGGGATTGTGGTGTCCTTTCAAGTTTTGTCTTGATAAAATGTTTAGTTGGAGCTGCTTGAGGTAGGAGCCTCCTGTGGGTGGTAGATTGTAGAAAAAACATGGAATTTGGAGCTTCCTTGCATATGGTAGCTTACAGAAATTTGAGGTAGCAGCCTCCTATAGGTTGGAGCCTACAGAAAATTAGATGCAATAAGGAGAAGGAGATTTCCTTTGCATCACAACAATAATAAAATTGTGGTTTTATCCCTTATGGGTTTCCACTTATATCCGATGTCCATGTAGAATACTATTATGTGTTGATGTGATGTGTTAGTCTGCTTATTACTTGTTGTTCACATATTCAGCTTGCTGATCATTATGTATTAAGCTACTCATGTAATGTTTTTTTTAATGAGTTTAATGAAATGAATTTTAATGTCCATGAATGGACTAAAACTGATTCACCCCCCCTATCATTTTCGTCAAGGATTCATCAGAGGTGACCTAAGTTTTTATTGGAAATGTAGAAAAACTGTCATGAAAATGATGGAAAGGAAAGAAAAATTTGTTGTCAAAAGGATACAATTATGGACTTCAACATTCCCACACACCGAGGGTTTTTCATTTTGTCATGCATCAAAACTATAAAACTTCCAAATTTTTCATTTATTATACTATCTTTGAAGCTTGGATCAAGACATCCAAGGTAGTTCATTCTTTTTTCTTCTTAACATGGAATGCTACTATTTGTTTCTTAGTTAAAATATTACTCTCCAACCCTCTGACTTTGTTTCTAAGGAACCAATTATTAGCCTTGATTTCTTGTTCTTCTTATACCATTGGCCCAAATGTAGAGGTATGTTATTGTTTTGAGTCCATGGGATTTCATTCTGTACTTTTATTGCCTCATGCTCTTGTTTGATATGCTTGTTCAATACTTATAACTCATATATATCTTGTTTTAAAGAATCTTCAATACTGTATTATTTTTTAGGAATATCATCATTCAAAGAAACTTATTCATTGAAAACATCTTCATATTCATTTTGTAGAGGGGAATTTACCTTTTGGTGTGCTCTTTTCTCTAGTTATTCCACATAATCATAGATTTTTTATTGGTCTGGGTTGATTTCAAGTGTCTACTAGTTGGACTTGGAGTGTGGTAAAGCGATGATGCTCTAGCTTCTTCACTCATGCTATTATATCTCCTTCCTCGAGGTCAACTACCTCTCATGACTGTATGCTTAAACACTTAGAAATGTGTTTTCTCCTTCTTAATTTTACTTATAGCTAGACTATATTTTGCATTCTTTTTCATTTTTTTATTTTCTTATGTTCCATATACACTAGTTCTTTTATTTATTCTTCAGACTGCTTGACACTTGTGTTTCCTTTCTTCCTTATAACATTTCCCTTTTCATTTTTCTGTCTAATCTTCTCCAAGAACTGAAAAAGATGATTTTCATCTTCGAGTATCTCTGGTGAGGTTTCCAATTTCTCTAATTCATTAATAGTCAAACCCTTTTCTTCATTAATGGGCTCAGGGTTAGTGTCTAAGACTATTTTGTGTTGGTTTCTTCTAGCTTTTGTAACTATTTCTTAGGGACCAATCCCCTGGCCTTCAGATGTGCTTCAATGGTAATTTTAACTAATCCATGGTGATATAGGGCATTAACCAGGGCTTTTGACTCTCGTTGTACACTAGAATCCATTTTCTTGAGACTACAGAGTAGGAAGTATGGTAAATTCAATTCATTTCGATCAATGAAATGTAGTAATAACCGAACATGGTAGAAAAACATGGTTCCATTTCTCCCTTCACAAGTTAATAATTTTTGAACAAATAGAAACAAATTCCTCCACTTGGTTTTTAATTCAGTCATAGGTATCCCCTTTTTGAAAATAGAAGTGTTCATACCTAGGTCTCGGAGGAAGATTGTCCCCTCTTTTTCTTTGATTTCCCTATTTTTGAACTAGATATCTTCCTTCCTGGGTAAGTTAGTTTCTTATGCCACTATGGACTCTGTGAGTATCATCTTAATGTTTCCAATATCTGCATCTACTCCATCAAAATTTTGTGTAAATTATTTTGAAACCTTTTTCTCATTCCCATTAAATTTCTCAAATAAATTGAGGTAGGCCACCTACTACAACTGATCCTCGATCCATGGATACACGTGAATGAATTTCAATCCCATTGGGTTCCGATCTGACAATGACACCCATAGTGAGGGAGGAGTTTGAATTCTGAATTGCTTCTCTTTGACAAGAGTGGCAGGGGTAAATGGAAAGAGGATATCAAGTGAGGATTAAATAGGTTGCTTCTAGCGATGTTTGATTCATAATTAAACTTCTCCGATTCTGTTAATGATTGACATGATACTTAGATCTAATTTTATAGTATTATTAGAATTTAGGTGATTTTGGAGATATTTTTATGTTAAAATTTTAGATATGATGATAGAGTAATATTGTAATGGGTATGATTGTAGAGGTACAATGGTAAGGGTGTTACAAGGTCTAGGATTTGCCCAATTTTATAATATATGAATCATGATCATTTGATTAGTTTAAAAGTCCAATGATCTTAAATGAAATATAAGCTAACAACCTAGTTACATACCTTTTTGATATTTGATATTTTATTGGTTGAAGGTTTTGGAAGCATCTTCAAATGTAGGTTGATCTCGGCTATATAATTTGAAGTTGGTTGCAAAATGTCATCAATTCAGTAGCTATTCATTTTCAATAATTTTTTGGTGTTGATGGAATGGAATCATATTGTTGATTCTTCCTGATGGAACTTGAAGAAAATTAGGCCTCAAAAGTTATGCTTTAGACCTTAAAATTATTAGAAAAAGAGGGGTAATGAGAAAATGGAAAAGAGACAAGGAATGTAAAAATATAAGCTACCAAGAATTATTGGTTTTGAGTTCTGTATAGACATGCCAACAATGTTTTTTTCATGTATATACTTTTAATTTTATGTTTTGCCCTTTCTTAAAACAATTGAGAAAATAAAATTGCAATTGGGTTGGATGATGAGGAGAAACATATCCTAAGTATCAACCAACTTAGAATCAAACTTATCTTGCAAATATTCGAAAAATTGTTATCTTTTTGATGGTTTATGATAAACCTTAATCTATGACCATTAACAAGGAAGGTGATTTTTTCATCATCAATGGTTTTGGTTCTAATTGCTCCATTATCAAAGACACTATCTATCTCATAAGGACCAAACTAGTGAGTCTAAAATTTTCCCTGAAAATATTTGAATTTAGAGTAAAAAAGAAGAGCCCGATCACTTGGCTTGAACCTTTTCTATTTGATGAATTTTTCATGCCATTTTGATCTTTGTTTTTGAACTATGTTAGTTCTTTGGATGACATCTTGTTGAATCTCATCTAGCAAATTCAATTCTGCTAATTTTTGTTTTTGAGTTTCAGATATATCAAGGACCAATTTTGTTGTTGTTGTAAAGGTCTCCACTTGAAAATCAATCGAAATGAAAACCTTATTCACATAGACAAGCTCATAAGGATTATGTCCAATTGTATTTATCTGTGTGGTACGGTATTTCCATAGTGCCTCTAGAATCCTTTCTACCTAATCTCTTCTATGAAAATGCAAAATATTGGTTATAATTTATTCAAGTACCTTATTGATGGATTCCACTTTCCCATTGGATTGTGGATGATATGGAATAAACTTATGATGTTTGATTTTGTATTGCTCCATCATTTTCTCCACCAACTTGGATGTGAATTGAGTACCTTGATTTGTCGCAATTTCCCTTGGGACACCAAAATGAGTAAAATATCCCCAAAAAGAAATGCAACTAAAACATTTTGATTTGCAAATGGAAGTGATTTATCTTCTCCCCATTTTGTAACATAATTTATACAAACAAGTATATACATTTTATGTTTAGATGGAGGATTGATTGGACCAACAAAATCTAGAGCCTATTTTTCAAAAGGCTCTACAAATACTTATGGTTGTAGAGGCATATTATCTCATGGAATAGGCTTTCCCATTCATTGGATGCTATCACATCCCTTGACATATTCCTTGGCATATTTAAAAAGAGAAGGCCAATAATGTCCCAAAAGAAGGACTTTGTAAGTAGTTCGTCTATCAGCAAAGTGTCCTCCACATGGTTCACCATGACAAGCTTTCAATATTTACAGTATTTCATCTTCTCGAATGCATCTTTATATGATTAATCTAGCTTTATATCTATATAATTCTCCCTCTATCCAAGAATAAGGTGCACTGGATTTGGAAACTTTTTGCTTCTCTTTGGATGATAACTGTGGGGTAACTTTCATGTAGCCAAATAATTAGCAGTATATACAAACTAAGGAGTTTTAATAGATAATGCAAAAATTTATTCATCAAGAAAATTATCTTTTATAGGAACATTGGTATTGTCATTTTTCATTCTAAAAATCAAATATGCAACTGTGTTTTATTTTCCCAATCAATCTAGAATAGTAATATTGAATTCCCTCAACAATAACAACCATATTATAATATTTTCATTAGTAATTGGTTTATTCATTGGATATCTAATAGAAGAATGATTTGTATGAATGAAAGTTTCATAACCAGTGATATAATGTAAAAAATTGTTAATGGCATGCACAAGAGCTAAAAGTTCTTTTTTTGTTACAGTATAATTTAACTCTGTAGGAGTGAAATCCTTGCTTGTGTAGTAAATAGCATAATGAGTGAGATATTTATGTCCCAACACAACTCCTAAATATGTATCTGAAGCAAAAGTTTAAATATGAAAAAAAAGAGACCAATTAGGCCCCCTTAAAATTGGTGCTTCTGTTAGTTTTTGCTTCAATGAATCAACTTATTTCTGGAAGTCAGAATTCCAAAAAAAATCACAATACTTTGTAATATTTTTAAAACATGGGGAGGATATTTTTATGAAGTTTTATATGAATCTTCCATAGTAACCAGTAAACCCAAGAAAAATTATAGCATCTCTTTGAAAAGTAGGAATTGAAATTTTAGAAATTACTTTTACCTTATATGTATCCACCCTAATTCCATCACCTGAAATATGGAGGCCTAAAAAAATTTCCTTCTTTAAATATCATAAAATTTTTCTCATGACTTAATGAAATATTCTTCTTTACACGTAATGAGAGCTTTTCTATTTTTTCAAGAGCTTCTTCAAAAGTATTTACATAGACAATAAAATCATCCATGTAAACTTCCACACAATAATCAATTATATTAGAAACGATACCTAATACTACTCTTTGAAATATTGTAGGAGCTTTACATAAACCAAAATGAAGTACCCTATAGGCATATGTTCCCCATGGGCATGTAAAGTTTTTTTTTCCTTGATCTTCTGGTGCCAATTGGATTTGACAACATCCACTAAAATCATCAATAAATGAGAATTATTTCCTCCCTATTAAGGTATATAATACTTGATCTATAAAAGGTAGTGGAAAATTATTTTTCAAGGTAGCTTTATTCAATTCACTATAATCAATGAAAACTCTCCATTTTCCATTTTTCTTTAGAACCATCACCAAAGGTGAAACACATTGAATATCTGTTATCAGATAAATGAAATTCACATTAAATAACTTTAGTAGCTCCTCCTTAAAAATTTCTCTTAGATAAGGATTCATCCTTCTCTGAGGTTGTCTAACTGGTTTGGAATTTTCTTGGATATAAATATAATGCATAAATGTTTTATGATTGATTCCCTTCATATAAATGTATTCCCATGCATAAGCAGAGGAATGTTTTTGTAGCATCTTTATAAACTTTCTCTTTTCAAATTATTCCAAGTTATTATTGATGCTTAATGTTCTACCTAGAAATACTTCTACTAAAGAGTTGCAAACTTTTCCATAGAATTGAAAGCCATTTTACAACATGATAAATATTCAAGATTACCTTATTATTTAAAACTTTGATCTTTCCACGGTATGAATAAGAATCATTATTGTTCATGGAATTTATTATTGATCTTCCTCATATATTTGTGAAAGAGTAAATATTAGTTGAATATAGTAAAAGTCTTCATTGTCATCATCTATCCAAACCTCACTTTCTACTTCATTTATTATTTTTGTAGGTGGATACAATGTGAATTTTTTAATAGAGCTACCATCATAGATATACACATCAATAGATCTACAACTTATGAATGCATGAGTTGTAGCTAGCCAAGGTCTACGAAGGATCAATAGATGATCTCCTAAATTATTATTTGGAGTCAAAATAATAAAATCAACTAGGTACTCCCATGAATCCAAAGAGACAGACACATCTTCTAATATACCATCTGGTTTGATAACAAATATATCCTCTAATTGTAGTAATGTCGAGGTATATTGAATATAGGGAAGCTTCAATTGATCCATAATTTTTTTTCTCATCATATTGATGTTTGCTCCTAAATAAATCAAGTTTTTTGGAATTTCAATAGATTAATGTGGATTTTTAAAATAGGGCTACCTGGATCGAGATATTTCTTAAGTATTGGTTTCTCCATCATAATATCAACAATATTTCCTACCAATTGGATTTTATTGACAACCTTTTTTTTCCTTCCTAGTTTTCTAATGCATGACTCCTTAATTGTTTTTGCAATATTTTGTATTTCCTTTATAGCTTGGAGTACAAGAATTTTAATGCAAATATTTTTCATTCATCTAAAATATTATATTATGGTAAAACAATTTTCCTTTCTATTCCCTTATCAATTTTGAGCCTTTAACATAGTTACCGATCAAATGAGAACTATTACCTCAAAATGAGAACTCTACCCCAAAAATGTCAAAAAAAACATGAAAAAACACCAAAAAATGAAAAGTGTGTATTCCAGAATGATATTTTTTTTGGGATAAATTTTCATTTTTTCGTAAAAAACCATTTTTTTTCAAAAAAGACTAAAAAAACATCATTGAAACAAGAGGTGTTGATCCTGGAATTAAAAAAAAAAAAAAAAAACCGCGTTACAATTTTGACACTTTCTAGAAATGTAATTAAAAATAAAATATTAGGACTTTGAAAAACTGTAAAATTCCAACAATTCTCAACCATGACGTTAAATATAAAATATAATGTCTCAAAACCCTTATAATTCCAACAATTTCCATCCATCTTGTTAAAGATTTAATATCTTGACTCTAAAAAGTCCTAAAATTGTAATTGTTTTCAATCATAGCATTAAAGATAAAATATCATAACTCAGAAAAACCTTTATATTTTGATAAGTTTTCAATCATGAAATAAAAAACCTTAAGTTTTTAACATATTTGAACCATGAAATTATGGACAAATTATATGGCTAAAACAATTTTTAAAAATGTACAAGTAAATGAAATATTAATTATTCGAAGGGTAATTTTTACTTTAAAGGCTAAAAGTTTATCTCTTTTCAAATCTTAGCCTAAGAAAAATTATCTTATTGCAACAAAAACCTAATAAAAAACCATCAAAACAAAGTCTCCTTTTAATGAGGCATTAAAATTTCAAGAATTTTAGAAGCATCTTAAACGAAATGATAACAATAAATAATATCATGGAAATATCACTGTATAATTTAAAAATTGAACATTAATTTCTAATATTTTCTTTACTCTTGACCAAAATATCAACAAATGATAACAACAAATAATATCATGGCCATATCAATGTATAATTTAAAAATTCAACATTAATTTCTAATATTCTTTTATTTTTAATCAAAATATAAACAAATTATCGGGGTGATATATTGAACATGTAGTGCTGCCATGCTTAAAATTATAAAAACAAAAACAAAAACAAAAACAAAAAACCAAAAGTAAAGAAAAAAATAACTAATAAGTAAAAAAATATATTAAAACAAAGAAAAACATAAAATAATAAATAATGACAAAAAAATGAAACATGAAAAAATATATAGAAAATATCTTCCGGAGAAAGCACAAAGTAGTTTTCAGGTGGACGTGTTTTGAACCACTTGTCATGGTTCATTATCAGGAGTGACATAAAGCCACAAAGTATATATATATATATATATATATATATATATATATATATATATATATATATATATATATATATATATATATATATATATATATATATGGTACTATAAACTATTCAGAGAGATCGACGAGAATGTTGCTTTGCAAAACATTAATAACATTAAAAAAATTGTTACTTCTATGTTCAAAGAGAAAATGTGGTGTGAGAAAGATCTAGCAGCGAAAAGAAAATTAAGATATTATAAGGAGGTCATCAACCCCACCCTAGAAGATCAAAAGTATCTCTTTGTTTTAACTAGCTCAAAGAAGAAAATTAACATAGCCAAGATTAGAACAAACTCTCATGAGCTCCATAGTGAAACAGGTCGTTGGACAGTTCCTAAAACACCATGGATGGAAAGGATCTGCCATCTCTGTGAGAATATGAACATCGAGGATGAAAATCACTTCCTCTTAGAGTGCCCCGCGTACAACCACATTAGAGCTCAATTTCATAATCTTTGTTTCAATACTAACCTTCCTAGCATTTTAAGATGTCAAAATCATAGTGAGCTCGGGAGGCTTCTCTCCAAGCTTTTCGAGCATAGGAATAAAATCTTAAATCAAACTAAAAAACTCTTTTCTTTAGGTCTGATAGACCAAATATTGGTCTTGGTGGACGTTCACCATCATCATCATCATCATCATCATCATCATCATATATATATATATATATATATATATATATATATATATATATATATATATATATATATATATATATATATATATATATAAATATATATATATATATATATATATATATATATATATATCATAAGAATTCAAAATTAAAAATAAAAATAAAAAAACAAAAACTGGAATAAAACATTAAAACAAATTCAAAACAAAAAAAGAATTAAAATTTAAAAAAAAATATACAAATTTTTAAATAATAATAAAAAGTACAATTCAAAAAAAAGACATTTAAAAACAAAATTAAAATAAAATAAAAATAAAAACACATATATTACAAAAATTTTAAATTTTAAAATAATAAAACAAAACCCATTAAAAAAATTAATTAATTTTTTGAAATTTTAGTTAATTTTATTTTTTTAGTTGTAATTTAATTACTTCTCATCGGTTTTTTTATTATTCTAAAATTTTAAATTTTTTATAATAATTTTCTTTTAATTTTATTTAATTTTTTTTAACTTTTGTTTTTAAATGTTATTGCTTCTCTGAATTATGAATTGCTTCTCTTTGACAAGAGTGGCAGGGGTAAATGGAAAGAGGATATCAAGTGAGGGTTAAATAGGTTGCTTCTAGCGATGTTTGATTCATAATTAAACTTCTCCAATTCTGTTAATGATTGACATGATACTTAGATCTAATTTTATAGTATTATTAGAATTTAGGTGATTTTGGAGATATTTTTATGTGAAAATTTTAGATATGATGGTAGAGTAATATTGTAATGGGTATGATTGTAGAGGTACAATGGTAAGGGTGTTACAAGGTATAGGATTTGCCCAATTTTATAATATATGAATCATGATCATTCGATTAGTTTAAAAGTCCAATGATCTTAAATGAAATATAATCTAACAACCTAGTTACATACCTTTTTGATATTTGATATTTTCTTGGTTGAAGGTTTTGGAAGAATCTCCGAAGTAGGTTGATCTAGGCTATATAATTTGAAGTTGGTTGCAAAATTTCAACAATTCAGTAGCTATTCATTTTCAATAATTTTTTGGTGTTGATGGAATGGAATCAAATTGTTGATTCTTCCTGATGGAACTTGAAGAAAATTAGGCCTCAAAAGTTATGCTTTAGACCTTAAAATTATTAGAAAAAGAGGGGTAATGAGAAAATGGGAAAGAGACAAGGAATGTGAAAATACAAACTACCAAGAATTATTGGTTTTGAGTTCTGTAGAGACATGCCAACAATGTTTTTTTCATGTATATACTTTTAATTTTATATTTTGCCCCTTTTTAAAAAAATTGAGAAAATAAAATTGCAATTGGGTTGGAGGATGAGGAGAAACATATCGTAAGTATCAACCAACTTAGAATCAAAATTATGTTGCAAATATTCGAAAAAATTATTATATTTTTAATGGTTTATGATAAACCTTAATCTATGACCATTAACAAGGAAGGTGATTTTTTCATCATCAATGGTTTTGGTTCTAATTGCTCCATTATCAAAGACACTATCTATCTCATCAGGACTAAACTAGTGAGTCTGAAATTTTCCCTGAAAATATTTGAATTTAGAGTAAAAAAGAAGAGCCCGATCACTTGGCTTGAAACTTTTCTATTTGATGAATTTTTCATGCCATTTTGATCTTTTTTTTTGAACTATGTTAGTTCTTTGGATGACATCTTGTTGAATCTCATCTAGCTCATTCAATTCTGCTAATTTTTGTTTTTGAGTTTCAGATATATCAAGGACCAATTTTGTTGTTGTTGTAAAGGTCTCCACTTGAAACTCACTCGAAATGAAAACCTTATTCACATAGACAATATCATAAGGATTATGTCCAATTGTATATATCCATGTGGTACGGTATTTTCATAGTGCCTCTAGAATCCTTTCTACCTAATCTCTTCTATGAAAATGCAAAATATTGGTTATAATTTATTCAAGTACCTTATTGATGGATTCCACTTTCCCATTGGATTGTGGATGATATGGAGTAGACTTATGATGTTTGATTTTGTATTGCTCCATTATTTTCTCCACCAACTTGGATGTGAATTGAGTACCTTGATTTGTCGCAATTTCCTTTGGGACAACAAAATGAGTAAAATATCCCCAAAAAGAAATGCAACTAAAACATTTTCATTTGCAAATGGAAGTGATTTATCCTCTACCCATTTTGTAACATAATTTATACAAACAAGTATATACATTTTATGTTTAGATGGAGGATTGATTGGACCAACAAAATATAGAGCCCATTTTTCAAAAGGCTCTACAAATACTTATGGTTGTAGAGGCATATTATCTTATGGAATAGGCTTTCCCATTCATTGGATGTTATCATATCCCTTGACATATTCTTTGGCATATTTAAAAAGAGAAGGCCAATAATGTCCCAAAATAAGGACTTTGTAAGTAGTTCGTCTATTAGCAAAGTGTCCTCCACATGGTTCACCATGACAAGCTTTCAATATTTACAATATTTCATCTTCTCGAATGCATATTTAGATGATTAATCCAGCTTTATATCTATATAATTCTCCCTCTATCCAAGAATAAGGTGCACTGGATTTGGAAACTTTTTTCTTCTCTTTGGCTGATAACTGTGGGGTAACTTTCATGTAGCCAAATAATTAGAAATATATACAAACTAAGGAGTTTTAATAGATAATGCAAAAATTTATTCATCAAGAAAATTATCTTTTATAGGAACATTGGTATTGTCATTTTTCATTCTAAAAATCAAATATGTAACTGTGTTTTATTTTCCCAATCAATCTAGAATAGTAATCATTCCCTCAACAAGAACAACCATATTATAATATTTTCATTAGTAATTGGTTTATTCATTGGATATCTAATAGAAGAATGATTTGTATGAATGAAAGTTTCATAACCAGTGATATAATGTAAAAAATTGTTAATGGCATGCACAAGAAATAAAAGTTCCTTTTCTGTTATAGTATAATTTAACTCTGTAGGAGTGAAATCCTTACTTGTGTAGTAAATAGCATAATGAGCGAGATATTTATGTCCCAACACAACTCCTAAAGATGTATCTGAAGCAAAATTTTAAATATGAAAAAGAAGAGACCAATTAGGCCCCCTTAAAATTGGTGCTTCTGTTAGTTTTTGCTTCAATGAATCAACTTATTTCTGGAAGTCAGAATTCAAAAAAAAATCACAATAATTTTTAATAATTTTAAAACGTGGGGAGGATATTTTTATGAAGTTTTATATGAATCTTCCATAATAACCAGTAAACCCAAGAAAAATTATAACATCTCTTTGAAAAGTAGGAATTGAAATTTTAGAAATTCCTTTTACCTTATATGTATCCACCTTAATTCCATCACCTGAAATATGGAAGCCTAAAAAAAATTCCGTCTTTAAATATCATAAAAATTTTCTCATGACTTAATGAAATATTTTCTTCTTTACACGTAATGAGAGCTTTTCTATTTTTTCAAGAGCTTCTTCAAAAGTATTTACATAGATAATAAAATCATCCATGTAAACTTCCACACAATAATCAATTATATTAGAAACGATACCTAATACTACTCTTTGAAATATCGTAGGAGCTTTACATAACCCAAATTGAAGTACCCTATAGGCATATGTTCCCCGTGGGCATGTAAAGTTTTTTTTGCCTTGATCTTTTGGTGCCAATTGGATTTGATCACATCCAATAAAACCATCAAGAAATGAGAATTATTTCCTCCCTATTAAGGTATATAATACTTGATCTATAAAAGGTAGTGAAAATTTATTTTTCAAGGTAGCTTTATTCAATTCACTATAATCAATGAAAACTCTCCATTTTCCATTTTTCTTTAGAACCATCACCAAAGGTGAAACACATTGACTATCTGTTATCAGATAAATGGAAGTCACATTAAATAACTTTATTAGCTCCTCCTTAACAATTTCTCTTAGATAAGGATTCATCCTTCTCTGAGGTTGTCTAACTGGTTTGGAATTTTCTTGGATATAAATATAATGCATAAATGTTTTATGATTGATTCCCTTCATATAAATGTATTCCCATGCATAAGCAGAGGAATGTTTTTGTAGCATATTTATAAACTTTCTCTTTTTAAATTATTCCAGGTTATTATTGATGCTTAATGTTCTACCTAGAAATATTTCTACTAAAGAGTTGCAAACTTTTCCATAGAATTGAAAGCCATTTTACAACATGATAAATATTCAAGATTACCTTATTATTTAAAACTTTGATCTTTCCACAGTATGAATAAGAATCATTATTTTTCATCGAATTTATTATTGATCTTCCTCATATATTTGTGAAAGAGTAAATATTAGTTGAATATAGTCAAAGTCTTCATTGTCATCATCTATCCAAACCTCACTTTCTACTTCATTTATTATTTTTGTAGGTGGATACAATGTGAATTTTTTAATAGAGCTACCATCATAGATATACACATCAATAGATCTACAACTTATGAATGCATGAGTTGTAGCTAGCCAAGGTCTACGAAGGATCAATAGATGATCTCCTAAATTATTATTTGGAGTCAAAATAATAAAATCAACTAGGTACTCCCATGAATCCAAAGAGACAGACACATCTTCTAATATACCATCCGGTTTGATAACAAATATATCTTCTAATTGTAGTAATGTCGAGTTATATTGAATATAGGGAAGCTTCAATTGATCCATAATTTTTTTTCTCATCATATTGATGGTTGCTCCTAAATAAATCAAGTTTTTTGGAATTTCAATAGATTAATGTGTATTTTTAAAATAGGGCTACCTGGATCGAGATATTTCTTAAGTATTGGTTTCTCCATCATAATATCAACAATATTTCCTACCAATTGGATTTTATTCACAACCTTTTTTTTCCTTCCTGGTTTTCTAATGCACAACTCCTTAATTGTTTTTGCAATATTTTGTATTTCCTTTATAGCTTGGAGTACAAGAATTTTGATGCAAATATTTTTCATTCATCTAAAATATTATATTATGGTAAAACAATTTTCCTTTCTATTCCCTTATCAATTTGGAGCCTTTACATAGTTACCGATCAAACGAGAACTATTACCTCAAAATGATAACTCTAGCCCAAAAATGTAAAAAAAAACATGAAAAAACAACCGAAAAATGAAAAGTGTGTATTCCAGAGTGATTTTTTTTTGGGATAAATTTTCATTTTTTCTTAAAAACCATTTTTTTTTTCAAAAAAGACTAAAATAACATCATCGAAACAAGAAGTGTTGATCCTGGAATTAAAAAAAAAAAAATCGCGTTACAATTTTAACACTTTCTAGAAATGTAATTAAAAATAAAATATTAGGACTTTGAAAAACTGTAAAATTCCAACAATTCTCAACCATGATGTTAAATATAAAATATAATGTCTCAAAGCCCTTATAATTCCAACAATTTCCATCCATCTTGTTAAAGATTTAATATCTTGACCCTAAAAAACCCTAAAATTGTATTTGTTTTCGATCATAGCATTAAAGATAAAATATCATAACTCAGAAAAACCTTTATATTTTGATAAGTTTTCAATCATGAAATAAAAAACCTTAAGTTTTTAACATATTTGAAGCATGAAATTATGGACAAATTATATGGCTAAAACAATCTTTAAAAATGTACAAGTAAATGAAATATTAATTATTCGAAGGGTAATTTTTACTTTAAAGGCTAAAAGTTTATCTCTTTTCAAATATTAGCCTAAGACAAATTATCTTATTGCAACAAAAACCTAATAAACAACCATCAAAACGAAGTCTCCTTTTAATGAGGCATTAAAATTTCAAGAATTTTAGAAGCATCTTAAACGAGATGATAACAATAAATAATATCATGGAAATATCACTGTATAATTTAAAAATTCAACATTAATTTCTAATATTTTCTTTACTCTTGACCAAAATATCATGGCCATATCAATGTATAATTTAAAAATTCAACATTAATTTCTAATATTTTTTTATTTTTAATCAAAATATCAACAAATTATTCGGGTGATATATTGAACATGTAGTCCTGCCATGCTTAAAATTATTAAAAAAATAAAACAAAAACAAAAACAAAAAACCAAAAGTAAAGAAAAAAATAACTAATAAATAAAAAAATATATTAAAACAAAGAAAAACTTAAAAAAATAAATAATGACAAAAAAATGAAACATGAAAAAATATATAGAAAATATTTTCTGGAGAAGGCACAAAGCAGTTTTCAGGTGGACGTGTTTTGAACCACCTGTCATGGTTCATTATTAGGAGTGACATAAAACCACAAAGTATATATATATATATATATATATATATATATATATATATATATATATATATATATAACCCAACGAAAAAATAGCAAAATTAACTTAAAAAAATAGAAAAAATAACTAAAAGGCCTTTAAAAAAGTGAAAAAATATTTAAAAAAAAACATAATTTAAGGGAAAATTTTAAAAAAGTTGACACTCGAAATAAAAAATAAAACAAAAAAAACATTAAAAATTATAAAAAAAACATTAAAAATAAACAATAATAAATAAATAAATAAAAAATATGGCATGATCTTAGCTGGGATAGTTGTCATCCTTCTTCTCTATGCTGATGATATTGTTCTTCTCATAAGGTGCCCATCTAATCTTGATAAGCAACTTAGACTTCTTAAGGATTTCTGCTCTACAATGGCTAAGTCTGTTAACACTGACAAAAAAAAAGTTATGATTATCAAATCCAAGAAGGACACTTATGCTAATTTTATGTATGACAATAGTAACTTGGAGGAGGTGTCTTCTTACAAGTACCTAGGAATTGATATTCATCACAAGCTCAACTGGAACTATAGCATTCATATAAAGGATTAATGGCGGGTGGAAAGCTTATTTTTGTCTTGAAAATAATTCTAAAACGAAAAACCTCGTAATGTGGGAAAGAAATAAGTTCCTCTTTGAAACTTTAGTCACTCCTGTTATCTTATATGGATATGAGGTTTGGGGTTGCAGCATCTATAGAGAATCCTGGAGAAAGATTGAGCAAATCTAGAAGAATTTTATAACGTATAACCTTAAAATTAAAAGCAATACACCCTATCCTATTCTCCTTATAGAAGTGGGTCTTTCCCCTATTGAGAGCCTAGCTATGACTGGGCTTCTGTTGTACAAGCACAAGCTTAATAGCATACGAGACCATAGACTTCCTAAGCTATCTTTAAATTCCAGCCAAAACCACCTAAGGCTTAAAAGAGGTTGGTATAAAGACACCAAGGCCTGATTAAACCATTGGGAGATCGACGATAATGTTGCATTGCAAAACATTAATAACATTAAAAAAATTGTTACTTCTAAGTTCAAAGAATAAATGTGGTGTGAGAAGGATCTAGCAGCTAAAAGAAAATTAAGATATCATAAGGAGGTCATCAACCCCACCCTAGAAAATCAAAAGTATCTCTCTGTTTTAAGTAGCTCAAAGAAGAAAATTAATATAGCCAAGATTAGAATGAACTCTCATGAGCTCCATACTGAAACAGGTCATTGGACAATTCCTAAAACACCATGGACGGAAAGGATTTGCCATCTCTGTGAGAATATGAACATCGAGGATTAAAATCACTTCCTCTTAGAGTGCCCCGTGTACAACCACATTAGAGCTCAATTTCATAACCTTTGTTTCAATACTAACCTTCCTAGCATTTTAAGATGTCAAAATTATAGTGAGCTCGGGAGGCTTCTCTCCAAGCTTTTCGAGCATAGGAATAAAATCTTAAATCAAACTAAATAACTCTTTTCTTTAGGTCCGATAGACCAAAGATCACCCTGACCACACACACACACACACATATATATATATATATATATATATATATATATATATATATATATATATATATATATATATATATATTAAAATATATATATCAGAAGAATTCAAAATTAAAAATTAAAAACAAAAAACAAAAAAACAAAAACTGGGAAAAAAAACGTTAAAACAAAATCAAAACAAAAAAAAATTAAAATTTAAAAAAATATATATACACATTTTTAAATAATAATAAAAAGTACAATTAAAAAAAAATACATTTAAAAACAAAATTTAAAAAAATAAAAATGAAAACACATATATTATAAAAATTTTAAATTTTAAAATAATAAAACAAAACCCATGAAAAAAATTAATTAAATTTTTGAAATTTTAGTTAATTTTATTTTTTTAGTTGTAATTTAATTACTTCTCATCGTTTTTTTTATTATTTTAAAATTTTAATTTTTTTATAATAATTTTCTTTTAATTTTATTTAATTTTATTTAGTTTATTTTTTTTTAATTTTTGTTTTTAAATGTTATTTTTTTTTAATTATATATATTAATTAGTTTTTTTTTTAATTTTTAATTTAATTTTATTTATTTAATTTTATTATTATTATTAATATTCAATTTTAATGTTTTTTAATCTTTAGCGTTTTTTTAGTTGTTTTTTTTTTAGGATTTCATTTTTTTTATTTGTCTTTTTTATTTTTTTTAAACAATTTTTTTTGTTGTTTCTATTGAAAATTTTATATGGATCAATTTATTTGGGAAAAAAAAACATGAAATGTGATCTTTGGATATAAATTCATAAACACAAAATTTGTTATTTTTCCAACTTTATTTATTCAAAATTTTCATAAAAATCTTTTAATTAAAATGTCTTTTTAGCGAAAAGTTTTTGAAAAATAGTATTTTTTAAATTATATCTATATGAAAAATGTGTATTTCTTATCGAGTGTTTAAAATTATTATTTTTTGGTGACAATTATTTTATACGTACTTGAGTATCAATTACCGATATATACATTTATTAAAAATCCTAACCTCAAAATATTAATGTTATTATTATTTTTAAACTTTGCAAAAAAAAATCATTATAAAAATATATTGCAAAGAAAAACAAAAAACACATGATTAGAAAACCTTTAAAAGACAAACATCTTAGGATGAAAAACAAGAAGAATAAGGCAACTTGAAAAATGGTTAAATAATGAAATTTTAAAAAGAAAAATGTACACTGAGGATATCCGAAAATTTAGTGTGTCAAAAATATGTCTTAAAAAAATTTTGTTGATGTTTTTGAAAATGAGCATGAAAATCACCAACATTTAAAAAAAATTGTCCACACTTAATACTTTCAAAAAAAATTTAAAGTGTAAAAAAAAAGCCCTCTTAAAAAAGGGGGTTGATGTTTCATCAACGTTTTTCAAAATCAACATGAAAATTACTAACATTAAAAAAAAAATGTTCATACTTGATACATAAAAAATTGAAAGTGGCAAAAATATGTTCCAAAAAAGAAGGTTATTCTGAATAACCACTTTTCAAAATTGGGTGCTTTTTTTACTACCTAAAAAAATAGGTAATCGGTAATTTTTGCGTTTTTTCAGTAACTATGTTCTTTCACGAAAAGTTGTATTTTGTAGGGAAATAAAAGCTTGTTCTACTAGAGCAATTGTAGAATTTTGGTTTATTTGGTTATCATCTAAATGTATAGGAACATCCTCCTTTGGAGGAAAATTTTCTTGATCAAGAAATGTTTCTTTTTCAAGGACCTTATCCTCTTTAGATTTTTGGATGATAACTGGTGGTGACTTATTTTACAAACCCTATCGGATATAAGTTGGACATCATTTAGACCTAATAGGGCTATCATACAAGCTTTAAAATTTTGACCTTATACATTGTAGATAGGTCGTTGATTTTTATTATTTGGGTTTGGCAATGGTTGAGAAAGTAGTTAATTTTATTTTTGAGCAAATGTAGTGGATGATAAGGAAAATGGTTTATTTGGTGGTTGAGATTGGAATTAAGGTTGGGGAGGTTGGTTTGGTTGAAGAGGGTATTATTGATTTTGATAAGAGTAAGGTTGTTGGAATTGAGGATATTTGGGATTTCTACCATCAGAACTCTGTCAGCATTGTGCCAAAGATGGGTTTTAAGGTTGGGGTGGCCAAGGTTGCCAAGTAATAGGTGCAGACCAATTATTATGTGGTTGTGCATATGATTTGTAATGAGTTTTAAGACCTCTTTTCATGCATGGTTGTTGTGATTTCCATGGTATTTTAGCAATAAAGAAAATTGATTAAGCTTGGGTTGATCCAACTTCATCCTCGAAGACAACTTTCAGCCCAGGTATTGAAGGACATTCCCTTGTATCATGATTTTCAACACATATGACTCAATTTTTTATACTATCAAGAGGACATCCTCTATATCAATTTCACCTAGTAGAAAAGATAGATAATGCAATATTTTCAACTTTTAACTTATTTTATATTTTGAGAGTATATAGTTGTTCAGTGACATTCCCAAGGATATATGTTTTGAATTTATCAAGAAAATTTCGTAGTGCTGCTTTACCGATTCTTTTAGTTGTAGACTTACTAACTATTGGCATGGATGGATCTCTTGGATTCTTACTAGATCTAGGCTTACCTCTCGAAATATGTTTGCACAAGTCACAAATTTCACCAAATGAAATTTGGGAAACATCACCTTTTCCCATTAAGTTGAGGAGGTCAAACCACTCATATATTATAGCTTTTAACAAAATATATTTCAATGTTTCCTCATGTAAATGATGCATCCTAACCCTTTTAACATTGTACGAAAATATTTCCACTAAGTCTTCAATTATCTCATCCTCATTTTGCATCATATTAAAGACTCCATCATTAATATTAGGGGAATACAATAATATTTATATTTTTCTAGGAACACCATTTTCATCTCCTCCCATGTTCTGATAATATGTGTTCCTTGACCCATAAACCATTTAAGGGCTCCATATTTTAGAGTAGTTGGAAATAGTTTCAATTTTTTAGTATCAAGTAAATAGTCATAAGATCTACATAGTACTTCAAACTCAAAACGAAATGTCTCTAGATCCTCAACTATTAAAACATGAAAATTTGGAAGAGTAGAAGGTGAGATATTTTTCATTTTGGTTGTGGTATCATCATCAAATATAGGAAATCCATAAGGATCTGGTTCTCCCCTACCTCCTCTACCACCTCCTCCTCCAACTCCTCCTATATTTCCTTATATACCTCTTCCACCTCCAATTCTATGTTCACCATTTAAATTTTTTACTTATCCTTCCCCTTCTCTTGCCATTGCAAATTATTTAGAGCTAATATAATGTTAAACAATAGGATTATCTAGCTCTTCATCTTGTTCTTCTACTAATGGTATTTCAAAATAAATCCCTTCCTCTTCTTCACTAGGCACTTCTAACACCTATCCTAAGATTTTTTCTCTTGTTGAAGAGAGAAATATAACTCTTTCAGTAGGAGAGGTTCTTCAACTAGAGCTTCAGTGAAAGAAGGTGGTGAGTCCCTAGGTTGGATTTCAGATCTATGCACCTCAGGAAGTCTATGTCTACATTCTATAGATGGAATGCGAGTATCAGTGGGTGGTGTGGCACTACGTCGTCTAGTGGAGGTGAGTGGTGATGTTGGTATTGAACTTTATCCTCTACCTCTACTCAAACATATACCCCTATAGTATCATTATTTATTTATGCATTCTAAATGATCTTTAACATGCACTTTAATTTTTCATATATGCGATGAATTCATCTAAGATGATATGCAAACCAAAAATAGATTCCTATATACACTTCCCCTACAATAGCACCAAAATGTTCAATAATTTAATTGACAGTTGAATTAATTCATTAATTATCAACCAAGGTTCATGTACTTGTGAAGTGTATGTGCACAATATATGCTAGGAGTTATATTATTTATTTTAAAAGATAAAATTAAGCTAAATATAAATGGGACTATAATAACTCAAAACATTCTTATGCACATATTCTTTCCATCAAAATTACTCTTTTCCAAGAAAATGAAACTAAGGCGAAATTAATTGAAAATTCTAACTATCAAAGTGAACGAAAATTTAATCTATTGCAACAAAAATTAAAGGTCATTATATTTGAACTAAATTGATATCTAATCTATTGCAGCAAGCATTAAACATTATTCTACTTGAATTGAATTGAAAAATATATCCCAATGGAAAAATTATAATTCTAATTCTAATTCTACTTGTGGGAAATTGATGTACTCTAAATTCTCTTACAAAAAAAGATTCTATTCTACTCAAGTGAAGAATAAATCTAAATATAATTACTTTCTAAAAATAGAAAACTAATATGTAACTCAGAAGGATTAATAATGTGTGCAGTTATGATTTAGAATTTTTGTTTCCATTACTCATGAAATCAAAATGAAAACAATTAAATGAAGCAAACCATGAAAAGGAAGTATTTTTGTCTGTTTATGAGAGCTCAACCTATTCAAAATGTTGAATATTAAACTAGAAACCAACGAATGAAATACCAATCAAAACATTAACTAATTGTGATGAAGAAAATGCTAGTCATGAACATAAGTTAAAATTAACATAACCAGATACTAAACTAATCTTACAACTCTCCAAGCAGCCCTCCTATTGAGTGCAAGCATGAAATTGAATATCAAACTATTTAGCCACACGTTGATCACCAAAAGCACAGAGTATTTATATTAAAAGTTGAAGTCTTCAATAGAAAATGATTACAAATTTAAAAAGTATAATGGTGTGCATTACCTATCATCGGATCCTTTTATAACCCTCTATTAAACAATTATCTTAAGATTCATAAGCCGAGAAGAAAGTGTATACGTTGAAAACTAATAAGTTAAATCCAAGTCGGAGTCTTTCTTCTCGTGATTTGATACTAAAAGAGAAGATCACGAGAATATTTTTATTTTACATGTCAACTCCAAATTGTTATCATCTAATTCCACGGCTCGCTTGATGATTCCACTATCCTCCTTCAAATCCTATGCACATTTGGAGTATTATAACTAGAGTTGAATTCTGGTTTGACCATTAGATCTCTCAAACCAGGTGTTTTTACATATTGCTACAATAGGTGTATGTACATATGTTGATCATTTTCCATCTACATATATACTTTATTCCTGCTCAAGCATGCTACAACCTCTCTAACCATGGATATAGTTTTAGAATATTTGGTTTGTTTCGGAATGAGTGCAATTTGGTGGCTATAGGAATGTTTTGATTAAATTTCATAAATAAATAGTAGATTATAAACCATGAATGATTAATACCTTTTATGATGTTTGAGCATATATTAGGTGACTGTTTATCCTGGAAATGTAGCAAAAATATCATGAAATGGATGGAAAGGAAAGAAAAAATGGTTGTAAAAAAGGAGAAAATTTTGGACTTCAACATCCCCCTCCCAATTCCACCCAAGAAAGAGTGCACACAACTCAACCAACCAAAGTTAGAAGTCCCAGAGAAATAGTAAGTGTAGAATAAGTTATGGCAATGGAAGTTGATATCACTAGAACAAATGATTAGGTTAGTGTTCATTTAGTTGAAAGTCAAAGAACAATGGAATAAATTACTAAGGAAGTCACCACTTTTGATGAGCACTTTGTCGCATTGCAAAATGAAAGTTATGACAAAGGTAGTAAGAAGTTGAAAATTGAAAGAGTAAAGGTTCATAATGAAAAGGTTATTTTTCAAATGAAAATGGGTATTGATGTGTCTGAAGTTGAAACCATGAGGCTCATAAAGTTGAATCAAAATACTAGAGAGGCATTGGCACACTCTCTTATGAAATATGAAGTAGAAAACCAGAGGCTGAAAAGAAGAATTATCCAAATTGGAACCTACAAATAAAAATGACCCTATAATATGGTTCTTATATTTTTTCCATTTTGAATGCATTGAGATAAATGAAAAAAAATATAATGATCGAGTATGTCTCATATCTCCTCATTCTGGGTTTTTGGTCCCTAAAATGTTTTATTGAAAGAGTAGAGGGAGCTTTTCCTCTACATTCTCCATTGTGTTCCATTTTACATTTCCTAGATGTTATTCTTTCAACCAAATATTCGAAAGGTCATGTCTCATTTGTCTTATAATTCTAGACATTTTGTACAAAATTGTATCCTCTACCAAACTTACATCAAAATTTATTGTTAAGTCCTATAAGGAAGGTAGGACTTAACCATCCTCTTAATCCAACATGAATACTCATAGAGTTTGAGATTCTATAAGTTCACCACTAAGTAAATGTACATATCTGGGGGTAGATTGAGTCATAGGAATTATCTCCCAAGATTTACAGTATCCCAAATGGACCATACTTTAAAGCCCTTATCTTCTTACTAGGACCCTATAGTCCATACTTTTTCAATCAACCCTACTTATTTTTATTATGCTTACTGGTACAACATAGAATGCATCCTATAATGAATATTTCTACATCTTCCTGCATTATGGGAAATTACACATACCTATGTAAGGTGGAAACCATATTCCAAACATTGTAATTTCCTACAATCTTGGAGGAAATATCCTCTTGGATTATCTAAAATCCATCACCTTTAGGAACAAAAATCTTGTCGAGCCTATAGAGTAACCTATTATGTGGATGGCATTCAATTGAATTTCACAATATTATGGATGACTCTATCCTTGTAGTTGTCGAAACATGTCATTGAAGCCCTCATATTCTATATATGACTTTGTGTGTGCATCATTAGTGAAAGGATCCATGTGCATAAAATTTCCCCAAAAAAATATTTTTTTATGTGGGTGGCCTTGAAAGAATGTTGGCTAAATTGTTTGTGATATCCTTCTTATACTTAATCACCAAATGAGATTGTTAGAAGAATCCCATCCACTTGTAGTGTTTGTTCTATTTTAGCTTACTTTGGACATGAAAATATTGTAGTCACCAATGATTGGTGTGGACGATGGTCTCCTTTCCCATGAGATAATTCCTCCACTTTTTTATTGTTTGTATGAGGGTATATAGATCATTTTTATGGGTAGAGTAGTTGAGAAATACCTCATGAAATACTTTAAAATGGTAACCTATATGGCTTCCTCCCTATGTCAATACCACTCACATATTTATCCACTTATAATGGATTTTATAAGTTTGGTAATATGAGAACTAGTGTTTGATTGAATTTATTGTTCAACTCTTTAAAATCCTTCTACTAACCCTTCCCCAACTAGAAATATTTGTCACTCACTATTATGGCATGCAGTGGTGCAAATATTTTTTTAAATGAAGCTATGAATTTCCTCATATACATTTTTTCTCCAAAAAAACTCTTAACTTTAGAGAAATTTGTAGGCTCTAACAACTTCATAATGGACTTCAAATTTTTACGATCTATCTTAATCCCCCCTCCTACAATCACATAGCTTAAATAAACCAACAAATGTTGTGTAAACTCATATTTCTTAATATTTTATATTAGTGTTGTACGGTACAAAAACCCTCCCCATTTCTTAATTTTAGAATAAAATTCCTTTAGAAATAGGTCCCCTTCCTTTTTAGATAAAAATAAAAGATTTTGAGGAAATCCGATTATTTTAAAATAAAACAATAAAAAATTCACTGTTTAGAAAAGCATGTATCGCATATCGCATACCACAAGTGCATATAATCAAATGTGACATTGAATTTTTCCGATCCGATTGAACTTAAGTCTTATATCGTATCGGAACAAAGCATAAAATTTCATATTAAAAAGACCGATGCGATAAAGTAAATCGCAATCGCAAATCGGTAAAGTCTTGAGTTGTGATATTTCCTTTTCAAAACTCCAATGCGATGTAAATTATCGCAATCGCATTTTGAAAAGGTTATCCTTCATTCAGTCGATTTTATAAATTCCAATGTGATACAACATATCACAATCACCTTTTGAAAAAGCAAAGATTACTAGTTTTATAAAAAATTTGATGCGATGGATCCCATCATCATTGCAATCACATTTCGGTGAAAATAATGAACAAATAAATCCCTTTGGAAATATATGATGAGATATAAATTTATCGCTAATCGCTAATCGGCGGAAAATATGAGATGTTTTTCGGCTTCCTTTCAAAAACTGCGATGTGATGAATTGTCATTCTTTATTAATCGCTATTTTTCATCACGCATATATTATTTATTTGTCAGTCGCAATCAAAAAATTCAAAGGGAAAGCTTTACATTAACATTTCAATATCGCCGAGCTCCAATTATACGAACATCATCAATTGAAAAATCAAATGAATTATGGTAATTGATTCTCATATCAATGCATGAATGTGACTTTTCTTTAAGGCATTCATTTTTAATATGTGGTTAATCAATTTGGGATCATTAATAAAAGTCTTTTCGCATAGTTGTTCTCATAACTTCATTTCTTCCCGCATCTGAAAGGTTTGTCTCATTTGCAGAGCTATAGAACATCCAACCCTTTTGTTCGCCGAACTAGTGAAATGATACCAGACGAAGAAGATGTCTAAGAAGCTTAAGAAATCAAGAACTACTGTCTCCTCAAAGACTGCTTCCACTACCACAATGCCAAAAGAAAATCCATCCAAGATAAATCTAGTTATAGATACTATGTGCCAGGGTCTTGGGAAGCTTTCTTGGGAAGAAGTCTATAATTTTCTTGAAAAAGAAGACCCTACAGTCACAGAGGTAAAGGCAACAGTGCTAGATGAAGAATCAAATTCAGATGACAATCCCCTTAAAGAGATCGCAAATTCTTTTCTTCATAAAATTGCATCTTGGGCAAGTGTATTCCCATATTATGACATAATAAGATGGGTGATATATAACACCACCATCACAAACAGAACATTCATAACAGCTGGGGGAAATATGTTTGGTTGCTCTAGAGCAAAAGACATCAAAGCAATGCACCATCTGCCAAATCCTCAAAAGACCTACAACAAAGCCTTCATAGAAGATTTCACCTCAAGAAATGAAGTTGAATCAGACCCAATTAGAGAATGGAGACAAGCTCCAAAAAAAAATAAGCACGATGCCTCAGGTATGTATTTTGTAGAGTCTCTTGCACCTCCATATTGCTATGTTTCTTCAATGATGTGCATACTTTTTGGGAGTAATAATTCGGCAATGTTTTCTATTCAAATGGTACCCTTGATTAAGGGCACTATAGCTTCTGTTGTTATGGATTGGTAGGTTATTTTATCCGAAAAAATAGCAAATAAGAGTCTAGATTATAGAAGAAATAAGCATACTGGAAATGTTCCCCCATTTCATTTCTGTCCTTATATTTTAGATGCCTTGTGTTTTAATTCTGAATTCCCTATTCTGGGTTGGAAATGGACTTTACAGGAACCTGTCCTGATTCACATTTACCATAAACATTTTTGGAAAGCTCATTTCAAGAACCATGTATATATAATTTTCCACGGCTTCATGTTACCTATCCATCAAACCATTCTTAACCAATTTCCTCCCCGGCTCTCTGAAAAGGCAAAGCTTGATGTATCCCTAATCGGAAATTTTTTTGGAGAAGAAAAGTTTACCTATATTAGGGTTTTTGGAAGCATTGTTGAACCTCATGTCTTACCTCTATATGTCCCTGATAAACTTTTAGCTCAAGAAATTTCTTACCAGCTGACAGAAAAATGGATGTCCAGGTGTTTAAAGAATTCCAAAAAATTAATGTGGCGTACCTTTTCTTTCCATTGTGGAACCTATACCCTTAATGATTTTAAGTATGCTGAAAAATAAGTCCTTAATATACGAGATCTTAAGCTTGCAACTGTTCCAGGTAGACAATATGATGCAAATAAAGTGGCTTTTGATTTCACAACTTTAGTCGAAATTTATAAGTTTGAGCATGAGCCTGATGACTTTGATGATTTATTTGTCTCAATTGAGAAATTTTCCCAAGTTTATGATCTAGCTAAATCTAAGTTTCAAGCAGAAGATATGAATAAGTTTATGCAGTTTAGAAGCCAAAGATTACTTACAGTTCCCCTTGACCAGCTAAGAATTCCTTTACAATAAAATGAAACTATTGAAATAGAACAAAAGAAAAAGGAAGATACAGCCAGCAAATCAGAAAAAGAAGTGACAACTAGCAAAATTGATGTGCAGTCAGAGAAGGAAAATATAGGTGGAAAGCCTGATGTGCAGTCTGAAAAAGAAGATACAAGTAGCAAGCCTAATGTGCAGTTTAAAAAAGAAAATATAGGTAATAAGTCCGATGATCAACTTGAAAGAGAAAAGACCTCACAGAAAGAGGGAAATTCTGCTGAAATAATTATTACTCCCCATTTGCTACAATAGTATGAGCAATTCACTCAGCAAATAGGAGAACAAAAAAATCCTCAAGTTGATAATCTGAACAATCAGGATATTGAGATTATTCCTGAAGACCCATCTGAAGAAATTGTGATGAAAGTTGAAGACATACCTCCTCTGGATATCTTTTATAGCCCTACGCATAGGGCTATTGTCAGAAAACAAAGAAAGAGAAGGAGGATTAATCAAGGACCACTTGCAACTTCACAAGTTTAGTTAATGACTATTGTTTGGAAGAACATTGAAGTGAATCCTTCAGAGGATCTTACCTAACTATCACAATATGCAGGTGCCTATAGTGCAGCCACTATAGATAAAGCTGCTGAAGTCACTAAAATGATAAAGCAAAAAGACTTACAAATAGCATTGCTGGAGGAGAAAAAAACAGGTGATCAACAAAAGATATTGTAGTTGGAGCTGCAGTTGGAAGAAGAAAGACTCAAAGCCAAAAAAGTGGAAGAAAAAATGAGTATTGAAAAGAAGAAGCTTGATCAGTAAGCTTTGAATAAACAACAATAGTTGTCTCAAGAGGTATCCAAATTATAGACCTTGCTGCAAAATGAAAAAATTGCCAAAGAAGAGCAAGGTAAAATATTGCAAGCAAGATTGGATAAGTTCAAGGATTATCCTAAAATTGACCAATTTAAAATAGAAGCTCTAGAAACAAGTAAGCTATTGTCTCAGCATTTGGATTATCTATGTGAAAAAATTACATAAGCTGAAACTCTATGTGAAATAACATTATCCCTCATCGATGAAGCAAGCAACATAAGAATAGACTTTGAAAATGCAGATGAAAAGGTTTCAAAATTTATTTCATGGCAAGACTCAGAACAAGGAAAGAGTGCAAATCTTCCAGGATCGAAGAAAGGCATAAATAAATTTGTTTTCTGAATGGAAATCAGAGCTGATTAAAGAAGAACGTACTACATCAAGTGCAATATTCATAATGAAGAATCTGACACAATTGGTTAATGATAGTCTATATGCAGCTAATTTAATTTCGGATTGTACTCCTGGAAAGCTGCCAAGGGTAAAAGAAACTGATACTAAGTGGAAGCAGGAATTAATCAACAAGAATAAAAAGATCAGCAAAATACAAGAAATTACATGGGATGTCCTATGGACATATTTGATCAAACCGCACAGTCAGCAGATGGAAATCAAATGCCTTTCTAGTGCCATCAATTCCATCATTCCAGAATTCTCTGATGCCACATACACCAGTTAGTTGCATTCAAGGCTGAGTCATCCAACCAAAGTTAAAGATATGCCTAAAATTTTCCAGCTTAGCACATTGGGGATTGAAGAAATTCGATGAATCTGTTTTATTGGATATTGCAATTCTATTCTCAGATCTCCTATGAGCATTTCTAGCATAAGTTGTAGTTAATTTGTTTTCTGAATTTCCTATTTAAACCCCTTTCAAGCATTTAGAAAGGGGTCCTGAATTTGTAATATTTTGGGCTTGGACAATACATTTCTATACTCCTTGACTATCTTATTTTTTATAAAGGATCATATATTGTGATTTCATGGTGAGTTATTTTTTAGAGTTGCATTTCTATACCTTGAATATTGTTCTAAGCTAAAGTGCAAGATTCCTGTTATTTCATGGTGAATTATTATTGAGAGTTGCATTTCTTTACCTTGAATATTGTTCTAAGTTAAAGCACAGGATCTAGATATCGAATTGCATTAAGAAAATATCTTAATGAATATGGTATTTCTATCAATTTGCTGTTATTTTCTTTATGTAATGAAGTATTTTCTTTGAAATTTGCTATCATTTATATATGCTTGTTTCTCAAATATTTCTTTATCATATCATTTCTGAGGATATAGAAATATTCATCTATCATAGTATGTGAAAAAGATATATAGAATTATGAATGCGATGTACTATTCTAACTTTTTTTAATTTCTTAAATAGAGTTATCATTATATGATACTCCATCTTTCTATTGAATAATAATACATTTTCATGATTATTTGTTTAATTGAAACAATATTTAAGTCGTATTCATATTTAATACCCGGGTTAGTTTTAGAATTATTTTCAAGTTATATATTAAGTTAGATAGATTAGCTCAGTTAGTTAGTTCCATTTATCCACTTGAACAAACACTCCATCACCAATCCATTTTTTATTAGGAAACTGGTCCTATAAATCTAGTCGGAGCCACCAAACCAAACGGAAAAGGAGCTGTCCTAAGGTCCGGACTGGGTGGTTTTCTCCCAATGTTTGAAGCAACGGTTTTCGAGGCTTCAAAATTTTTGGCGCTAGAAGGAGGGCTTAAGCTATGAATGGCAAGTAAATCCAAATCTACATGCCATTCCAAGAGAAATTCACCCTCATCACCTTCTTCAATTTCCTTTACATCTCAAATCTCTAGGGAAGAAATTGAGAAGAACATCAATACACCCACTACCAAAGCTTTAGATCTGTCAGACAATCAACCTCCTAAATGCCCTGAAATACAAGCTTTAGTTCATAAACTCCAAGGGTTCTCATTATCTTTAGAATAGTCTTAATTATCCGAAGGTAGTGTTACATCACAATTCATATATTCAAAACCTCTTACTAGGTCACAAAGCGAAAAACTTGGTATTCCTCCGAAGGAATTTCCTTTACCTAGTCGAGTTAAAACCAGAAAAACACCGTCAGAATCAGCTAGTGATATTATTTCTTCATCACAAACTCACTCATCTGCTTCCCAAACTCAAACCCAGAAAAGTATAGTCATTCCAACAACCTCTACTCAAACACTATTTGTCTCTTCAAGTCCCTCAATCATTATCACAACGATGGCACAAAGACCATGGACTAATGCAGGTGCTATTGAAATGCCTACAGCTTTGCATGATTTGCCAGACCATCCTGAAAAATGGCTGCCAAAATTTAGTCCTGACCTTGGTATACAAGCAGAAGAACGCATTAATAACTTTATGTTATCTGTAAATTTAAATGTAGTACAACATGAAGATGTTGTGGTTAGGTAATGCCCTTATACTTCACAAGGGGCAACAGGATCCTGTTATTTTACGTTACCATTGGGATCTATTACAAGTTGGGATATTTTCCAAGAACATTTCTTAACCAAATTTGGAGATGATAGATCAATAGAAACTCTAATTAACGATCTCTCCAATTTGAGAGCAGAATCCAAAGAACCCATTAAAGATTTCAATTCCTGATTCAATAAAATTTTGAATAAAATTCCTACAACCTCAAAGCCTAGTGAGCAAGTCCGAAGTGAATGGTATATAATAGCTTTGCCTTCAAATATGGCCATTTTTGTAGATAGAGCTGCTAAACCTACTTTAGCTGAAAATATGAAAGAATAAATTGCAGTAGAATGACGCATCATTGCTTTGGATAAAAAGAATGCTAATGAGCAAAAAAAAACCAAAAAATTTAATAGTTTTAAGGATGACTCAAAGAAGAAAACACCTAGGGATCCTTATGACATGGAAGGTTTACAGAAAGTTTTGAAGACTTTGTCCAATGAAATGATCGAAATCAAAAAAAAAGTGGTAGAAACTTCTACCAAAAGGCCATTCAAAAACTTCAAAAGGAATCTGAAAACTAAATCTAAACCACCCAATTAAATATCCAATGCAGAGTTAGATCTAGAAGAAGATGAAGAAGAAGATACACCTCTATTATCGGAAGAAGATGAAGAAGAAGAAATAGCTGAATTACATGGGATGCGGGATTTCATTCTTCCTAATTCAGACTGTGAAAAAGAACAAGAATCCATGCCAGTAAATACAAGACGTAAATCTATAGCAGATCCTGTCAAAACAGTTCCAAAGAAGAGAATTTTAACTTTGACTACTAAAGACAAATCCCCTCTAAAGAAAACTTCCTCTTTTCCAACTCAAAATCAACCATCATCTTCTAATCCTCCTACAAAAACATCTAAGACTCTGGTGGTATTAGATCCTATGGATTATAACATTGTTGAAGACATGAAGAAAACCAGAGTGAATATCTCTCTACATGAACTCAGCAAACTTAAGCATCAACAGAAGTTGTTATTAAAAGAATTAAATGCAACACCTATTTCTCCTCTACCAAGTGGTGTAGTTGCCAAAGCAGCCAAAGGATCAGGTAAGCCACCAGATAAAGTAGATGCTACTAATACTGTTCATATTGGAGAAAGATCCAATTCTTAGACACCTCCTTTTCTTTTGACTTATGAAATCTATAACAAGAATTTTCATAACTGCTTGATAGATTCAGGAGCATCATCTAACATAATTCCTACTTCAGTCTGCTCAAGATTCAACATCGAACCCCAAAAATCTGCAGTTCATATTGTTCAACTAGATCAGACTAAAGTGCAAGTTGTGCGAGAAATTAATTCAGTTACTATTAGGTTAGCCTCTGATCCCAGGATAGTCCAGAGAATTGATATTCTAATTGCAGATATTCCTGAGTTTTATGGATTAGTATTGAGCAGGGATTGGTCTGCAAATCTTAATGGTTATATCACCACTAATTATTCTCACATGTGGCTTCCCCACAAAGGGAAACCAAATCAAATCAAGATTGAGAGAGAAAAACACATGATGAATAGCGTGACAGAATTTGAATAAGAAAATGAACTTGTGGCTTTTAATAAAAACATTCTCGAAGGTTATTTTGATGAATCATTCCTTGGAAATTTCACATCACTTGAATCACCTTTTTCTGTAAATACTTTTATTTCGTAAATTTAAATTTTTTCACAAACTGATTCTTTAAGAATTGTTAATGTTTCTAATCAATCTGTAGATAAACCTGTAGATAAGTCTTTATTTTGGTCTTTCTATTTTGATGGATCAAAATCCAATGATGGTGCAGGAGCAGGATGCACTTTATTTGATCCAGATGGAGAGAAAACTATGCTCTCATGTAGATTATAATTTGACTGTACAAATAACACTACAGAATATGAAGCCTTGTTCAAGGGCTTTATAAAGAAATAGGGTTGAATGTTAAGTACCTGAAAGTGTATGGTGATTCAGAAATTGTTATCAGACAAATAAGAAACACTATCCATTGTCTTTCAAATCATCTTAAACATTATAAATCCCTTGTTCAAGATCTTACCACTCAATTTTTATCATTCAACATCTCTTCTATCCCTAGAAATCAGAATTCAGCAGCTGATTTATTAGCTAATGTCGCTTCCAAGCTCCTCCTAGCTAAAGATTATAGTCCAGATAGGTTTTTAGTTGAATTAATATTTAGACCTTCTGTGCTAGATAATGTCACCAATTGGAGAGTATTTTATCATGATGAAGATATCTTAAATTTCTTGATTTCAGAAAAATCTTATGATGGCCAAATTATTGATGAAAGTGGTCATGATCTTCAAAACACATCAAAAGAGAATGAAAATCCTATTCCCAAATATGTAGTCAAACTTGAAGACTTATATGATATCAAAGATAGATTCAAAAAGGTTACTAATGCTAAACTTCAAAGTTCTACTTTGAAGTTTGAATTAGTAAATCTTGGTAGTGAGTCTAAACCACAAAATGTTAATTTAGGACTTGAGTTAACATCAGAGGAAAGGATAGCTTTCATCATACTTCTGAATAAGTAAAAAAATGTCTTTGCTTGGAATTATGAGGATTTGAAAACTTATGATACTTCTGTTATCCAACATACTATTTCAATGCTTTCCGATGTAAAGCCAGTGCAGCAGAAATTAAGAAAAAATCATCCCAATCTGGAAGGACAAATCAAGTCTGAATTGAACAAACTTTTGAAGGCGAAAATTATTTTTCCTGTAAGACATTCTAGTTGGGTCTCAAACATGGTTCATTTAAGGAAGAAGAATGGAGATCTCAGAATCTATATTGATTTTAGAAATATGAATAAGGCATGTCAAAAGGATAATTTCCCATTGCCAACGATGGAACAAATACTTCAAAAGGTAGCTGGTTCTGAACTCATGTCTTTTCTTGATGGTTTTTCAGGCTATAACCAAATATTGGTACATCCAAATGATAGGCTGAAAACTACTTTCAGAACCAAATGGGGAACTTATGCCTACCAAAATATTCCTTTTGGTTTGATAAATGTAGGAGATACTTTCCAGAGAGCCATGGATATAGAATTCAAGGGTTTGATTAATAGATCAGTTATTATTTATCTTGATAACATAACCATATTTTCAAAGAAAAGAGCTAATCATCTGCATGATTTGAAACGGATATTTGAACAATGTAGAATATTTGGCATTTCTTTAAATCCAAAGAAATCCTTCTTTGCTCTCAATGAAGGAAAACTCCTAGGATTTGTTGTGTCCAAATATGGCATATATATTGATCCTGATAGAGTAAAATAAATTTCTGATATTTCTTTACCACATAACAAGAAATCCATGCAATCCTTTTTGGGATCGATCAATTTTGTCAAGAGATTTATTCCTAATTTTTCTCAAATAGTTTTACCTTTGCAGAATATGATTAAGAAAAATTCAGTTTTCAAATGGTTACATAAAGAAAAAGAAGCCTTTGATTCGATTAAACAAGCAATCATTAATGCACCTACATTGAATACTCCTGATTTTTCTAAAAAAATTATTCTGTATACCTTGGCTACTGAAACATCCTATGCTGTTGTTTTGACACAACCCAATAATCAACAAGAGGAAGCACCAATCCCTTTCTTTAGCTCAAATTTGCAAGGAGCCGAACTTAACTACAATGTAGAAACACAAGCCTTTGCTGTATTTAAATCAATTAAACATTTTAGACCTTTTCTCCTAAAAACACATACAAATATTATTGTCCCATTCTCTACAGCGAGACAAGTGTTAGTAAAAAAGGATGTAGGAGAAAAGAGAGCTAATT
This sequence comes from Pinus albicaulis, assembly GCA_034641835.2. Taxonomy (NCBI): domain Eukaryota; kingdom Viridiplantae; phylum Streptophyta; class Pinopsida; order Pinales; family Pinaceae; genus Pinus; species Pinus albicaulis. Next base: position 1,505,114,492 of record CM076581.1, on the reverse strand, counting down.
GGGTAACAACTTTACAAGAGTATGATATTGATATTAAGCCAACCAAAATTGTTAGAGGACAAGGTTTTTGCAGAGTTTTAGCAGGAGCTTCCAACATACCAGATCATCAAAATCAAGATAATATTGTTCAAGTAAATCAGATAAGTATTATAGATTCTGAATCTCAATATGCTGATCTGATCTTTTATTTGAAAAATGGGTATGCTCCTTCTAAACTCAACTATAAAAACAAGCGTACTTTAAGATTAAAAGCCAAACACTTTGAAATCATTGATGATGTGTTATTTAGAATAGATTATGATTCCATTCTACTAAGATTTCTTGAAAAAACTGAAGCACACAAGGTATTGCAGGAATTACATGATGGACTAGCACGTGGACATTTTGGAGGAGACACTACAACCCACAAAATAATCCATGTTGGTTACTATTGGCCTACCTTGTTCAAAGATGCACATGAATATGTAAGGAAATGCGAGACTTTTCAAACTGCTTGTGGGAGAAAATGGAAAATGGCCTTTCCTTTAATTGGAGAATTTATATTATTGGAGAAATTATTCCACATTTTTCCAAAAAACACAGATACATCCTTACAGCAATGGATTACTTTACAAAATGGGTAGAACGAATTCCTTTAAAGGTAGCCAATTCTGATGAAATCATTGAATTCATTGATCAGTTCATCATTATCAGGTTTGGTGTACCTAATGCCCTTGTTTTTTATAATGCAACTTATTTTTCTGGAAATAGTATAATGGAATTTGCAATCAAAAGATGTTTCAAATTGAAATATTTAGCAAATTATTATCCATAAGGTAATGGTGTAGCCGAATCCACGAATAAAAATCTCATCAAAATAATCAAAAGAACAATTGATCAGAGTCAAAAGAATTGGCATAAGTCTTTAATTTTTGCACTATAGGTTGATCGCATAACTCAAAAACTTCAATAGGTACTTCACCTTTTAATCTAGTCTATGGAAAATAATTTGTTAGACCATCAAACCTAGTAGTTCCATCTCTAGCCCTAGTCCAATTCATTGAAGAGAATAATTCATCATCTATTCAATTGAGATTTGATCAAATTCTTAAGTTAGAAGAAGATAGAGAGAATGTTAAAAGTGTTCATACCAAACATCAACAAATCATAAAATCTTCTTTTGATTCAAGTTCTATCGGATCCAAAACTTTGCAAATTGGTGATCTTGTTCTGAAATGGGACAAAGCGCATGAAGATAAGGGTAAACATACCAAATTTCAAAAGAAGTGTCTTGGACCATTTCAGATTGTTGAAAATATAGGCTCATAAACATTCATATTACAAGATGTAACGGGAAAGAGAGAATCTCTTCTTGTGAATGGGCTTATCTTGAAAAAAATCTTTTCTTAAGAAGGTAACCACTTCTTACTTGTACATATTCCATTATGAAAGTGTATTTATTTACAAATAAGGTTTTTAATAGTCTTTAATTCACTTTTTACTATTTGAAAATATCTTTAAGAAAATATCATAAATACTTATTTATGTAAATAAGAATCTTTAAGGAAATGATTACAATTTTGGATAGTAAAAATAAAATATTAAACTTTGAAAATTTGTTTAAACATTTGCAAAATCTTCCGAAACTTCGAAAATATTGTAAATGATTATAATTTTGTTAAGCAGAGAAAGGTTATCTATAAAAAGTAAAGACTTTTCCAATTTTTTCACTTAAAACTCTACAAAATTGTCATCCATTGACTCTTAAGGAGAAAATCATTTCACCCCATCCATTAAGGTTGTGATTTTTTAGGATGTGATTCTAAAAAATGATTGATCTAAAATTAAAAGATAAGAGGTCTCATCATGAGCCTGCTTACCATAATCATAAGAAATAATTGAACTGACATTACTACCACTACATACGCAAATAGGGTAATGTATTATAATCATAAGACAAGGGGTCTCATTACGAGCCAACTTTTTCAGTTCAGTTACAACTAGTGAGTGGCATTTCTATTAACTGGCTATCAAACCAGAACAATGGATTTTAAATTAAAAGGAAAAAGGAAAAATGCAAGACGATATATCTTATGAGTTTATCTTTTAAAAATTCAGGCTCTTAGATGGATGGGACAATGAATGGTTGATGGTTAAAAGGTAACCCTATCGAGACTATAATGTTTACAGGTAGCAGAGGCACTACCTATGACAATTAGAGTAAATTACAAAGCTAAAACTGGAGAGGCCCCCTACTTTATCTTTATTAACCAATCAAAGTTTCATAAAACCAAAAAAATGTTTTTATTTTTGAAGAATCAAAAAGAGATTGTAAGTGATTTCTATTCTTTTTCAGAGTTATATTTTATTTAAATTTCTCTAAGATAGTTTTCATCATCTTTAAAACTTTTTACTTACTTAATATATAGTGTTCATTTTATTTTTTCAGAGATAAATATTTCTTCTAGTGAATCACCAATTGTTGTATGGTACAACAACCCTCCCCATTTCTTAATTTTAGAATAAAATTCATTTAGAAATAGGTCCCCTTTCTTTTTAGATAAAAATAAAAGACTTTGAGGAAATCCGATTATTTTAAAATAAAACAATAAAAAATTCATTGTTTAGAAAAGCATGTATCACATATCGCATACCACAAGTGCATATAATCAAATGTGACATTGAATTTTTCCGATAAGATTGAACTTAAGTCTTATATCTTATCGGCACAAAGCATAAAATTTCATGTTAAAAAGACCGATGCAATAAAGTAAATCGCAATCGCAAATCGGTAAACTCTTGAGTTGTCATATTTCCTTTGCAAAACTTTGATGCGATGTAACTTATCACAATTTCATTTTGAAAATGTTATCCTTCATTCGATCTATTTTATAAACTCTGATGCGATACAACATATCGCAATCACATTTTGAAAAAGAAAAGATTACTTGTTTTATAAAATTTCTGATGCGATCGATCCCACCATAATCGCAATCGCATTTCGGTGAAAATCATGAACAACTCAATCCCTTTGGAAATATCCGATGCGATATACCTTTATTGCTAATTGCAAATTGGTGGAAAATATGAGATGGTTTTTTTTTTCCTTTCAAAAACTCCGATGCGATGAATTGTTAGTCTTTATTAATTTCTATTTTGTGCCACGCATATATTATTTATCGTTCAATCGCAATCGGAAAATTCAAAGGGAAATTTTTACGTTAACATTTAAATATCGCCGATCTTTGATTGTATGAACACCATTAATTGAAAAATCAAATGAATTATGGTAATTGATTCTCATATCAATGCGTGAATGTGACTTTTATTTAAGGCATTCGTTTTTAATACATGGTTAATCAATTTGGGATCATTAATAAAATTCTTTTCACATAGTTGTTCTCCTAACTTCATTTCTTCCCACGTTTAAAAGGTTTGTCTCATTTGCAGAGCTATAGAACATCCAACCCTTTTGTTTGTCTAACTACTGAAATGATACCAGATGAAGAAGATACCTAATAAGCTTAATAAATCAAGAACTCCTGCTAGCTCAAAGACTGTTGCCACTACCACAATGCCAAAATAAAATCCAACCAAGATAAAGCTAGTTACAGATACTACGTGCCACGGTCTCGGGAAGATTTCTTGGGAAGAATTCTATAATTTTCTTGAAAAATAAGACCCTACAATTACAGAGGTAAAGGCAACAGTGCCAGATGAAGAATCAGATTCAGATTAAAATCCCCTTAAAGAGCTCGCAAATTATTTTCTTCATAGAATTGCAGCTCAGGCAAGTGTATTCCCATCTTATGACATAATACAATGGGTGATAGACAACACCACCATCACAAACAGAACATTCGTAACAGCTAGTGGAAAGATGTTTTGGTCCTGTAGAGAAGAATACATCGAAGAAATTTACCATCTGCTGAATCCTCAAAATACCTACAACAAAGCCTTCATAGAAGATTTCACCTCAAGCAATGAAGTTGAATCAGACCCAATTAGAGAATGGAGACAAACTCCAGAAAAACATAAGCATGATGCCTCAGGTATGTATTATGTAGAATCTATCGCACCGCCATATTGCTATGCTGCTGCAATGATGTGCAGACTTTTTGGGGGTAATAATTCGAAAAGGTTTTCTATCCAAATGGTACCCTTGATTGAGGCCACTGTAGGTTTTGTTGTTATGGATTGGTCAGCTATTTTATCAGACAAAATAGCAAATAAGATTTTGGATTATAGAAGAAATAAGCATACTGGAAATTTTCCCCCATTTCATTTCTGTGCTTATATTTTAGATGCCTTGTGTTTTAATTTTGAATTCTCTATTCTGGGTTGGAAATGGACTTCACACAAACCTGTCTCGATTCAAATTTACCATAAACATTTGTGGAAGGCTCATTTCAAGAACCATGTATATATAATTTTCCACAGCTTCATGTTACCTATCTATTAAACCATTTCTAACCAATTTCCTCCCTGGCTCTCTGAAAAGGCAAAGCTTGATATATCTCTAATCAGAAATTGGTTTAGAGAAGAAAATTTTACCTATATTAGGGTTTTTGGAAGCATTGTTGAACCTCATGTCTTAACCCTATATGTCCCTGATAAAATTTTAGCTCAAGAAATTTCTTACTAGTTTACAGAAAAAGGGATGTCCGGGTGTTTAAAGAATTCCAAAAAATTAATGTGGCCTACTTTTCCTTTCCATTGTGGAACCTATACCCTTAATGATTTTAAGTATGCTGAAAAATAAGTCCTTAAGATACCAGATCTTAAGCTTGCAACTGTTCCAGGCAAACAATATGATCTAAATAAAGTGGCTTTTTATTTCACAACTTCAGTCCAAATTGCTAAGTTTGAGCATGAGCCTAATGACTTTGATGATTTATTTGTCTCAATTGAGAAATTTTCCCAATTTTATGATCTAGCTAAATCTAAGTTTCAAGCAGAAGATATGAATAAGTTTATGTAGTTCAGAAGCCAAATATTACTTAAAGTTCCCCTTGACCAGCTGAGGATTCCTTTACAAGCAAATTAAATTATTGAAATAGAACAAAATAAAAAGGAAGATACAACCAGCAAATCAGAAAAAGAGGTGACAACCAGCAAAATTGATGTGCAGTCAGAGAAGCAAACTACAGGTGGAAAGCCTGATGTGCATTTTGAAAAAAAAGATATAGGTAGCAAGTCTGATGTGCAGTCTAAAAAATAAAATACAGGTAATAAGTCCGATGATCAACTTGAAAGAGAAAAGACCTCACAGAAAGAGGGAAATTTTGCTGAAATAATTATTACTCCCCATTTGATACCATAGTATGAGCAATTCGCTCAGCAAATAGGAGAACAAAACAATCCTCAAGTTGATAATCTGAACAATCAGGATATTGAGATTATATAAAGACCCATCTGAAGAAATTGTGCTGAAAGTTGAAGACATACCTCATCTAAATATATTTTATAGCCCTAAGCATAGGGTTGCTGTCAGAAAACAAAGAAAGAGAAGGAGGATTGATCAAGGACCACTTGCAACTTCACAAGTTGAGTTAATGAATGTTGTTTGGAAGAACACTGAAGTGAATCCTTCAGAGGATCTTACCAAACTATCACAATATGCATGTGCCTATAGTGCAGCCACTATAGATAAAGCTACTAAATTCACTCAAATGATAAAGAAAAAATTATTACAGATAGAATTGCTAGAGGAGAAAACTACAATTAATCAAGCAAAGATATTGCAGTTGGAGCAGTAGTTGGAAGAAGAAAGACTCAGAGCCAAACAATTGGAAGAACTAAGTATTGAAAAGAAGAAGCTTGATCAGCAAGCTTTGAATAAACAACAACAGTTGTCTCAAGAGGTATCCAAATTACAGACCTTGCTACAAATTAAAAAACTGCCAAATAAGAGCAAGGTAAAATATTGCAAGCAATATTGGATAAGTTCAAGGATTATCCTAAAATTGACCAATTTAAAACAGAAGCTCTGGAAACAAGTAAGCTATTGTCTCAGCAGTTGCATGATTTGTGTCAAAAAATTGCACAAGCTGAAACTCTATGTGAAATAACATTATCCCTCATCGATGAAGCAGGAAACATAAGAATAGACTTTGAAAATGTAGATGAAAAGATTTTAGAATTTATTTCATGGCAATACTTAGAACAAGGAAAGAGTGCAAATCTTCCCAGGATCGAAGAAAGGCATAAATAAATTTTTTTTGCTGAATGGGAATCATAGTTGATTAAAGAAGAACGTGCTACATCAAGGGAAAGAGTCATAATGAAAAATTTGACACAATTGGTTAATGATAGTCTATATGCAGCTAATTTAATTTCATATTGTACTCCAGGAAAGCTGCTAAGGGTAAACGAAACTGATACTAGGTGGAAGCAGAAATTAATCAACAAGAATAAAAAGATTAGCAAAATACATGAAATTACATGGGGTTTCCTATGGACATATTTGATCAAACCCACAGTCAGCAGATGGAAATCAAATGCATTTCTAGTGCAATCAATTCCATCATTCCAGAATTCTTTGATGCCACATACACTAGTCAGTTGCATTCAAGGCTGAATCATCCAACCGAAGTTAAAGATATGCTTAAAATTTGTCATCTTAGCACATTGGGGGTTGAAGAAATTCAATGAATCTATTTTATTGGATATCACAAGTCTATTCTCAGATCTCCTATGATCATTTCTAGTATAAGTTGTAGTTAATTTGTTTTCTAAATTTCCTATTTAAACCCCTTTCAAGCATTTAGAAAGGGTCTTGAATTTGTAATATTTTGGGCTTGGACAATACATTTCTGTACTCCTTGACTATCTTATTTTTCATAAAGGATCATATCTTGTGATTTCATGGTGAATTATTTTTTAGAGTTTCATTTCTGTACCTTGAAGATTGTTCTAAGTTAAAGCGCAAGATTCCTGTGATTTCATGGTGAATTATTTTTTAGAGTTTCATTTATGTACCTTGAAGATTGTTCTAAGTTAAAGCGCATGATCTAGATATCGAATTTCATCAAGAAAATATCTTAATGAATCTGGTATTTCTATCAATTTACTGTTATTTTCTTTATGTAATGAAGTATTCTCTTTGAAATTTTCTATCATTTATATATGCTTGTTTCTCAAATATTTCTTCATCATATCATTTCTGAAGATATAGAAATATTCATCTATCATAGTATGTGCAAATGATATATAGAATTATGAATGTGATGTACTATTCTAACTATATTTAATTTTTTAAACAGAGTTATCATTATATGATATGGCATCTTTCTATTGAATAATAATACATTTTCATAGTTATTTTTTTAATTGAAACAATCTTTAATTCGTATTCATATTTAATACCCGGGTTAGTTTTAGAATTATTTGCAAGTTATAGATTAAGTTAGATAGATTAGCTCAGTTAATTAGTTCCATTTGTCCACTTGCACAAAAACTCCGTCACCAATCCATTTATTATTAGCAAACTTGTCCTATAAATCCAGTCGGAGCCACCACACCAAACAGAAAAGGAGCTATCCTAAGGTCTAGACCGGGTGGCTTTCCCCCAATGTTTGAAGCAATGATTTTCGAGGCTTGAACAATTAGTTAATGTTCCTTCAAAGTCTCTAGCATCAAGTGTGAGATGTGCTCCTCCTCGATAGCATTGTAAACCAATATATCATCCAAATAAGAAATACAAAATTATTATATATAAGTATGAAGTACATTATTCATTAGTTTCATGAGTGTGGCTCACTGCATTGCATAGACCAAATGGAATGCCTAATCACTCATACAAACCTTATCTAGTTTTGAAGGTGGTATTCTAGGTGTCTTCATCTTTGAATTGAACCTATTCATACCTTAATTTTAAATCCATCTAGGTGAAGTATTTTTCTTGCTATAACTAATATAGCAAATTATCAATCCTCGTTAGGGATTACTTGTTATTAATTATAATCTTATAATTTTAACACTTTTTAATTGATGCACATTTTTAATGTACGATCCTTCTTTGACAAAACTATGTTGGGTGACCCACAAAGTGAGGTTGTTGGTCAAATCACACCCTATTCTAGTAGTTGTTGCAACTACTTCTTCACATCTTTGGCTTCAATAACAAACTATTTCTATATCCCAATGTTTGGCAATGGAGTTTCTAGAAATAGTTGGGTTTCGTACTCCACATACCCCTTGCATTATATCCCTTTAGGCTCCTAGAAAACGCCTCAAATGCATGTCACAACCCTTCAAGTTGATGATTATGTTCTTTATTAAACCCCATTAAAGATTCCTTTGGCCTTATTTACTCCTTTCTAGACATATTTTCTCTTAAGAATAGTAAACATATTTATTGCTAGAACTAATCAAATTCCTGGCTTGGTTGGCACATAGAAATGAAATATTGGACTTGAAATCTAAAACTTACATTTATGCAAATTGATGATGAATGATTTATCATCCTTAATGATGCAATACTACTTGAAACTTCATATGAATATTACATCCTTCATATACGTATATGGATGCCAAAACATGATTCCACATACATCAAGTGCTTCTACATCTAATTCCACTTCATTAATACGGTCAGTGATGATAGAAAATTTTATTCTACATTTTATTACTACATTTATTTCTACATTATCATGTAGCCATCCTAATGGATGTGGGCTAATATGATGATGAACCTCCAATCCAAGTTTGTTGACCAAAACCACTACTATGGGATTACCCTGTGAACCTCATTCAAACAACACTTCAATCTTGGTGTTCTTTACCTAGAGATTGAATGGAAGGGTTTGGTCATATCCTTATTTTCATCAATTCGTAGTGGTGAAGCCTACTCAAATTCACCTTCCTTTTACACTAATGTGTAGAAAATATTGTCATTCATATCAAGGCTACTTTCCCCTTGATTTCTTGAATATGTAGTGAGAATATTATCTTTCTTCTCATCATTATTTTTATTATTTGATTTTATCTCTAGATGTAGTTTCCATTACTTCTCCTCGATGTGACCATAAATGTTGCATTGGTTGCAAAGATTTCTAAGACCCTTACACTGATCTGTAGTGGTTGTTTTCTTCTTATCATTTCCACCATTCCAAATATTTTTCCATTTCTTGGAAGCTTTTCAATGCTATTTTTGTTTTGAACCACTTAACTTCCCTTTCTTTTGGCCTTTTTTTTCCAAATACTATTTCTTTATGCTAGCCTCATCCACTATTCTTGGCTTGAATATAATAACCTACTCTCATAAATGGTTATGTAGACCCCTCAAATACCTAAGGAGCACATCCAAACTCTTGGAAGAGATACCCAACATGATGTCCATCTTCCTAAATTCAATGATGTAATTTTGTACACATTTTCCTTTCCTCTACCTTAAGTAGTGCCATCAAATCCATTGCTCCTCTACATACTCAGTAGACTAGAATTGGGACTTTATAAGGGTTTTGAGTCCTCCCACTTAGTTATTATGGAATCACCCTCTAGAATAATTATCTTCATATGGATTTCTCACCAAGTTATTTCATGAACCTATAACTCAAACTTAGAAAATGATATTATCTACTCTTCATTTGTGTGATGAATGCTAAGATATACATCTAGTTGTTGCAACTAGTGATTCAATTTTAAGCATCAATCTGCTCTTGATATGAATTTCTATCAAATTTTTCTTCCATAATGAACCGAGACTATGAATAATTAATAGAACTCGAACTTTGATTCTCTTCCTCGATTTATTTCCTTGACTCGTTTCTTAGGTCTTCATGTTCCCCCAATTTTTCCTCAGATCTAACCTATATATTGGAAAGTCTAAAATTTATAATTCCATATTTTTTTTCTAGAGACACAATAAAGATGTCCATATTGTGGATAACAAAGGTGACCTATGCTTCCACCCTCATGAATCTCTCTTCTATTGGATTATGGTTATTGTGGATATACTTTTCGACTGTGACTAGGATTTTATCACTTTCTGCTTAAATTTCTTCTTAGATCACTTGCAACTTCCCATGAGATGCCCCAAATAAACCTACCGTGATATCAATATGACATGTAAACTACCATATATATTCCATAAAATAGTTCGTAACAACAAATCTAACAAAAGAAATTGAAATCTATTTTATGAGGCTTAAATTTCTTTAGATTACATATTTGTTAATTATTATTTTCTCATTATGCATGAAATAAATAAATTGAAAATAATAAAGAATCAAAAATAAGATCACACACCATCCACAATGAACATAAATATTTTCTATAGGAAACCCTTACGATATAAAACTTAGCGAGAAGGTGAGGCTACTTTACTCTCTTTTCACTATGGAATAGAAAAATGCAAGTACAAATGAGAATTCATTCTCTGTGGAAGTTACTTGAGAAGTGGCATGTTAGTATACCACATAATGCTAACTTCCTTTGTTATAATCTCTCACTTCTACTCCATTTCCTCTTCTCTATTATGGAAAAATATAGAATAACATAGAATGGAAACCCTTCTCCTCATATTGGCCTCGTTTTCACATAACTTGAATGCAAACTGGGTCAAGTTTGACTCATTCAACTCTCCAGAGCTAGAAAATTACCTCTTCTAAAGTATCCTTCATATTATACTTGTGGTTGGACTCTTTTGCATGAGTAATGGGGCTGATGTGGCACATCTACTCATACCATGATGGCCAAATCACAGTAGATCAACTTGCGAAAGGAATAAAATTTGCATACAAATTCTAAGTGACATTTTTCTTACATCGTTGGAAAGCTCTTTGAGTTTAAAATAGTTTCCTAAGGTTCGATACTTAATCAAGATATTTTTGACCCCAATAAATTTTATTTTATGCCTAAAAATGGTCTCGAAAAGTTTCAATCCCTAATTCTCCAAACTAGGACCTATTAGTGGAAAAGAACTTAAAATTTGATTCCTTAATTTTTTGCACTATAAAAGCATAGAATTAAATGACCAATAATATAAAGATACAATTTAGAACAATCATTATCGAGCAAGATCTAGAAAATTGAATCTAGTTTCTTCTTCCCTAATAAAACAAGATTTACTACATTCAAGAGAATCATGATACCAAGCTACTCCACCTCTTATCTCTTCAAGATATCATCACCCTATTTAGCCTTTTTACCTCCAAAAAACTATATTTCCTTCCACTCATTACAATAGGAGGTATATTGGTTATGTGATAGACCAACTTCAGCACCTAGAAACATCATCCAATAGTTGGTGGGAGGAAGATTATACTCCCCTCCTATTTCGATCTTGCTCTTGTCAATCGATCTAGAAGCCACCCTGACATGATGCATGGATGTGTTCTCCATGCAAGACGTGGTGGTAGTTTCATGACATGTGAGAGTGGTCACAACTCCACCCACCCTGACCCCATTCATGTAAATGCATTCATGTAGATGCTTTCACTATTATAGTGGGAAGAAAATATACATTTAAATGCATGATTGTTGATGGTAAAGATTGGCATTTATGTATTAGAAATAAATACCTTCACCCTATTTTCACCCTCCCAATTCTCAATAATTAATTCATATAAGTTCTAATTTAAAAAAGGAACATCATTTTATTATTTTCAATTTTTTTTTATGTTTTTTCTAACAATCTCTTAATTTAATATTTTTTTTTCAATTTAAAGATCAATTCATTTTCATCATATAAGTTTTAATAAATTAAAATAAAAAGTTGTGAACTTAAATATATTTGAAAAGTAGTTACATTTCACAAATAAGAAATAGTTAACAATTTATTATAATTTACATTTACATTTAATTTAATATTTAATCTAACTTTAAAGTCATATCCAAACTATAAATCAAAATAGTGTATGAGACATCCTTTTTGGTGAGACAAGGGATGGCTTCATGTAGAAATTTGAATAGATTACTTAATTTAAGTACATATTTCTAAGAAATAAATATAAAAATAATGATACCTAAATTCCAAAAATATATGTAATTCCTTCTATGATCAATATGTAAGGAGTTGACATATAAAATTGGAGTAGTCTACCAAGGAGGAAGAATTGTTTAGCCAGAAAAATTTAGGACTCTTACAACCGACAACTCCTCAACCCCCTTCAAGGTCAATCTCTTTGTATTCAATTGGAAATCCGACATCACATCCGATAGCCCTAAATACTTGAATTTAATGCCACCTTCCCACCATATTTAAAACGTTTATTTCAAACTCTTCATTTCAAATTCGAAAAATTGCATGGGAATTTTGCAAAAATTAAATGAAATTCAAAAAGGAGGGCATTATGGGAAAACCAATGTACTATTGGGGTGAGGAAAATGGGGTTGAATATCCCAATGACCTATTCCTATACATACCTACCTAAAAGAGAGAGGAAATTGTCTATTTTTAATCTCCACTTCTATGTAATTTTCCCTTGCAATCATTTTACAGAAGAGAAGTTGGTTGAATGCTAGAGTGGGATGGACTCCAGAAAGAAATGGTATGGGTTGGCTCGACCTTAGAAATGCGAGAGTGGGCTTCACTGGAATATTGTTGATGCACGTTCTGGTCTTCCTATGATGAGAGTATTGATCTGGTTGAGTTGGTGATGGGAAGAGTTCCTATGGCAGCAGGGAAACTATAGCCTTTCTAGTCGATTGTCTCTGCCTCTACTGCAATTGTATTTTCCTCTGTAGCTTACAGGTATGGGTAGGAAATAGAAGCTATGAATTTCCTCATATACATTTTTGCTCCAAAAAAACTCTTAACTTCAGAGAAATTTGTAGGCTCTAACAACTTCATAATGGACTTCAACTTTCTAGGATCTACCTTAATGCCCCCTTCCAGCAATCACATAGCTTAAATAAACCAACAAATGTTGTGTAAACTCATATTTCTTAATATTTTATATTATTTAGTGCTTCTTCAAAGTCTTAGCTAGCGTCAAGTGTGACATGTTCTCCTCCTAGATATCATTGTAAACCAATATATCATCCAAATAAAATATAAAAAAATATTATAGATAAGTGTGAAATACATTATTCATTAGTCTCATGAGTGTGACTTACTGCATTTCATAGACAAAATGGAATGCCTAATCACTCATACAAAACTTATCTAGTTTTTAAGATGGTCCTCTAGGTGTCTTCATATTTGAACTGAACCTAGTCATAACTTAATTTTAAATCCATCTAGGTGAAGTATTTTTCTTGCTACAACTAATCTAGCAAATTATCACTCCTCGGTAGGGATTACTTGGTATTAAGTATAATCTTATAATTTTAACACTCTGTAATTGATATGCATTTTTAATGTATGATCCTTCTTTGACAAAAATATGTTGGGTGACCCAAAAAGTGAGGTAGTTCGTCAAATCACACCCTACTCTAGTAGTTTTTGCAACTACTCCCTCACATCGTTGGCTTCGATAACAAACTATTTCTATATCCCAATGTTTGGCAATGGAGTTTCTAGAAATAATTGGATTTCGTACTCCACATCCCCGTTTCATAATATCCCTTTAGGCTCCTAGAAAACTCCTCAAATGCACGTCACAACCCTTCAAGTTGATGATTATGTTCTTTATAAAACCCCTTCAAAGATGCATTTGTCCTTATTTACTCCTTTATAGACATATTTTCTCTTAAGAATAGTAAACATATTTATTTCTAGAACTAATCAAATTATTGCCTTGGTTGGCACATAGCAATGAAATTTTGGACTTGAAATCTAAAACTTACATTTATGAAAATTGGTGATGAATAATATCCCATCCTTACTGATGTCATACTACTTGAAACTTCATATGAATATTATATCCTTCATATATGTATATGGACGCCAAAACATGATTCCACATACATCAAGTGCTACTACATCTAATTCCACTTCATTAATAGGATCAATGATGATAGAAAATTTTATTCTACATTGTATTACTACCTCTATTTCTACATTATTATGTAGCCATCCTAATGGATGTGGGATAATATGATGATGAACCTCCAATCCAAGTTTTTTGACCAAAACCACTACTATGGGATTACCCTGTGAACCTCATTCAAACAACACTTCAATCTTAGTGTTCTTTACCTAGACATTAAATGGAAGAGTTTGGTCATCTCCTTCTTATCATCACTTCTTAGTGGTGAAGCCTACTTAGATTCACCTCCTTTTGCACTAATGTGTAGACAATATTGTCATCCATATCAAGGCTACTTTCCCCTTGATTTGTTGAATATTAGTGAGAATATTATCTTTCTTCTCATCATTATTTTTATTATTTGATTTTAGCTCTAGATGTAATTTCCAATACGTCTCCTCAATGTGACCATAAATGTTGCATTGGTTGCAAGGATTTCTAAGATCCTTACATTGATGTGTAGTGGTTGTTGTATTCTTATCATTTCCACCTTTCCAAATCTTTTTCCCTTTCTTGGAAGCTTCGCAATGCTATTTTTGTTTTGAACCACTTAACTTCCTTTTCTTTTGGCCTTTTTTTTTTCCAAATATTATTTCTTTACGCAAGCCTCATGCACTATTCTTGGCTTGAACATTTTTTTTCCTCGAGAAAAAAGCGTAATTTTATTCAGCAGATGTGTACAAAATTACAATAAAAAACACAAGATGTGTGTTCAGAAAGAAATAAACCCCGAAGGTTGTTTACAAGAGACAGGCTCTGAATCTAACATAGCCTATGCAGATCCATAGTTCAGGCTTATACAAGCTGTTCAAACTGTTCAAAAGTTCAAGACTGTCAATGAGACCCTTTTGAGAATTGTCATGTCACATCAAAGCTAAAATTCTGCTCTACTAAAGCACAGACCAAGTCCACTGCCAATAAATAAATTTCAACCACTCATAAAAAAACGCTGGCACCTGTACAGACCTTCACCCAATCCATATCGGAAACTGCCAGCAAATAAAAGTCCATAGTCTATATGGAGCACCGCCACAGGGGATCCAGAAGCTCTGTAAATTGATAAAACATGTGCTCAACCCGCTGTTGTAGTCCTTCAATGAGAAAACCGTCAAGGAAGACAGAGATTTAAACAGTCTTCAACATCTAAAAACATTGAATGCGATCTACAGGAATGGCAGCCCGTAAACAACAGCAACAACCATCCAGGTATACAAAATCGGCCCTCAACATGCAAACGAATGTTTCATCCTTTAGAAAGAAAAAGGCAAATCCTCCAAAATGAACTGAAAGGAGACAATACTGTAACCAGGCACAAAAACTTGCACTGCTTCAGTGTAGCTGTTTGGTGATGGAAATCGGCCAAAACAAGAAGGCAGCAAGTCCAGACATCTTCCCCATAAACATTTATGAAAGAGGCTTCGAAATTTTCACCGAATACTGACATCTTTTAGTGAAACTTAGCAGCAAACAAAGGATTGAATGGCTTAATGAAATGGAATCAAGGTAGCAAAGGAGAAACACAGGAGCCCCTCATTCAAATAAGGATTGATGAAAGTATTCAGAGATATCGCCACCAAGATGTTCTCTTATCCGCCATAGGCCCCCAACCTGTTGGATCCCCCTCTTAGAAGCTCGATCTGCCAAGTCATTCTTGGCTTGAACATAATCACCTACTCTCATAAATGGTTATGTAGACCCCCCAAATACCTAAGGAGCACATCCAAACTCTTGGAAGAGATACCCAACATGATGGCCATATTCCTAAATTCAATGATGTACTTTTTCACACATTATCCTTGCCTCTACCTCAAGTAGTGCCATCAAATCCATTGGTCCTCTACATACTCAATATGCTAGAATTCAGACTTTATAAGGGTTTTGAGTCCTCCCACTTATTTATTATGGGATCACCCTCTAGCATAATTATCTTCATATGGATTTCTCACCAAGTTATTTCGTGAGCCTATAACTCCAATTTGCAACTAGTGATTCAATTTTAAGCATCCATCTCCTCTTGATATGAATTTATGTCAAATTTTTATTCCATATTAAACCAATACTATGAATGATTAATAGAACTCGAAATTCGATTCTCTTTCTCGATTTATTTCCTTGACTCGTCTCTTGGCTCTTCATGTCCCCCAAATTTTCCTCAGATCTAACGTGTATATTGGAAAGTCCAACATTTCTAATTCCAAGATTTTTTTCTAGAGACACCATAAGGATGTCCATATTGTGGATAAAGGAGGTGACGTGTGCTTCCACCCTCATAAATCTCTCTTCTATTGGATTAGGGTTATTGTGGATATACCTTTCGATCGTGACTAGGATTTTATCACTTTCTGCTTAAATTGTTTCCTATATCACTTGCAACTTCCCATGAGATACCCCAAAGAAACCTACCATGATATCAATATCACATGTAAAGTACAATATATATTCCATCAAATATTTCGTAACAAAAAATCTAACAAAATAAATTGAAATCTATTATATGAGGCTTAAATTTCTTTAGATTACATATTTGTTAATTATTATTTTCTCCTTATGCATGAAATAAATAAAATGCAACAATAAAGAACAACAAATAATATCACACACCATCCACAATGAACATAAATATTTTCTATAGGAAACCCTTATGAGATAAAACTTAGCTAGAAAGTGAGGCTACTCTACTCTATTTTCTCTATGGAATGGAAAAATGCAAGTACAAAGGAGAAGTCATTCTCTATGGAAGTTACTTGAGACGTGGCATGTTAGTATACCACATAAAACTAAATTCATTTGTTATACTCTCTCACTTCCACTCCATTTTCCCTTCTCTATTATCGAAGAATATAAAATCAAATAGAATGGAACCCCTTCTTCTCATAATGGCCTAGTTTTCACATAACTTGATAGAAAACTAGGTCAAGTTCGACTCATTCAACTCTCTAGAGCTACAAAATTACATCTTCTAAAGCATCCTTCATATTATACTTGTGGTTGGACCCTTTTGCATGAGTAACGGGGCTGATGTGGCATATATACATACCATGATGGTCAAATCGCAATAGATCAACTTGCGAAAGGCATAACATTTGCATACAAATTCTAAGTGAAATGATTCTTGCAACACTGGAAAGGTCTTTGAAAATAAAATAGTTTCCTAAGGTTCAATACTTAATCAAGAGATTTTTGACCCCAAAAAATGTTATTTGATGCCCAAAAATGGTCTTGGAAGGTTTCAATCCCCAATTCTCCAAACTAGGACCTATTAGTGGAAAAGAACTTCAAATTTGATTCCTCAATTTTTTCCACTCTAAAAGCATAGAATTAAATGACCAATAATATAATGATACAATTTAGATCAAACATTATCGAGCAAGATCTAGAAAATTGAATCTAGTTTCTTCTTCCCTAATAAAATAACCTTTACTCCATCCAAGAGAATCGTGATACCAAGCTACTCCACCTCTTGTCTCTCCAAGATATGATCACCCTAGTTAGCCTTTGTACCTCCCAAAAACTAGATTTCCTTCCACTCCTTACACTAGGAGGTATATTGGCTATGTGATAGACCAACTTCAGCACCTAGAAACATCATGTCAATAGTTGGTGAGAGGGAGATTATACTCCCCTCCTATGTTGATCTGGCTCTTGTCAACAACTCTAGAAGCCACCCTCACATGATGCATGCATCTGTTCTCCATGCAAGATGTGGTGGTAGTGTCATGACATGTGAGAGTGGTCACAACTCCACCCACCATGGCCCCATTCATGTAAATGCTTTCACTATTATAGTGGGAAGAAAATGTACATTTAAATGCATGAGTGTTGAAGGTAAATATTTGCATTTATGTATTACAAATACATACCTTCACCCTATATTCACCCTTTGAATTCTCAATCATTCATTCATATATGTTCTAATTTATGAAAGAAACAACATTTTATTATTTTCAATTTATTTTTATGTATTTTCTAACAACTAGTTTAAAATATTTTTTCAATTTAAAGATAAATTTGTTTTCATAATATAAATTTTAATAAATTAAAATAAAAAGTTGTTAACTTAAATATATTTGAAAAGTAATTACATTTTACAAATGAGAATTAGTTAACAATTTCTTATAATTTAATTTACATTGTTTTCATAATATAAATTTTAATAAATTAAAATAAAAAGTTATTAACTTAAATATATTTGAAAAGTAATTACATTTTACAAATGAGAATTAGTTAACAATTTCTTATAATTTAATTTACATTTAATTTAATATTTAATCTAACTTTAAAGTCATATCCAAACTATAAACCAAAATGATGTATGAGACATATTTTTGGTAAGACAAAAAGGACCACTTCATGTAGAAATTTGAATACATTACTTAATTTAAATACATATTTCTAAGAAATATATATAAAAATAATGGTACCTAAATTTCAAAGAGATACATAATTCCGTCTATGATTAATGTGTATGAAGTTGACCTATAAAATTGTAAAATTGGAGTAGTCTACCTAGGAGGAAGAAGTGCTCTGCAGGAAAAATTTAGGACTCCAACCGCCGACAATACCTCAATCCCCTTCAAGGTCAATCGCTTCGTATTCAACTGGAAATCCGATGTCACATCCGATAGCCCCGAATACTTGAATTTAATGCCACCTTCCCACCATATTTAAAACGTGTATTTTGAGCTCTTCATTTCAAATTCGAAAACTTGCATGGGAATTTTGAAAAATTTAAATGAAATTCAAAAAGGAAAAAACCAATGTACTGTTGTGGTGAGGAAAATGGGGTTGAATAGTCTTCTGAAAAAAAATTGGGTTCAATATCCCAATGACCTATTCCTATACATACCTACCCAAAAGAGAGAGGCAATTGTCTAGTTTTAATCTCCACTTCCATGTAAGTTGCCCTTGCAATCGTTTTACAAAAGAGCAGTTGGTTGAATGCTAGAGTGGGATGGACTCCAGAAAGCAACGGTATGGGTTGGCTCGACCTTAGAAATGCGAGAGTGGTCTCCACTGGAATATTGTGGATGCACGTTCTGGTCTCCCTATGATGAGAGTATTGATCTGGTTGAGTTGGTGATGGGACGAGTTCTTATGACAGCGGGGAAACTCTGGCCTTTCTAGTGGATTCTCTCTGCCTCTACTGCAATTGTCTTTGCCTCTGTAGCTTACAGAAATGGGTAGGAAATAGATTATTTGACTCGCTCAAACGAGTTAATTGGCGCTTTTCCTCTTTGCTTCAGTGTCCTGGTAAAAGAAAGCTGCAAAAGTAAAACGAGCTAGATAAGAAGAGGGAATTTAGTAGGTCTGATGTACGTCTTCTACGGGGCGAAGGGTAACTCAGGAAGTTCGTAAATCAGAACAAAGAATATGGAACCATTGACTAACTAGATGGCGATGTGTTTGGATATTATTATCCCATTTGAGCTTTTCAAGTACTAAATTTACAACAGAATTAATTGATAATATTCTTTTGTATCATTCTATTCAACTTGAAATATTAGGTGTTTCATAGTATAAAATGAACGATGACAGAATGTAGTCAACTGGGTCAATTATGTCTCTTTAGAAAGAGTGAAACAAATCAGTCTTGAATGCCACGTGAATATTTCAACTTTCATCTTTCCTGCCTGACCTTTTTTAAAGCTTAATAAATTTCATTTGGCACAAATATCTCCTTTTTATTTTTTTCATTTAAGATACCTTATAACCCAATTTCTATAATTTGTCTTTATTACTGATCACATGGTTGAACAAATTGTAGCGAAATGCCCCGTTCTTGAAAATTTAACAGTGACATGTTGTCATCGGCTAAATAATTTGGATACTTCTTCAAACAATCTCAAGTATTTGTATTTTACAAGAATTACAGTATTGCCCGTGACCTGCTTGCAGCTACATGTTCCTACTGTTCTTTTCAATATGAAGCTTAATGCATGCAGCGGCTTAAATTTCCACACAAAGGAGATCAAGGCACTTCAAAATAATCACGCTTCATTAGTTCACAACGAATGTGACTTCTCTCATGGTTCTTAGTCATTTCTATTACCTAGAAGAAATATCCATAGGAAGTGATAAGGAAGTGATAATGAGTTAAATACATGTGTGGCCTTTATCGTAGCGTAAATACTCACTTTACATTTTCTCTTTATTATGGAGGATATTGACGAGAGAAATATTTTCATAGAGAAAAAGGTCGCTGACTTAGAGGTGGAAAACTTGATCCTTCCCTTACACGAAGTGAAAGTGGTGTATGTAAAGGTTGCAAGATTTAAAGAGTAGGAAATTGTTTTGTTGGGATTTCAGAAGTGCTCTCACTGTGTGAACAATTACTCTTACTCTACCCATATACCCTCAACATATCCATCGGGAAATCTTTTAAAATGAGTTATGAACTTGGAAAACTCTTCTAGAAAAGCATAACAAAAAAACATGGTGCCAGTTGTAAGGAATGTTTTCTTTGCATGACAAAGATGTTTTCCAATGATCAATGATATTTTATTTTGTTCAAGCTTGATATAAACATTTGTTGGAAGTAATGGAGAAAGCCATAATTAGATTTTTGTTATGATGAAGATAGGATTGAGTTTCTAATCTTATATCTCATATCCTAATATCGAGGGAGTAGTTGAAACCATCCCGTTAGTGTGAAAGACTATATAATTAAGGCTCATCTAACTCAATAGTCAGGATATGTATGAGCATGTTTACACTCTCTAGGTATGTCATGTGAAGAATCATTTAGCTTAATAGTTAACAACTTACAATTTTAACATGGTATCGGAGCATTAGATAGAAGCTCGGTAAATTTGACTGAGATCATATCTTGTGTTTGAGCCTTTGCTGCTAGGACGAAGAGGCCGGCTGCTCAGAGGTTGTAGCCTGGAGAGAATTGATGGGGGATTCGAACTCGAGCCACTCGCTTCGAGTGGAAACTTCACGTCTCTTGTTTGATACGAAAGAAAAAGTTGCAGCATTCAAATCCTACTGCTAATCAAGGTGCAACACCTAAGTCCGTTGTGTCGTTCAGATCCAGCTGTTGAACGCTACCAAGAGACCTCTATCCGCTACTTGAACGCTATTGCACCTATTGCACTGGGAGCGTTGGCTGCTAAGAGGAGTCTATGAGGCCCGAGTTGGGCTGCCAGGTATGCTGCCTACCACGGAATCGATCAGGCACTCAGAAAGCTCTGAAAGGCCTGAGCTTTATTAGCAACGCTATTGTTAATCATGGCGATGGGCAGGGGCCATGAAGGAGGCGTGGAGAGGTAATTTGTCTACCGAGAGACATGTTGTATCTAACCCATCGTTCGTGGACTAGTGAGTCATCCTAACGCTGCCAGAGCCATCTGTTTTCTTAATTATTGGAGCACTGCAGCTTGAGCGCTCAACAAGAGGGCCATCTGCGAAAAGTGGACAGCTCATCGCATTGCAAAGTTGAAGGGTGTACAGCTCATTTGAGATTGGATTCCAGATTTGAGGGTCGTAAGCTATGGCATAGGAGGCGTGACATAAGGAACTTATGTGTGTCAAGCGCAACGCCAGCAACCTGGGTTCGTTGTTGATCCGGTGAGCTGATCTGTGGCTGGGTGGATCTGCAGAAGCATGGTCAGGCTATGGCAGAGGCAACTCGTCGTAGAGGAGGCCGTCAACCATTTTCCTTCATTGAAATCCTCGCCATGGTATCCAGTTTTTAACACCAGACTTCACGTATAATGCAATATGTAGGATTATCAATGTTTCTTTAGCAGATAAAAATATCACTATAAACCTGTGGTTGAACAGTCTCCAACTGCGAGCACCTAAGTGTACGTCTTTTAAAAAAAAACCTCATGTAGTGGATCATACCATAGCAATGAGTACTACCAATTTGTGTGACAGCGTGATCTTGAAGTCACATTTTGGTAGATAGGGAGAATGAGTGTGGAGTTCGAGTAAAGGAGTATTGTTGCAATACATCTGATAGGATCGACCTGTTTTTTATGTGGCTATCTTTCCCCATTGCTACGTTATGTGGAGAGCACAGAGGCTTCTTGCAGAATTATATGCGGAGGCTGAATTCAGTTTTTCACTTGGATGGAAAGCATTTATTAAAAATAATATTAATTGATTTGCCATTTTTTTTTCAGAAATATGTGTCATATGAGAAATTGCTAATTACATGCAAAAGAATTAGACAGTGATAGTTGTTGCTCGTCGCAAGAGCAGAGGGCACTGAGACCTGTGTGGCATAGAAGCCACGGTCTATAAGGTTCTACTGTTGAAGCGATGCGAAAGGGAGGTTTCCCACCTGCCTGTGAATGGGATTGTTGGAGCTTGGTAGAGGACCGAGTGGAGTCGAAATCTGGAAGCAAGACAAAACCAAATAAGATGCAATTTTAACAACATGTCTATATTTTTAGATATGTTTGATTCTGATGATGATGATGATGATGATGATGATGTTCTCATGTGGGCATTTGGAAGCGTTAGCTTGGGTAGCATGGGTAGCATTTTTTCAGAAAAACAATGTGGTTCTGTTGATAACCACAAGAAACGAGAGGCATAATCTGGTGTGCAAGATCCTGATATTGAAGAGTCATGAGTTGATCTTCATGAAGTATGCAAAGATGAACAAAATTTTGAAGACAACTTTGTGGAAGTTCACATGCGTGACACCGAAAATAGTGAGAGAAAACATTCTCCTATTAAGTCTGTCATAACTTTGAGAAGGACGAAGATAAGCATTCAAGCTTTCCATCATTTGGGAAGAAATGAGGCGAAAATACATCACTACCTCACCCCGAGGAAAGTGAAGATGAAACCTCACCTCGGAATGAAAAAGTATAGAGTGACGAGCATAAAGACCAAAATGAAAACCTCTGTTACCAAGTTTTTCATGTTTTTTATTGTAAGCCTAGCTAAGAATAAACGAGTAGGCATATGTTATTTTTCAGTACCCTTTCTCCATTAAGGGGGAGTGTTGGAAGTAATGGAGAAAGCCATAATTAGATTGTTGTTATGATGAAGATAGGATTGAGATTCTAATCCTAGATCTCATATCCTAATATCCAGAGAGTGGTTGAAACCATCCCATTAGTGTGAAAGCCTATATAATTAAGGCTCGTCAGACTCAATAGTCAAGGTATGTATGACTGTGTTTACACTCTCCAGATATCTCACCTGAAAAGTCATTTAGCCTAATAGTTAATAGCTTACAATTTTAACAACATTAAAAAAAAAAAGTTCAAGGAAAACCGAGTGTGACATTAATTTAACAATATATCAGAGTTCAATTTAACGAGTTTTTTTAAGTTTCTGGTTAACCTAGTTGATCGAATTGCCTTACTTAAAAAAAAAAATCGAATTTTATTATATTTTCGATTAAAAATTATAAGCAAAAGAGTTAAAAGCTTTTTATAATATATGGAATTCAAAATTTTTTGACTTGATTATTTTTTTAATATTGTTTTGTTTTTATATAAACATATATATTAGTTGTTTCATACCTTCAAAGTGAACGCATATTAATTGTTTCATACAACTAAACTGGAGTTATTGTCAACCTATAAAATGATGTTCTTCCTTTTGATGGTATGAAACAAATAATATACGTTTATATAAAACAAATCAATATTAAAAAAAAATTATGAAGTCAAAAAAAATATGATTCCAAATATTATAAAATGTTTCAACTCTTTCAAATTGGTTATTTCTGATGATTTCAAGCGATTTCGTCCTCATCCCATTGTTCTTCCTGCAATTTACTTTCATGGTGCATGTTTGGATGGGGTAATGGAGTGCGGCACGTAGATCAAACTCTCCCAATCCGAAGTGGAATGGTGCCATGGGCACAAACAATATGGCAGAATTAATGGCCCTGTGGAGTGGGGTGTGGGCTGCTAAAAATTTGGGGCTGGCGGGGGCGCATTTCTATGGGGACTCCAAAATCATTGTTGATGCCATCATGAGGTGATTTACCCTCTCTTCGCCCACATGTTTTGGCCGGTTTATGCGAGCTAGAGACTTATGGATGAAGATTGATTCTCCTCCTATCCAACACATCTAGAGGGAAAACAATTCTAGAGCTGATGATTATCAAAACTGGGTATTGGTATGGAAAGCGGTATTCTGAATTTTGCTCAGTACTCTGATGGAATTGTTATATGGAACAACAAAATTCCCATTCCCTGATTATGATTAGCATCTTTTATCGGTCTTTTGTATACTTTCTATGTATATAACAAGCGAGTATGTCCACGTGCAAGCGAGCATGATAATATCTTTTTGCCTTTTGAATTCTATGGAGGCAGACAATCTCTACAAAGCATCTGTTCTTCCAAAAAATTGTTCTCAGTCTTTTCTCTTTCTTGTTTCATATCAAGAGAGCCTATCCAGGATGCAAGTGAGCCCAATTTAATCTCTTTTGCATTTTCGATCCAAATGGAGGCAGACATCATCTAACATCGTGCCTGATCGATCTGACCTGTACTCTAAATGAGCCTGCTTTTTTGCTTTTCCTGGGAGACTGTCATGCCCAGTTTTTTCTTATCCTTTTTGTTTTGCCTTATATGATATTTTCTTTCTGATCTCGGGCCTTATGGATGGAAATTTCTTTTAGTTTTATCTCGTAGTCTCTATATATTCTGTGTAGCAATGGGGTCCAATGTTTTGAGGGGTTATATGATTATTTCCCAAGTTTATTTCTATGCTATGTATTCAATATAACTCAATTATTTGGATCATGTGTTGATGGGCTATGGCCTATCCATTTGTTATGATGTACTGTTTCTTTATATCTGATTTAAAATACATCATTTTTTTCTTTCTTGAAAATAAAAAAAAAAAATTGATTTTTTTTTTTTGCATAAAGCAATTGGATCAAGTTGATTAACCAGAAACTTATGAAAACTCTATAAATTGAACTCTGAAATATTGTTAAACTAGCACAACCACATTATATACTAATGTGGTTGACATACGCCGATAGGCGTATATAAAATAGATTTACGACCACATTTACCAATGTGGTTGATATACGCCGATAGGCCTATATCCACTACCCATCAAATTAATTTATATATCAATAAATAAATATTATATATAATAATTTTATTATATTAACTTGAAATATAAATATTATATATTAATAAGAATATTTATCAATATATTAAATTTGATTAAAATCAGAAAAATAATTTATATATATTAATAATATTGATTGATATATTAATAATATAATAATATTTATTAATATATTGATAATATTAATTATACACATACTATATATTAACTTGAAATATATATATATATAATAAAAATATTTATTAATATAATAATAATATTAATAATAAATAATATTTGAATATTTATGTTAGAAGCATGTTGGAAGGATAAGTTAAATACATACTTCTAATGTTTTTATACTTAGCGCTTTTTCATTCATTTTCATATTGACATTTAACTTTATTATTTAATTCACTATATAATTCAACCCGATCCCATATTATTTTAACTATATAAAACTCCCAATTATTACATATCCTGCCCCTTTGGTTGAAAAATAACCTTAAGATTGTGTAAATTGTGATTAATTAGTTAAAACCGTGAGTAATTAAGAACCTTGATTCCCCGCCGCATTAAAAAAGGATTAATTAACCATCATGGTTAATTAATAACTTACCCCACCAATCGAATTGCCTCCGATATGATTAAATCGTGTTTAATTCTATTGGGCCCACCCTTGTTATTTCCCTATCATCTCACCTCCCCGACAGCCGTCCGATCAACCCCTTCACATCCAATGGATGTCGTCGATATCGCATCACCCCCATGTCTGAACAATAATGCCCGATCGCTAAGCGGTTTTCCAAACAGTGTCTCGCCATGCGTCGCGAAGGGTATGGAATCGCTAGCTTTCACTTGAAAAAAGCCCGTCCCCAAAAGCGGTGTGATGTATACCGCTTACCACCCTTCGCATTCAAAAAAACAGCCTTTCTTGCATACGTCATTCGCCCGAAAAATAAAACCCCGCCAACTTTTATAATAAATAATATTTTAATATTTATAAATATATTAATATCATACATGGTTATATTATTAATAAACCGAAAGAACTAATAATATATGTTATATCATAGTTGGTTATATTACTAATAATATATATGAATAATATTATAATATTATTAATAAATATTAGAATATTTATTAATAATATATATTAATATATTAATAATATTAAACCCAAAAACATAAGAAAGTAATAAACTTTAAGAAATAATATATTAAACTCAAGAGAGTAATAAAGCATATGAAACAATATTTAAAAAAAAAAAACCTAAGAGATTAATAAACCCTAACAATTAATATTTTAAAGTGAATATATTGTTAAACCCAAGGGATAATTAATAATAGAAACCGAATGTCATCATAAACCAAAGGTTTAAATATTATAAACCAAAGGAATTGGTGAACCCAAGGGATAAATATCATAAACATAAGGGATCAATATTAAAAACACAAGAGATTAATAAACCATAAGAATTCATATTTTAAACTAAAAAACCTAATAAATTAATAATCCATAACAATCAGTATTTTAAACATAAGATATTAATAAACTAATGGGATTATTAACATTATAAACCAAAAGAACTAATAGACCCAAGGGTTTAATATTACAAAGCAAAGGAATCAGGGAACCCAAGGGATAAATATTATAAACCTAACAGATGAATATTATAAACAATAGAGATTAATAAACCCTAAGAATTAATATTTTAAACTAAAAAATCCAAGAAATTAAAAAACCCTGAAAATTAGTTTTTTAAACTCGAGTAATAAACCAAATGTGTGATTAACATTATAAACCAAAAGAACTAATAAACCCAA
Organism: Pinus albicaulis; assembly: GCA_034641835.2. NCBI lineage: Eukaryota > Viridiplantae > Streptophyta > Pinopsida > Pinales > Pinaceae > Pinus > Pinus albicaulis. Next base: position 1,505,087,727 of record CM076581.1, on the reverse strand, counting down.
GGATTTAACATTATAAACCAAAGGAATCAGTGAACCCAAGGAATAAATATTAAAAACCTAAGGGACCAATAAGGCTGAGGGAAATATTAAAATTAATAGAGATTAATAAAACCCAAGAGTTTAATACTATAAACCAAAGTAATTGGTGAACCCAACGGACAACCATTACCCAACAAATTATAAACCAAAAGGAATTGGTGAACCCAAGGGAATTGATTTAAACATTGAGACAATTGTTGTCACAATGCGACGTTGGACCAACTATGACCATGGTTTCCCATGGGTGGTTTTCATATAGAGACAATATTTTTCAGAATGTGACATTTGATCATGGATGAAATTGATCGATTATTCATATTATAAACCAAAAGAACTAATAAAACCAAGTGTTTAATATTATAAACCAAAGGGATTGGTGAACCTAAGGGAATTGTTTTAAACATTGAGACAATTGTTGTCACAATGCGATGTTGGACCAACTATGACCATGGCTGGCCATGGGTGATTTTCATGTTCAGACAATATTTGTAAGAATGTGACATTTGAACATGGATGACATTGATCAATTATTCATATTATAAATCAAAATAACTAATAAACCCAGGGGTTTAATATTATAAACCAAAGGAATTATTGAACCCAAGAGAATTGATTTAAACATTGACACAATTGTTGTAACAATGCGACGTTGGACCAACTATGACCATGGTCGTCCATGGGTGATTTTCATATTGAGACAAGATTTTTCAGAATGTGATGTTTTATCATGGATGACATTGATCGATTCTTCATATTATAAACCAAAATAACTAATAAACCCAAGGGTTTAATATTATAAACCAAAGGAATTGGTGAACCCAAGGGAAAACCATTACCCAACAAAATATAAACCAAAAGGAATTGGTGAACCCAAGGGAATTGATTTAAACATTGAGAAAATTGTTGTCACAATGCGATGTTGGACCAACTATGACCATGGTTGGCCATGGATGATTTTCATATCAAGATAATGTTTGTCAGAATATGTCATTTGATCATGGATGACATTGATCGATTATTCATATTATAAGCCAAAAAAGCCATTAAACCCAAGGGTTTAATATTATAAATCATGAATTATGGAACTCTGAAATGGAAATCAAATGTCCACCAAATATACTGATATAAACCAATGGAATTGGTGAACCTATGAATTGATTTAGAATATCGAGGCAATTATTGTCACAATGCGACGTTGACCAACCATGACCATGGGTTACCATGTGTGACGCCATATTGAGACAATATTTCCGCACTTGACATTTGGATCATGGATGAGACACGATCAATTATTCACATATAAAACTAAAAATAATAAACTCAAGGTTTTAATATTATAAACCAAAAGAATTGGTGAACCCAAGGAAAATAATTACCCCAAAAAATTATAAACCAAAGGAATAAAAGACCCAAGGAATGATTTAAAATCTGAACAATTGGTTGTCACAGGCCCTTGGATCAACTAGCGACTCAGTTGGCCATGGGTGATTTCTTAAATTGACAATATTTGCTGAATGGGCACATTTGATAATGGATGACATTGATCGATTATTCATATTATAAACCAAAAAAACTAATAAACCCAAGGGTTTAATATTATAAACCAAAGGAATTGGTGAACCTCAGAGAAAATCATTACCAAAAAACTAATAAACCCAAGGGTTTAATATTATAAACCAAAGGAATTGGGGAACTCCAGGGAAAATCATTACCCAAAAAATTAGCAACCAAAGGAATTCGTGAACCCAGGGGAACTGATTTAAACATTGAGAAAATTGTTGTCACAATGCAATGTTGGACCAACTATGACTATGGTTGGCCATGGGTGATTTTCATATTGAGACAATATTTATCAGAATGTGACATTTGATCATGGATGAAATTGATCTATTATTCATATTATAAACCGAAAAAACTAATAAAACCAAGGGTTTAGTATTATAAACCAAAGGAATTGGTGAACCCTAGGGAAAATCATTACCAAAAAACTAATAAACCCAACAGTTTCATATTATAAACCAAAGGAATTGGCGAACCCAAGGGAAAATCATTACCCAAAAAATTATAAACTAAAGTAATTGGTGAACCCAAGGGAATTGACTTAAACATTAAAACAATTGTTGTCACAATGCGATGTTGGACCAACTATGACCATGGTTGGCCATGGGTGATTTTCATATTGAGACAATATTTTCCGGTTTAATACATTGACTATGAATATATTAATCAATTATTCATATTATAAACAAAAAAAACTAATAACCCAAGGGTTTAACATTATAAACCAAAGGAATTCGTCAACCTTAGTAAAATCATTACCTGTAAAATTATAAACCAAAGGAATTGGTGAACCCAAGGAATTGATTTGTACCCTGGAGACACCACAGCCATAATGCGATGGGACTCAACTTTATGACCATGGCTGGCCATGTGTGATTTTCATATTGAGACAATGTTTCAGAATTTTACATTTGATCATGGATGACATTGATCGATTATTCATATTATAAACCAAAAAAGCTAATAAACCCAAGGGTTTAATATTATAAACCAAAGGAATTGGTGAACCGAAGGGAAAATCATTACCCAAAAAATTATAAACCAAAGGAAATGGTGAACCCAAGGGAATTGATTTAAACATTGAGACAATTGTTGTCACAATACGATGTTGGGCCAACTATGACTATGGTGGGCCATGGGTGATTTTCATATTGAGACAATATTTGTTAGAATGTGACATTTGATCATGGATGACATTGATCAATTATTCATATTATAAAGCTAAAGAACTAATAAACCTAAGGGTTTAATATTATAAACTAAAGGAATTAGTGAACCCAAGGGAATTGATTTAAACATTGAGAAAATTGTTGTCACAATGCGACGTTGGACCAACTATGACCATGGTTGGCCATGGGTGATTTTCATATAGAGACAATATTTTTCAGAATGTAACATTTGACCATAGATGAAATAGATTGATAATTGATATTATAAACCAAAATAACTAATAAACCCAAGGGTTTAACATTATAAACCAAAGGAATTGGTGAACCCAAGGGAATTGATTTAAACATCGAGACAATTGTTGTCACAATGCGATGTTGGACCAACTATGACCATGGTCAACAAGGGTGATTTTCATATTGAGACAATATTTTTCAGAATGTGACATTTGATCATGGATGAAATTGATCGATTATTCATATTATAAACCAAAAAAACCTATAAACCCAAGGGTTTAATATTATAAACGAAAGGAATTGGTGAACCCCAGGTAAAATCATTTCCAAAAAACTAATAAACCTAGGGGCTTAATATTATAAACCAAAGGAATTGGTGAACCTAAGGAAAAATCATTACCCAAAAAATTATAAACCAAAGGAATTGGTGAACCCAAGGGAATTGATTTAAACATTGAGATAATTGTTGTCATAATGCGATGTTGGACCAACTATCACCATGGTTGGCCATGGGTGATTTTCATATTGAGACAATATTTTTTAGAATGTGGCATTTCATCATGGATGACATTGATCGATTATTCATATTATAAACCAAAAAAACTAATAAACCCAAGGGATTCATATTATAAACCGAAGGAATTGGTGAACCCCAAGGAAAATCATTACCAAAAAACTAATAAACCCAAGGGTTTAATATTATAGACCAAAGGAATTGGTGAACCCAAGCAAAAATCATTACCCAAAAATTTATAAACCAAATGAATTGGTGAACCCAAGGGAATTGATTTAAATATTGAGACCATTGTTGTCACAATGCGATGTTGGACCAACTATGACCATGGTTGGCCATGGGTGATTTTCATATTGAGACAATATTTTTTAGAATGTGACATTTGATCATGGATGACATTGATCAATTATCCATATTATAAACCAAAAAAACTAATAAACCCAAGGGTTTAATATTATAAACCAAAGGAATTCGTCAACCCCAGGGAAAATCATTACCCAAAAAATTATAAACCAAAGGAATTGGTGAACCCAAGGGAATTGATTTAAACATTGAGACAATTATTGTCACACGTGAACCTGACCTCAACTATGACCATGGTTGCCAAGTGTGTAATTTTCACATGACATAATGTTTCAAAATTTGTCATCTGATCATTGATGACATATTGATCGATTATTCATATTATAAACCAAAAAACTAATAAACCTATGTTTGTTATTATTAACCAAAGGAATTGGTGAACCCAAGGGAATTTATTTAAACATTGAGACAATTGTTGTCACAATGCGATGTTGGACCAACTATGACCATGGTTGGCCATGGTTAATTTTCATATTGAGACAATATTTGTCAGAATGTGACATTTGATCATGGATGACATTGATCAATTATTCATATTATAAAGCTAAAGAACTAATAAACCCAAGGGTTTAATATTATAAACCAAAGGAATTAGTGAACCCAAGGGAATTGATTTAAACATTGAGACAATTGTTGTCACAATGCGACGTTTGACCAACTATGACCATGGTTGGCCATGGGTGATTTTCATATAGAGACAATATTTTTCAGAATGTGACATTTGACCATGGATGAAATTGATCGATTATTCATATTATGAACCAAAAGAACTAATAAACCCAAGGGTTTAATATTCTAAACCAAAGGAATTGGTGAACCCAAGGGAATTGATTTAAACATCGAGACAATTGTTGTCACAATGCGATGTTGGACCAGTAATGACCATGGTTGGCCATGGGTGATTTTCATCTTGAGACAATATTTGTCAGAATGTGACATTTTATCATGGATGACATTGATCGATTATTCATATTATATACCGAAAAAAGTAATAAACCCAAGGGTTTAATATTATAAACCAAAGGAATTGGTGAAACCTAGGAAAAATCGTTACCAAAAAACTAATAAACCCAGGGGTTTAATATTATAAACCAAAGGAAGTGGTGAACCGAAGGGAAAATCATTACCCAAAAAATTATAAACCAAATGAATTGGTGAACCCAAGGGAATCGATTTAAACATTGAGAAAATTGTTGTCACAATGCGATGTTGGACCAACTATGACCATGGTTGGCCATGGGTGATTTTCATATTGAGACAATATTTGTTTGAATGTGACATTTGATCATGGATGACATTGATCGATCATTCATATTATAAACCAAAAAAACTAATAAACCCAAGGGTTTAATGTTATAAATCAAAGGAATTGGTGAACGCCACGGAAAATCATTACCAAAAAACTAATAAACCCAAGGGTTTAATATTATAAACCAAAGGAATTGCTAAACACACGGGAAAATCATTACCCTAAAATTTATAAACCAAAGGAAATGGAGAACCCAATGGAATTGATTTAAACATTGAGACAATTGTTGTCACAATGCGATGTTGGACCAACTATGACCATGGTTGGCCATGGGTGATTTTCATCTTGAGACAATATGTGTCACAATGTGACATTTGATCATGGATGACATTGATCGATTAATTATATTATAAACCAAAGGAATTGGGGAACCCCAGGGAAAATCATTACCCAACAAATTAGCAACCAAAGGAATTCGTGAACCCAGGGGAACTGATTTAAACATTGAGAAAATTGTTGTCACAATGCGATGTTGGACCAACTATGACTATGGTTGGCCATGGGTGATTTTCATATTGAGACAATATTTATCAGAATGTGACATTTGATCATGGATGAAATTGTTCTATTATTCATATTATAAACCGAAAAAACTAATAAAACCAAGGGTTTAGTATTATAAACCAAAGGAATTGGTGAACCCTAGGGAAAATCATTACCAAAAAACTAATAAACCCAACAGTTTCATATTATAAACCAAAGGAATTGGCGAACCCAAGGGAAAATCATTACCCAAAAAATTATAAACTAAAGTAATTGGTGAACCCAAGGGAATTGACTTAAACATTAAAACAATTGTTGTCACAATGCGATGTTGGACCAACTATGACCATGGTTGGCCATTGGTGATTTTCATATTGAGACAATATTTGTCAGAATGTGACATTTGATCATGGATTACATTAATCAATTATTCATATTATAAATGAAGAAAACTAATAAACCCAAGGGTTTAATATTATAAACCAAAGGAATTTGTCAACCCTAGGGAAAATCATTACCCAAAAAATTATAAACCAAAGGAATTGGTGAACCCAAGGGAATTGATTTAAAATTTTGAGACAATTGTTGTCACAATGCGACGTTGGACCAACTATGACCATGGCTGGCCATGTGTGATTTTCATATTGAGACAATGTTTCAGAATTTTACATTTGATCATGGATGACATTGATCGATTATTCATATTATAAACCAAAAAAGCTAATAAACCCAAGGGTTTAATATTATAAACCAAAGGAATTGGTGAACCGAAGGGAAAATCATTACCCAAAAAATTATAAACCAAAGGAATTGGTGAACCCAAGGGAATTGATTTAAACATTGAGACAATTGTTGTCACAATACGATGTTGGGCCAACTATGACTATGGTGGGCCATGGGTTATTTTCATATTGAGACAACATTTGTTAGAATGTGACATTTGATTATAGATGACATTGATCAATTATTCATATTATAAAGCTAAAGAACTAATAAACCTAAGGGTTTAATATTATAAACTAAAGGAATTAGTGAACCCAAGGGAATTGATTTAAACATTGAGAAAATTGTTGTCACAATAAGACGTTGGACCAACTATGACCATGGTTGGCCATGGGTGATTTTCATATAGAGACAATATTTTTCAGAATGTAACATTTGACCATAGATGAAATAGATTGATTATTGATATTATAAACCAAAATAACTAATAAACCCAAGGGTTTAACATTATAAACCAAAGGAATTGGTGAACCCAAGGGAATTGATTTAAACATCGAGACAATTGTTGTCACAATGCGATGTTGGACCAACTATGACCATGGTTGGCCATGGGTGATTTTCATATTGAGACAATATTTTTCAGAATGTGACATTTGATCATGGATGAAATTGATCGATTATTCATATTATAAACCAAAAAAACCTATAAACCCAAGGGTTTAATATTATAAACGAAAGGAATTGGTGAACCCCAGGTAAAATCATTTCCAAAAAACTAATAAACCTAGGGGCTTAATATTATAAACCAAAGGAATTGGTGAACCGAAGGAAAAATCATTACCCAAGAAATTATAAACCAAAGGAATTGGTGAACCCAAGGGAATTGATTTAAACATTGAGATAATTGTTGTCATAATGCGATGTTGGACCAACTATCACCATGGTTGGCCATGGGTGATTTTCATATTGAGACAATATTTTTTAGAATGTGGCATTTCATCATGGACGACATTGATCGATTATTCATATTATAAACCAAAAAAAATAATAAACCCAAGGGATTCATATTATAAACCGAAGGAATTGGTGAACCCCAAGGAAAATCATTACCAAAAAACTAATAAACCCAAGGGTTTAATACTATAGACCAAAGGAATTGGTGAACCCAAGCAAAAATCATTACCCAAAAATTTATAAACCAAAGGAATTGGTGAACCCAAGGGAATTGATTTAAATATTGAGACCATTGTTGTCACAATGCGATGTTGGACCAACTATGACCATGGTTGGCCATGGGTGATTTTCATATTGAGACAATATTTTTTAGAAATTTATACTAACGGATGACATACGATCAATTATCCATTATAAACCAAAAATAAACCCAAGGGTTTAACATTATAAACCAAAGGAATTCATCAACCCCGTGGAAAATCATTACCCAAAAATTATAAACCAAATAATCAAACTGTTAAGGAATTGATTTAAAACATTGAGATAAATTGTTGTCGTTAATGAGCATTGGACCAACTATGACCATGGGTTGACATGGGTGATTTAATTTTCTATATTGGAGACATCAGCCTGGGGACTTGTCATCTGATCATGGATGATATCATCGATTATTCATATTATAAACCAAAAAATAATAAACCTAAGGTTTAATATTATAAAAATCCAAAGGAATTGGTGAACCAAAGGAGTTGATTTAAACATTGTATAATAGAGGTCATGTCAGCATGTTGGGCTTTAACTATGACCATGGTTGGCCATGGGTGATTTTCATATCGAGACAATATTTGTCAGAATGTGACATTTGATCATGGATGACATTGATCGATTATTCATATTATAAAGCTAAATAACTAATAAACCCAAGGTTTAATATTATAAACCAAAGGAATTGGTGAACCTAAGGGAATTGATTTAAACATTGAGATAATTTTTGTCACGATGCGACATTGGACCAACTATGACCATAGTTGGCCATGGGTGACTTTCATATTGAGACAATATTTGTCAGAATGTGACATTTGATCATGGATGACATTGATCGATTATTCATATTATAAACCAAAATAAATAATAAACCTAAGGGTTTAATATTATAAACCAAAGGAATTGGTTAACTCATGGGAATTTGGACATTTAAACATCGAGACAATTGTTGTCACAATGCGATGTTGGACCAGCTATATCATGGTCGTCATGGTTGATTTTTATCACAGACAATATTTGTCATAATGTGACATTTTATCATGGATGACATTGATCGATTATTCATATTATATACCTAGAAATGAATAAACCCAAGGGTTTATTAGTGATGAATCAAAAGGAATTGGGTGAAACCTAGGAAAATCACATTAAAAACTAATAAACCTGTGGCTATTATTATAAACCAAAATAAAGGACCCGAAGGAAAATCATTACCCAAAAAATTATAAAATAAATGAATTAGTAATTCTAAGGAAACGATTTAAACATCAAGAAAATTGTTGTCACAATGCGATAAGACCAACTATGCATGGTTGGCTATGGGTGATTTCTCAGCATGAGTGATGCAATATTTGCTAATGACATTTGATCATGGATGACATTGATCGATCATTCATATTATAAACCAAAAAAACTAATAAACCCAAGGGTTTAATGTTATAAATCAAAGGAATTGGTGAACGCCACGGAAAATCATTACCAAAAAACTAATAAACCCAAGGGTTTAATATTATAAACCAAAGGAATTGCTAAACACAAGGGAAAATCATTACCCTAAAATTTATAAACCAAAGGAAATGGTGAACCCAATGGAATTGATTTAAACATTGAGACAATTTTTGTCACAATGCGATGTTGGACCAACTATGACCATGGTTGGCCATGGGAGATTTTCATCTTGAGACAATATGTGTCACAATGTGACATTTGATCATGGATGACATTGATCGATTAATTATATTATAAACCAAAAAAACTAATAAACCCACATGGACACAGCAAACCAAAGGAATTGGGAACCCGGGTATGGTACCATTACCCAACAAAATGAGCAACCAAAGGTGAATCTCAGGAACTCCAAGGGAATTGATTTAAACATTGAGACAATTGTTGTCACAATGCGACGTTGGACCAACTATGACCAGGGTTGGCCATGGGTGATTTTCATATTGAGACAATATTTGTCAGAATGTGACATTTGATCATGGATGACATCGATCGATTATTCATATTATAAACGAAATTAACTAATAAACCCAAGGGTTTAATATTATAAACCAAAGGAATTGGTGAACCCAAGGGACAACCATTACCCAACAAATTATAAACTAAAAGGAATTGGTGAACCCAAGGGAATTGATTTAAACATTGAGACAATTGTTGTCACAGTGCGACATGTTGGCTCAATCTCATGAACAATGTATATGTACAAGTGGTTTTTTTCATATCGAGATTTATATTTTTCAGAATGTAACATTTGATCATGGATGACATTGACCAATTATTCATATTATAAATCAAAAGAACTAATAAACCCGAGGGTTTAATATTATAAACCAAAGGAATTGTTGAACCCAAGGGAATTTATTTAAACATTGAGACAATTGTTGTCACAATGCGACATTGGACCAACTATGACCATGGTTGGCCATGGGTGATTTTCATATTGAGACAAGATTTGTCAGAATGTGACATTTTATCATGGATGACATTGATCAATTATTCGTATTAGAAACCAAAAGAACCAATAAACCCAAGGGTTTAATATTATAAACCAAAGGAATTGTTGAACCCAAGGGAATTGATTTAAACATTGAGACAAATGTTGTCACAATCCGACGTTGGACCAACTATGACCATGGCTGGCCAAGGGTCATTTTCATACTGAGACAATATTTGTCAGAATGTGACATTTGATCATGGATGAGATTGAATGATTATTCATATTATAAACCAAAAGAACTAATAAACCCAAGGGTTTAATATTATAAACCAAAGGAATTGGTGAATCCAAGGGAAAATTATTAAAAACATAAGTTATCAATAAGGCCAAGGAAGGGACCGGACCCTCGGCCCAATAATTGAAAAGACTAAGTACTTATAGCCATTCATAAGTCATTCATTCACTTCTAAATAATCTTTTCCTAAGTAAAATCCTATTTTACTTAGGGAAATTGCACAATATGTCATAAAAACCCTTTCATTCAAGCATAAGTTAAATACATACTTCGAATGTTTTTTTACTTAACGCTTTTTCATTCATTTTCAAATTAACTTTTAACTTTATTATTTAATTCGCTATACAATTCAACCCATTCCCATATTAATTTAACTATATACAACTCCCAATTATCACATATTCCGCCCCTTTTGTTGAGAAATAACCTCAATATTGTGTTAATTGTGATTAATTAGTTAAAATTGCAACTTAATAAAAACCTTGATTCCCCGCTGCATTAAAAGAGGATTAATTATCCCTCATGGTTAATTAATAACTTACCCCACCAATCAAATTTCCCCCGATATGACTAAATCGTGTTTAATTGTATTGGCCCCACCCTTGCTATTTCCCTATCATCTCACCTCCCCGACAGCCGTCCGATCATCCCCTTCACATCCAATGGATGTCGTCTATATCGTGTCGCCCCCACGTCCGAACAATAATGCGCGATCGCTAAGCAGTTTTCCAAACAGTGTCTCGCCACACATCGCGAAGGGTATGGAATCACTGGCTTTCACTTGAAATCAACCCTTCCCAAAAAGCAGTTTGATGTATACCGCTTACCACTGTTCTCATTCAAAAAAACAGCCTTTCCTGCATACGTCATCCGCCCGAAAAATAAAACCCCGCCAACTTTCGACTTTGCGAATAAAACAAATAAACACGCATCATTTTCATTATCCTGTGCAGCGACCAGTGTTCCCATGCAGAAAACTAAAAATCCATTTGTCGAAGATTCTCAACCACCACCTTGTTGAGAAAATTGTAGACGAAAAATCCAGAACCCATCAGTAGTTGCCTACACATGTTTTCATCACTATCCACTTCCTGGAAACAGGTATTTACCCAGTTCTTGTCGAGCCCTACAAGTCTTGGTTTTTTATTTAATTCCACAGGAAAAGGATAAAACACAGTACAATTCATTCTTTATTTCACTCCTAAGTTCCGAGACCTATAATTGTGCCCATTTTTCCATCAAAAACCCAAATTCCTTTCTGAATCCATAAGAACCAGAAATGGAAACCCCTGTGGCTTTGAATGTTGCGCCTTTGAATGCCCCCCATAAAGATTTAGACTATGTGCCTCTAACAGATAGGGATTTCCAGATAAAAGACCTCATTCTTAGTGAAAATCCTCTCAGAACCTTATGCCAATGCAAATGTAATTTCCTGAATGGCTTTGATATTTTGGGACTATGGGAATCCAATCTTCCAATGTATTTTTTACCTTCAGTCCATGTTTTCCCTGAAATAATTTATCACTCACATGCCAATTACGATCCCAATCAACGAGCAGTCATGTCCCCGAGTCAAACTATTATTTTCCCAATAACTACTCAATCCATAAATGAAATTTTGCAGTCCCATCCCGGTCAAGCCCTGACTCCCATTTCCATGGGATATTTACCAAAAAATTCCACAAATTTATCCCAAGAAGATTTGAATCACCTCTGTCAGACTTTCATGCTACCAGAACATCAACCCAAAGGCCCACCTCCTTATGGATATACCTTTTTCACAGATATGGGCAGACTCATATTGAATATGATATCTTCTGTAATGGGTTTCAACACTAGTGAATATGTTGATAACTTAACCCTAGTGTTGTTGTCAACTTTTACTCTTGGACAACCCCCTGCTGTAAAATATGATTTTTCTTCCTTTCTTGTTGATAAAATTCATGACTAGTTCATGAGATTGGAAAATGAAAAAAATTTCATATATTCCACTTTTATATACCATCTCATGCTCTACTATCAATCAGAGAGTTTCCCCTTCCATGTCATGCAACTTTATGCCAAAGGAAATCCAAGGTCTATAATTTTTTGGTCTCCAATCTTCCATAATTCTTCTAAGTCTCCTTATTCTTACAGTGAGTTCATTGATCTATTTGTACACCTTGCAACTACCTTATTAACAGGAGTTTCCCCTCCTAGGGTCAATAATGATATGAAGAAAATTCTCCAACTCTCAAAGCAATACAAAATAGGTGATTGGTACCTATACATGAAACATACAGAAATTAGAATATATGGGTGTGAGTTGTGTCCTTTCAAGCTACCAAAATATGTTCCCATTAGGCTTTTTGCCCTAGAATATTTCAGACAAATGATAAATTCAGACATAGTCCATTTTTGCAATGCAAAGGAAAAGGCTCAGCTCAGAATTAAGGGTCAATTAGGTCCTTTTGTCTGTAATTCTAGGGATGCAGGAAAAGAAGCTGAAAAAATTCTAGAAGACTATCTCAAATTGGAAAAAAAATTCTGGTGGGTACCTTATGACCCAAACAGCTTTATATGTGATAGGAGAATGAAAAATAAATTGTCACCATACCTTCACCGTAGAATTCCAGAGATTGAACAATTTGCAAATATGGATGAATGGATGGAATGAACCTTAGTAGAACAAGATAGTGAACAGGTCAGTGTTGAAAAAGTTATGAAGGATCTTGAGAAAATACTTGACCTGGATTCTTTTGGGCAGGTACAAAGACCAAGAATTGGTCCTTCCTCTGCTAGAACCTCTCAACAAAATTTGCAGGAAATCAGTGCACTAGCCACAGTAGCATCCAAATTGAAGGAAAAGGAGACTGATACACAAGTCACAGATAAATTAACAATGTCTGAGCAGCCTAAAACTTCCAAGGAACAGGCCCAAATACAGACTTCTCCTACTCAGATTGATGTGGTAGAAATTTCAATTTTGCAAACTCCTCTCAATGAAGAAAAAGGTAAAAAGAGAGATGCAGAAACAACTACCCCTATCAGTGGATCTTCATAACAACCTGGTACCAAAAGAAAAATATTAAATCCACTCTCAGAAGTAGAATTTGTTCAAGAAACTACTAATAGTTAGAGGAGGGAAGAGTTAGATAGTCAACAAACATTCACAATCGGTGGGACATCCAACGACTCATAGAAAAAAGAGCCACAAAGACAGCAAAGTGCAAAAGTATCTTCCTTCGAACCACCAGTGAAGGATGCCTGGGATATTAAGAAGACATTTATAAATATAAAGGCTAGAAATAATCCATTAAGACTTCAAGTCTATAATCAATACTTAAAGATGGCTCCCAAAAATCAACAGAGATTGATGTCAGCCTATAACATCCAGCAGGGTAAATTGGTGATGATTCATTTCAAGCCCAAAGTACAACAGCCTCAAACAGCTGCAGACTATGTCAGAACCAATTTTGAGGTCTTGGCAAAGGATATTGATCCTTTGGATCAAATTGAGCTGCACAAACAAACTGGAGAGATGATATACTCAACTTTGACTAATAAGTCAATGATCGCCCAAAGATTACAGAATTTTTTGGACCTCAATTTCATCTTGAGAAAGCCTCTTCCCAGGCTAAGGACAACATAATAAAGACATTGGAATAAATCATTATTGGATTGGGTGACAATCCAAAATATGTTAAGGCTATAGAAACCTTGATTAAAAATAAAGATGATGATATTGCAGCCTTAAGGAAACAGCTGAAGTAGCCATCTTCAAGGCATCCACAGAATACTAAGGTAATAAAGCAAAAGTATAAAGAAGAATTAATGGATTTGCTTTTGAAACTAAATGAGCAACTAAATGAGACTGAAAAAGAACTTGAAAAGGCATTAAAGGACAAGCAGCCAAACATTCTAGCATCTAAAACAGAAGTAATTACAGGTACAACAATAATAAGTCAGCCAGCAGGACTATCAGAGGACAACACTTCCAATTTAAGCACTGAATAATTAATAAAATCAATGGAGGAATTAAAACTCCAAGTGACAGAGCTCCAGAAAACAAAGATACAATTTACCACCTTAGAACAAAAATACGATCTCTCAAAGATGAGTGTTGCATAAAAAACAAGAGAGATCAACAGATTAGAAAAATTGGCCAAAGCATTGGAAAAGGATCTCACATTGGAGAAACCTTTAAAAGAAATAAAAGAAATTCTTTTGGACAACATCACTCAGTAAATAGACGATGTTTGGCCATCAATCCAAATAATGTATGAGCAAAATGATTTAGTTAAATTGGCTCTGGAAGAAGTTGAAAAGGCAAGAGAAGAATTAGGAAATATGCCTGAAGAAGCCAATAAGCTTATACAATTTTTAAATACCAAGAATAGATACCAACTTCAAGAGCTAAGCATCCAAGACAGAACAGGAACAATTTTGGAGGTGAAAAGAGTTTTTACTAAAAGAACTCTGATGCAAAACCTAGAAAGAAGATGCTATGATATGCAGGAAGAAATCAATTCTTTTACAAAGAGATTGGATATTTTGCAGAGTAACGGATTTCCAATTCCTTTAGTCTCAGATGATAAACTAATGAGCCTTGAAAGCTATGTTGAGAAACTGAATAAGTATACTGACAACCAGGCCAGTTCATCGACCAGTTCATCAGTAGCAAAAGCATTTCCTACAAGCAAAAATCTTCCTGACAATCTGGAAAATTTGTTTTATCTCGAACATGAGGTAAAACACTTATTCCCAATTCCCCCTACTTTCTTCAGATATACAGAGACTGATGAGACTCTGAGGAAGCTTCAAAGAACCAGAATACTAGAAGCACAATGGTGGGAAGAGATGTTAGATATTTTGTAAAAAATATCCTTGCATGAATTTTTATTATTTACTACAGCAAGTCATGATAAAAAGGATAAACAGAGATCAAACAGGTCAAAGTGTATTGGTGCAGGTAAAGAGTATCAGTAAAACAGAGCAGCCAGCACAGAGTTACTAAAGACGACAGCAACAAGCCTAATCATAGGGGTCGCCCCTAGCACATTCATAAAATAAAGGGAACAGCACAACATCGGCTATCTTTTCTCTTATCTACGAGACCGTCTGTCTCTATTTTATTGTAACATATTCATGAGTCATCCTAAATTATATCTCATTTTTTCGGGAGATATTTTTTATAATTTTTCGTATAAATACTCCCTCAATTAGAGTATTGGGGGGGGTGGATTCGAAGAATTTGCTGTAACATTTATTATTTTGGAATAAAGTGCTATTGGACAAATTTCGCTTGGCTAGCTGGATAAGGAATTGATGCAAAGGACTTTTCACAGGATTCTTGAGTTAGACAAAGGATCAATAAGTCATATATCTCTTATGTTTTAGAGTTATATACTTGTTTATTATACCATTTGTGTTTCATATCTGAATGATAAGCGAAAATGAATAATCCAGAAAGTGCTTAAGTGCAATCGGTTTTCAATCGTTGTTATTCTTAATGTTTTCTTCTGAACTAGTATAAACAATGAATTCTTAAATGCTCCTGTTTTCTAGAATATTCATTTTGATTATTTGATTTTTAATGGCTGGCTCATATAACTGGGTTTTTACCTCTAAATGGTTCATTGTAAGAAAAATAACAAAAAGCGACACTATAAAAACAAGAAAATTAAGCAACAACAAAAACGATGTAAACAACATTCCAAAATACTACTATGAATTTGATAAATGTGGACATATCATTAATATATCAAAAGTATTATTATTATATTATTAGTTGCATATCATAGCGATATGGACTTTAATCTCTCCTCTTATTTCTTCCTAATTGTAACATACGCACTATTATTCATCTTGGCATAACGTTGATAAGAAAAAGGCCGTGCAATGTGTAAACCATCTATTGATTTCACTCTTGATATGGCTGTGAAGGTCAGGCCTTGTTGTTCTCTATTCCCGATATCAATTGATGCTCGCTCTAAAGTCAAACCTTGTGACTTGTGAATTGTAAGAGCCCATGCCATCTTTAAAGGAATTTGTTTTGGATTTCCTCTTACCACTGGTGTGATAGGTACAATGTTTGGATTGCTTGCATCAAACGGAATACCAACATACTTATAAAAAATAATAGTTGTAAACATTGGAAGCTCAGGTGGCTTAGAGTTAGGCATATAAAATATTTCCCTTACATACCCAAGTGCACCATTTACCAAACTAGCTTCAACCCACAAATTACATGTCAACATAACATGCTGGCCACGACACAACAAAACTTCACGGTCCAGTTGATCATCATCGGCACCACTGATTTCTGAACGCCTTGAATTCACAACAATACATCATGCAACTATAGAATTTAATGATTTCAACATATGTCTGTTATGGAAGGAGACCAGATCATTTTTTGGAAACATGTGAACTGCTGCATTAAAAAAATCCCTTTCTCTAGGATGCAACCTGATATCAGCCCGTGACATAAGAAACTCCCAATCATCAAGAACAGGTTCTGCATTTCTTATGTTATTTAGGACTTAACGAAAATAAGATTGTTTCTCATTACTCCCTTGTTGGCGAAATATTGTGTCAAGAGTGACAACAGTGCCGAATTTTTTCCATAATACTTTCCCTGTTGTATTACCTGCATACAAAGGCTTATCTCTCATAGGAGGCAGCTGCCTAAGGTCACCAAAAGGATCATGGATCTACCACCAAAAGGACAATTATTTTTATCTGGAAATTCTCCTCATAGTCGAGCATCTATTTGCATGAACAACCTTGATCCTAAAAATCTCATTTCATCAATCAATATATATCGAATGTGCCTCATTTCCTCTTGGAATAGTGCCAATGATTGACCCTGTAGTGGTTTCATATCTCTAATCAAGATTCTCAAAGCAGAGTGTATTGGTTTTGCATGTATATTGAAAGCAACTATTCCTGTTGGGGCAAGAAGAAGCAAATGAATTTTTCCATTACCTGATATATTAGAAAGAGTCTCAGAAATACAATGGATAAGGAAATATTTGCCAATGCCTGCAGTGCCCTAAATAATCATAATAAGAGCTTCACGAATCTCATATTCAGCAAAATGCCTTAAAACGATTTCAAAAGCAAGTCGTTGTTTTTCTACCAATGAATCTGGAGTGGCAAATGTTCTATTTGAAAGGTCGCCAATATCACCCCTTTATATTGCATTCCTTATAAAATTAATAGCTTCTTCAGCCACATCATCAGAAATGGTTGTACCTTGCCAGTCAAAGGATATATCAAAATCTCTTGGACCAAGGGTGTGAAGATTAGAAACATTGACACTATTTGGTGGAACCAAGCGAGAGAAAAGTTTCCACTCTTGAAAATCATCTTCAAGATTCATTTCCTGGTTAGCAAAATCACCATCTTCTCCATCTTCAATATTTTCATCAATTGATGGATTTCGATCAACATGCCAAGCTTGATATCGGAAATTCTTCCATTTTTCCACAATAATTTCAGTTGAAAGCCCAATCTCTGCAGAAATGTCACAAAATGGCTTGTAAAAGAGCAATTATATCCAGAAAAAGGGTTCAAAAGCCTCTGAATACTCACCAGGAATAGAATAAAACCGTGGCCAGACCCGAACAATTGCATGAGCATCTCTAGGCTTCCATTGATATTTTTTACTCTTGCTATAAAACGTCCAAGATATTTCTTTTTCTATCAAAGATATATGTTCAATGAAAGAAGGCCTCTTCTGATAATTCTTAAACATTTAATGAAACAAATTTTCGACTACACACAACGAGAGGCAGCTTAATCAACATGTGACATGTTTCTTGTGCTCCAATATCACGTTCAACGACTGTTTCTGCAAGAAACCTCCTGTAAGCACATAAAGCATGATCCTCAGAGGCAATAGAATTTGAAATTCTAGTTAACATATCATGATAGCTTTCAGACCCTCTCTCTACCTTTGATGCATACTTAGAAATATATATTTCAGCACAGCATGCTGAGAAACCACTGGTTGGCAATCAACATTTGCATGCCACATTGTTAGAAGGTCAATGTTATGTACATTCAACCTATCATCATTTCTTGCTGGCTCATATTTTTTTCTTCCTTGATCATCTATGAACAATCTTGATTCCTCATAAACATCCCATGGGGCATTGTACCGACAAGCAAGTATAGTGCCCTTTTTGCACAGACAAGAATCTACACTACACTTTGTGTGCCTTTGGATACGGTTCAACAATTCTTCATAATCATTATGAGGATTGCAAGAGAAAATCTGATCAGTATTCAGTAGGTAAGGGTCGTCATTGAGACTTCTTGGAACCATTATATTGTGACGATGTATTTCACGTGGATTCCATGCAGTTACATAATTGTCAAAGAATCTCTTTGCATGTTGCAAATCACAATCATTTGACCAATAAAGTCTTTCCATGTCAGGAGCTCCTTGCAACCATAGGAAACCATGGATATGTGTTGAACCTCTATGTTGCCACTCATATTTGGAAAAAAATCAACACAAAGTTACTACAATAAATATGAATTGAAAATCAATAAAAATTTGACAACGAATAGAAAATAAATTCAAGGAAATAGACTTGTACCTGAAGTCTTTAGCTTTAAGATATTTTTGGACAACTTCCTCTCGAAATATATTGAATCAACGGTGCATAAATGTGGCAACAATATAAGGGTACTGGATAACATTTTCAACTTTCATACGATGCTCATTTAAGGAACGAGAATGTGACGGTACAGGCATGATGCTATGCAGCTCTGGCCACTTTGTGTCAGCTGCACTCAAAGTAAAAAACAAATATGGACATCCCAACTGATTAATCATGTCAGTAAATTCAGCCTGACATTTATTCCTGTATGCCCTTGTACCTCTTAGAGAAGACCCAAACCGCATAAGATGCTCGGCCAACTTATTATCTGGCAAATCAAAAAAAAATTGATGCAATTCATCAATTGTTGTTGGTGAGTTATCATGTAAATTTTTCTTCAGAAAAATTGAAGCAGTTGCTTGGCTACGATGCCTCATTATCATGTTCAACAGGTAATATCGAAAGTGAGGATGGCTTCCAAACCTCTGATCATAGTATCTAAGAAGATGCAATGCATACTCATGAAGTTCAACAGTACAAATGTGTGGTTGCAACCAATCAGCAGCACCAGTGGGGACCAATGTGGGGAATGCCATATCTAATAACCCCTCAGTATTATATTCATTCACTGGAGACGTTCCAATAGTGGGCCAATCCATTTCATCAACATCTTAAGAATCAACATTATGAAGAAATGCTCTAATTTCTTCCACCTCTCTCCGTTCATTGGGTAGGCAAGCAATAAAAGACAAAGGATGAGAGGGAAAATGGTTAGGAGGAAACCCTTCATTATTAGCTGCACTGAACTCAGATTCTATAATGTCACAATCAACAAATTTAAGCCTGCAGGAGACATCTGCTGATCTTTCGGGCAGAGCATTCACTAAATCATAGTGAATTACAACATCTCGATAATATTGATCACGTTCAATTTTGAAACGCAATGCAGCCATAACCCGGGATCTTTTTACATAACATTCATAATATTTAGACTCAGCAGCATGTCTCCTCACAATTAGAAAGTCAATATCTTCAACATGGTGCGGAAGACTTTGTGCAACTGTATAAATATCTTGGGGAAAGCTAATTGTGTGTTCACTATACTTATATTTCCCACCTCGAGCATGTGTCAATTGCAAAATAGGATTGACAGGTGCTATTGACATTTATTCAACTTGAGTAAGAACTCTTAAAATATGAGGTTGCTTGCCAAGATCCATGTTATTATAGCCACAAAAATGATGTCAACTTCCTTCATTCTTACATCGTCTGCAAACAGGTCCTTCGGGATCTATCAAAACGTGGATTCCAGGATGTGATTCTTCGCAGATGTGGCACATTTGGACAACTGACAAGCTATCTAGCTTTTCTCGAAATATTTTATGCAATGCAATCATATTTTCATCAAAATAAATATGATTTGTATTGGTTGGACCATGTGGAGAATGATGTGGAAGAGTATAATTTCTTCTAAAATTTATTTGATTTTCAGCACCACGAGACTCCCTCCCCAAATTTGAAACATGTGGAACAGATCTATGACATGGGCTTTCCAAATTTGTGGTCTGCATTTCTACAACCTGAGAATGTGAAAAGTTTTCTTTAGCATAATTTTTTTTTAAATTGAATGTCCAAATAATTAGAATTGAAAAAAAAAAAAATTCCATTCAATATTTACATTTGTTTGGTGATGTGGATGAAGTGTAGGAGATGGTTGCTCTTCACTTCTAACATCAGTAGATTTAACATTTGGCAAGTTAGTTTTGACGCCTCTATTCAAATTAGTTGTTTCCTATTAAAACAAATTAAAATATTTTATAAAACTAAATGTCGAAAAAAGATAGATTTCTAATTTTACAATTAACAATAAATGAAAAAAGGAGGAAAATATCAAACACATTCAACATTTACATTTTGTTGGCAATCTGGATGAACGCTATGCGATGGTTCCTACTCACTTATAACATCAGTAGACAGAACATCTACGATGTTAATTTGTATGCCTCTATTGAAACGAGTTGTGCCCTCTTTGAAGAAAAACAAAATATGCACCAAAATTTCAAATAAAGAAAAATAAAATCAAACACATTGAACATTAACATTAGTTTGTTGATTTGATTCTCGAGGAGAATGCAGTGGAAGGTTATGACCTGCTTCATATTCAAATCTCAGATTAGGAGATGGAAGATGCAGGGAAAAAATTTCCAGACCTCTATTAAAATGAGGTGTATCCTACTCCAAGAGAATAAAATACCTTATCACTAAAGAAATGTAAATAGAGGAATGTAATAAAAAAAACCACTATTGCATCAACTGTAAAGATATCATTAGATTACCTCCATTGTTCCATGCGAACTGCTATCAGGGATGACTATTTCTATTCGTGCAACAACATTATTTTGAGAAGGGAGATTGGAAGATACGATGTTTCCACCAGCTGGATCCAAATTATCAAAAAAATGGCCAATCAAACTATCATCCAAGTCATGACATACAATGTCATCATTGCCTCCACCATGGATATTTTGCAACCTTTGGCCTTTCTCACAAGCTGCAACTGCAGAGATAGAAGGGTTTGGCTGAAAATTTGCATCCACGTTATGAATATGATGTTCCTCCCTATTGCCATATGTTTCCTCAATATTATGATAATTTTCAAGAGAGCGTTGAAAAAAAAAATTATGGTGACGAGGAGCATATTCTGGTAACGAACTACCAAGTGGCAATGTTCTTTCCATGATATCATCTATAGTACGATACGTACGAGCAACCATAAAATCATTTTCAAGAGTTGTTTCAGTCATTCTTCTATGATATTTAGCTCTCCTATGCTCATTTATTGTGCCCTTATTTTGTTGATACCGTAAACGACGACTTCCATTGGACTTGTCACGCGATGTCGGTGACTTATTCCTTTTTCTTGTACGCTTGCTTGTACCTTCAGATGACATGTTTACAATGAACCATAACATATTTTTTTATAGAAAAATAAACATGCAACAGATAAAATATAGCCAATATAAATTAACAGAAAAGGATGAAAAAGGAACACATTTTTTTTCCACCCACAAAACAAATTAAAATCGTTTACGTTATTTTTCCAACCAAATGGCTAAGAAGAAAATTGGATTTTTTCAAATGGCCAAAACAAAAAAGGATTAAATTTCATGTATCATATTATAACTGTAATGGGAAACCTGTATAAATGGAACAAAATTGTAAAGAATTATATGAATTTGAAATATATCTAAATATTTGGAACTATATACCATCAAAAAAACCTAAAGATATAACATTGTTTGAGAATCAATGAGAAAAAACTAACGGAAACACCATGCATAGAATAAGTCACAGTAATTACAATTATAGAAACAAAGAGAAATGGATAACATCCAAACACATTCAAATGCAATTAAGAGGACTAAACGGGACAAAAAAAAAAAATATTTTTGAGCAAATTGCAATGGAATTTAATATCCATCATCCGCTACATACATAGATAGAAGACACCCCCTCAGAATGGAGCCATATAATACCCATAGTCTTAGCATACATGTACCCAAAAGTATGAAAAGTAAAAAAAAAGGGAAATATTTTCCATGACCACAAAGAGAATACAAAATGGCTTATATCCTAAGACTCCATGTCCACATCCAATGGTGGAATCTCATCTATAGAATCCATACGCGGAGCAATTGCAAAAACGTTTACAGACTCGATCAAATCGTTGAAATCCTACAACGTTGGAGACAAAAATCCATTCATTTGTTGATTAGTTGAATTATCAATATCTATTGGGAAGCAAAGGCTAGCCATCATGTCATATAATAGGAAAGGAACTTCACTGCATTTGCACATAAGAACAACACCTTGGACTGTTCGAAAAGGAAGATAACCAGGACATTTCATATTTATATCTATAGACATTTCTTCCAACAACTTCCATCTAAAGCCCCAATCATCCTCAAAGTAATCAGCTCTTCGTTCAATACACGGGTGACCAAATTGAAAATTATCTATTTCTTCAATTGACCATACAGAAGTGGAGCCATCATTGACAAGACATATCAACTGATTCTTGCACACTGCCAATGACATACACCAAATGTCAGTGATTGGAACAAATGAAAATCCCCAGTCATTTTTTATTACATTTAACTAGTAGATTGTATACCCATATCGAGGATAATCTTCATACTCTGTGTCGAGATAGAGCCAAAACAATTTACTTCTATAAAACACTCCATTTTGAGGGGGTGAAGTGCCACCAAATGGAAGATCATCCCTTCACCAAACCCTATCAAGACTACTGCAAACATAAAATTTAGACTGAATTCTATCATAGATATGTTTTAGAACAACCCAGTCATATTTGTTGCTGCTCGCATTCTCCAATAACGAAAAGAATCCCCAGTCTCCAATTTGTATTCGCCCAATGTTTTTTAAGGCCTTTGTAAATGGATTCATCACAAAATAGTTTTGTGAATGGGAGAATTCTGTTGGTAAGGATAAAACCACCATTGGTCCAATATTAGACTCCACCTTGTATCTTGAATCTATGAATCACAAATGAAAACAAGATATGCTCCCATTTTGATTAAGGTATTCAGCAGAAAAATAATTGTCTTCATGATTGACGAAAGGAACCATAAATCCAAATTCATTTGTACAGATATGCTTGCAACACAATAAGAAACAAATATTTTGCAAAACAGTCTTCCATTGTTGACAAACAATGCTAAAATTTATCACAACAGATAAAGGGAGCCAAAGGAAGACAATTTCAAGAATTTCAAATGGAATACAACTCCAAATAGCTGAATCCATGATAAAACAAGGAAAACACCTAACATAAAAGAAAACAGATGTGATATCAACAAAACAACTTTCAATTAATGGTGAATAGAATAAGCAATATAGAAAAGCAATTTTCCATCTACAAATATAGTAACATGCACACATACATAATGTATAAAACGATATGACCCACAAGAACATTATTACAGTAGTTAAAAAGAACTCACAAATTTACTATTAATCTTAATAAGTATTTTTCTTATGTCTGTATTAATGTCTATATTTCTTAAGCCAAAAATCAAAATATGATTTGTGGCTTAAGAAATATTAATCATATATTTTAATTAAACAGATATACCACCAATATTTTCGCTATCTGCATTAATTTGACCTGGTGGACTAAGGGACCAATATTCACAAGCCAAGGTTTACAATCTATTATACCATATCAAAGTTATCTTCGGTATTCATTTTAAAGGAACAGATACGTGAATATCAATAATGAATCTATGAAATTAAATTATGATGCCAATTAAAATAATATATGAAATTATACATATATTTATGTAAAATAAAATGAAAGTTATCTTCGGTATTCATTTTAAAGGAACATATACGTGAATATCAATAATGAATTATGATGCCAATTAAAATAATATATGAAATTACATATATATTTATGTAAAATAAAATGAAAGTTATCTTCGGTATTCATTTTAAAGAAACAGATACGTGAATATCAATAATGAATCTATGAAATTAAATTATGATGACAATTAAAATAATATATGAAATTACATATATATTTATGTAAAATGAAATGAATGAGGTTTTGACTTTGTTGACATACGTTTATCATATTTGCATGTGCGCAAATATTAGGTGGGCCCGAGAGGCTCTTATCATTTACAGTTTAATTATTATATGTTTCGATTTTTTCCATTTAAATTTATTATTAACTACAACATGACTAGACGATATTATTAATGATGTGTGTCTCAAATTTCATTATTATCTGTGCATATCGTAAAATAAAACTTATCAAACTTATCTTCGGTATTCATTTTAAAGGAACATATACCTGAATATCATTCATGAATCTATGAAATTAAATTATGATGCCAATTTAAATAATATATGAAATTATGATGCCAATTTAAATAATATATGAAATTACATATATATTTATGTAAAATAAAATGAATAATTAAATGTCAGTCATTGTGACTTTGGACAGAGCGACTTTCATATGTTAAAAACAAATGCACTAACACAATGAAAGTGAGATAAATGACTGCGCAATAGTTAGTTTATTTATGAAGAGACAGTAAATACCTGGGTCAGAGTGCATCATCAAACAAGCTATCAATATGGCTACAGAGATAACATAACAAAATGCTCGCTACATTCGAAATGAAACCAAACATGAATGAAAACAATGACATAAAAAACAACGCATGTGTATTCGAAAGTTTACCATCTAGAGTGTGCATTTTACAGCCGTGAAGCTTCTCAGAAGGATTTCTTACTTCGATCCAACTAGCCACAGTCCTAGTTCTCTGCGTCCAAAATGCTCACTACATTCGGAAAGAAACCATACACACTAAGTAAACTACAGTCTGCGTGAATAAAAAACAGCGCATGTGTATTCGAAAGCTTACCGTCCAGAGCATGCATTCTACAACCGTGAAGTTCTCTGCATCCAAAATGCTTGCTAGATTCGAAATGAAACCAAACGCTAATGAAAACAACAACGCAAGAATGAACATAAGAGAGCTTTGACTTGAGACTTGAGTGTCCAACATTGCAAAAAAGCAGTGCATGTGTATTTCAATACACAGTGAATGAACTGCAGTCTCCCTGAATAAAAAACAGCGCATATGTATTCGAAAGCTTACCATCGAGAGCGTGCGTTCTACAGTCGTGAAGCTTCTCAGAAGGATTTCTTACTTTGATCCAACCAGTCACAGTCCTGGTTCTCTGCGTCCAAATGCGTCAGTCACTCTAAACCAGGTAGCCTTATGCTCTGAAAGAAATTCAACGTTACGATGCCAACCATCACTACAGATAGGCAGATCAAATCCGTGGAACCACTCTGTTGAAATGTTTGGGCGACGCTCTGGTTCACCTTCCCATAACGGTTCCCGCTTGAGTGATATCTCTGCATATTTGGTTGCGTGTGGCACCGCGTAAAGATAATGGCCATTAAAGAATTCGTTGTGTGTGGCATGCTGCTCCCGCTAGAAGATGGATGGACATCGATATTTATTGTTGTTTGCAGATATGGCATCCTCCATACAAATCCCATGATTAAACCTGAAACGTTAAGCTAACCACATGCCATGCAGCTTCGACGATAGAACTTTCTCGCCCGAAACGTGTCCTTATTTCGCTTTAATCCCTCATACTCTCATACGTGGAGATAAATAAGAGGAACAGTAAATTTTTAATGATCATTTGGTAAAAAATTAATTTAAGTAGGGTTTAAACACTTGATTTAGACATGCAAGGAGGTTATTTCTTTCGATTTCATTCATTGATTAAGTGGTGACGACGAGAATATACCGGCATCTTTCATTCTAGACCACAGGATGAAAAAGATTAATTAGCATAATCACTAATGAAGCGATTTCCGATAGGGAGATATGCCTATCAGCGTAATTAATGTCACACTTGATTTTCCCAAACCTAAGGAACGAGAATAATTGGTAAATCCACGTCAGATAATAATATAATAGAAGCAGTGTAGATTTAAAAATTATGCAAAAACTTACAACTTTATCTCCAAGAATAATTCAATCCTTGAACAATTTTATTAAACTCCGTAAATTGAACTCAGACATATTGTTAAATTAATGTGACACTGGTTTTTCCAAACCCGAGGAACCAGAACAATTGGTAAATCCACGTCCGATAATAATAGAAGCAGAGTGTAGATTTACTAATTATGCATCCAAAGATAATTCAATCCTTGAACATTTTTGTTAAATGTTCTATCAAGGTTCACCAAAATAAAACATCACTGATCATAACAATAGAAGCAGAGTGTATATTTAATAATTATGCAAAAACTTACAACTTTTTCTCCGAGAATAATTCAATCCTTGAACATTTTTGTTAAATGTTTCTATCAAGGTTCACGAAAATAAAACATCACTGATCATTGGAAGAAATCTTTTCCATCTAAAAAAGCATTCCTTGCAATGGCCACCATGTTTTTCCAGAAGATTTTTCCTTGTGGATAAAAGGAGGGTATATGGGTAGACTAAGTATAATTGTTCGCAGAGAGGGAGCAGTTATGAGAAAGAAACCCAAAAAACAATTTCCTACTCTTTAAATCTTGAAACCTTTACATACACCACTTTCACATTGTCTAAGGTAACGATCAAGTTTGCCACCTCTCAGTCTGAGATTTGTTTTGTCATGAAAAATATTGCCCTCGTCAATCTCCTCCACAATAAAGACAAAATGTCAAGTGAGTATTTACATTACTATAAGGGCCGCACAAGTATTTATCTCATTATTACTTTCTATGGAGAGTTTCCAGGTGGTAGAAATGACTAAGAACTGTGAGAGAAATCACATTAGTAGTGAACTCATGAATCGTGATTATTTTGAAGTGCCTTGATCTCCTTTGTGTAGAAATTTAGGCCCTGCATGAATTAAACTTCATATTCAAAAGAACAATAAGAACATGTAGGTGCAGGCTGGTCACTTTCAATGATGCAATTCATGTAAAATACAAATACTTGAGATTGTTTGTGGAAGTTTTCAAATTATTCAGTCGATAACAACATATCATTTTTAAATTTTCAAAAACACAACATTTCTCTACAAGTTGTTTAACCATGTGATCAGTAATAAAGACAAATTATAGAGACAAATTATAGAGAATATTATAAGGTATCTAAAACTGCAAAAAGTAAAAAAAATATTTGTATGAGTGTGGGAGAGGTTGTGGAGGATAAGTAAATGGTCAAGTGAATGTATAATCAAGTCAAATATATATTATATATGAAACTGGTTTCAGAATAAAAATTTTATATATTTATGGATTGCATATTATTCATATATGTTAATGAATATATTTATAAGATTATAATAGTTGATTGACTCTAATCATATTTCTATAGAGTTCTTGGTATTTTTAAGATTGTAAGTTCATAGAAGTAGACATTGCATGAAAAAGTAAATTGTCAAGAATCTATTTCCTACACATATCCGTTAGCTACAAAGGCAAAGTCAACTGTAGTAGAGGCCGACAGTTCAATAGAAAGGCCAGAGTTTCCCTGCTATGATAAGGAGTCGTCCCATCACCAGCTCAACCAGATCAATACTCTCATCATCATAAAGAGACCGGAACGTGCATCCACAATATAAAGGTGGAGCCCACTCTCGCATTCCTAAGGTCGAGCTAGCCCATACCATTGCTTTCCGGAGTCCAGCGCTCTCTAGCATTCAACCAACTGCTCTCTAGCTAAAATGACTGCAAACGCAACTCACACAGAAGTGGAGATTAAAACTAACGATTGCCTGTCTCTTTTGGGTAGGTATGTACAGAAAGAGGTCAGTGGGATCTTCGACCCCATTTTCATCACCAAGACAGCGTGTTGGATTTTCCATACAGCCTCCTTCTGGCATTTCATTTCGAGTTTGAAATATGGTGATTCTCGCGCCGGTGGAAGAGTTTGAAATGCGAGTTTGAAATATGTTGGGAAGATAGCATTAAATGCTAGTGACATCGAATCGCGAACTAAAGTTGATACATAAAATATATAAATCAATGTTGATTACAAATAAGATAAAATATTACAGCATACATTTGAATTAATATATCCATATTAACTTCTGTTTTCACTTAATAAATTCAAAATTAATATATAAACTATATTAATATTCTTAAAACATTATATATATATATAGAGAAAATACAAATAAATAATAAATATTTCGAAGAGCATTTTCATATTGAATCTAGTTAAGTGGAAATCGCTTGAGATTAAGACCAACAAGGTGTGCACGAAACTTCGAGGCCTTATATAAAATTAAGCTAAAAATATTTAAAATTATGTTATTTAAGTGGGCTTTTTTAGAGTTTTAAGAGAGATTTTTTAAGGTTTTTGGTAGATTTATAGTTGGCATTAGGGGAATTTTTTTTAATTCGTGTTGATTAAACTGGACCAACAAGGTGTGCACGAAACTTCGTGGCCTTATATAAAATTAAGTTAAAAATATTTAAAATTTTGTTTTTTAAGTGGGATTTTTTAGAGTTTTAAGTGAGATTTTTTAAGGTTTTTGGTAGATTTCTAATTGGAATTAGGGGAATTTTTTTTTATTCGTGTTGATTAAACTGTTTTTTTTTTACTGTATATATAGATTTAGCACCCTAAAAAATCTATGTGGCACTTTAATTGTGAAGAGTTCACATATAAAACTTGTGATTCCAATGAATGCCTACCAGTAAACAAATTAGATTTGAAAATAAACTAGAAAACTTTCCAAAAAGTCACAATTAAAACTATTCCATCCACCCATTCATCCATTTTACTCACTGGTTTTTTATATTTAAAAATAAATAAATAATAAAGATTTCAACGACTCTTTTTGTACATAAAAACAAAAACAAAAAAACAAATATTCCAAGATCATTTGCACATTTAATATACTTATGTGAATGTAATTGTTGGAAATACTAGAGGGGAGTGAATCATTATTTTTTCCAATTGTTAATTAATGTCAGTTAGATTCTTCACAATTAAAGACAAAGAGGTGTATAATGATAATATTAAGGATTAATCAAACTTTCAATTTCTTTTCTAATAATAGTATACAATAGAGTGAGGGCACCAACCCTTTTAATGAAACATGCACCAACCTGTTGCCAAGCACCAACTTGGACTTTGATGAGGCTTCGACCTCTAGGGCTTTGACCCTATCTGCTCAAGGCACCAACCCTATTTTTAGGCTCCTACTGCAAGGACACCAATCCTTCTTTGCTTGGTTTAATAGAGAATGTGAATAGCGCTTACTTGAATGTTCTTGACATATTCATCACTGTATTATTTCTTCCAAAATTGTTCACTGACTTCACTGTCAACTTGTCTTCAACACTAGCCTTCAATTAATCCATCAGTACTGTTGTCTTCATCCTCCAAAAATTTTCCACTTCACTGTTCAAAAATCATAGATTATTTAATATTTCATGTCTCCAACTCATCACTGTTCAAGCCTTCAATTCTTCATAAGTTCTTTACTGTTCAGAGGTTATAAGTCACCACAGGTCTGAGCTTTATAAACACTGTCACAGGTTTAAGCCAAGTCATAGATCCAAATTATAATAGGTTATAATTCTTCTAAATTCCGAGCTTCAAAGAGACAGGTGAAAGGTAAACAATTCTGAGGCAATACTCCATAGGCACGAGATAATATACCATAGGTTTCTGACGCAATACACCACAGGTCCGAGCTCCAACCTAGGCTGCAACCGAGCTCCAACCTTGGCCCCAATCCAAGGCACTGTTGTATGACCGCAAGTGTAGAAGATCAGAACTGTTGATACCACAGGTCCGAGACAAGTGATGTGCGTTGACTGTCCTACCTGTCCTCCAATCCGAGCTAACTTACCTCCAATCGGAGCAGAGCCTTAACTTCAGCAAGTCCGATTTCTGTAGTAGGTTATACCTTTGTCCTTAAATGATCCGATCATACTTCTTATCATAGGTCTGAGACAACTACAAGTCCAAGATGTATAGATGATCAAGTCAGATTTTAACCTAGGAAAATATTTCTTGAAAAAATCCTCCTCCGTGCTTCTAAGTTCACGAGTTGTGAACTTTTTATATCTCTGCAGTCTCTTCTGTATTAACTCTGAAAGCTTGACCAAAATTCATGTCTAGAAATGAAGGTTTGACATTGTATTTATATGATTTTGACTTTAAAATAAAGGGACACATCTTTTTGGAGATAGGCCAAAACGAAGGACAAGGATAGGTCGGCTCACTACTAAAGTTAATTTTTCTTGATTTAAATATTCATATCTCATCAACCGCTTGCAATTTCTGGCCATGTGAGAGCTCGTTAGAAAGCTAAAATTATGCTCTAAAAGGTAGTGTAGGTGTCAATAAAATTCTACCTCCAAGGTAGCAAAATTTATTTTTCTTTACAACTGTCCTTGAATATTTATGTGCAGAAAGTGAAATTCTGCCTCCAAGGTCATTTTCATTGTTAGGCTTATCAATCATAGGGTCATAGTCTGGCTTCTCCTTCATCAACTTGTTGCCATCAATGACAACTTGGATTAGTAATCTCCCCCTTTTTCATTGGATGGCAATATTTTTCTTCTCACCCCCTTTGACATCAATGGCAATGGGGTGCCAAAGTACTCCCCTTATCATGTTGCTCCCCCTGACATATTGTACCCCTGACATGTTGCTTTATTTGATGTGATGCAAGAGCAATGACCCCCATCTTTTGGCAAAGATACTCAAATGCTTCTCGTGGAAGGGGTTTTGTAAAGATATCAACAATTTTCTCTTTTGTATTGATGTATTCCAACTTGATATTATGTTCAACAACTTTTTCAAGGAGAAAGTGGTATTTGATTGGAATATGTTTGGTCCTTGAGTGCATCACCAGATTCTTTCAAAGACTTATGGTGTCAATATTGTCACAAAAAGTACTAATTGGTTGCTTAGTTTCTATGTTGACATCCTCCAAGGCTTCCTTCATCCATAGAATTTGTGTACAACAATCAACAACAGCTATATATTCGGCTTCAGTTGTAGAAAGGCATACAGATGATTGCTTTTTGTTGAGCCAAGATACAAGACAATCTCCCATAAAGAATGCATTTCCACTAGTACTTTTTCGATCATCCACGCTTCCGGCCCAATTAGCATCGGAGTAAGATGTCACAATAAGAGTTGAACTCTTAGGATAACAAACACCGAAATCAATCGGTCCTTTCAAATATTTGAGAATTCCCTTCACAACTGCTAGATGGGATTGTTTAGGAATTGACTGAAATCTTGCTACCATTCCTATTGCTTGCATAATATCTGGTCTTCTAGTAGTTAAGTATAGGAGAGCTTAAATTATTGACCTGTAAAGATTTGCATCTATGAGAGGGGTATCATCGTCTTTGCTTAATTTACAATCTAGGGTCATCGGTGTGCTCATAGGTGCACAATATTCCATGCCATATCTTTTGAGCATGTCTTTAAGATATTTCGCTTGAGATATAAACATGCCTGTAGAGGTTTGAGATATTTGTAGCCCAAGAAAGTAAGATAGCTCACCAATTTTTGACATTTCGAATCTTTTTGACATATTTAGAGCAAGAGCAAATTCATGGCTCATCTCATCATCATTGCTAGAAAATATTAGATCATCAACGTATACAAGAGTGACCAAAAGTTTTTCCTTGTCCATCTTCATGTAGAGATTGATACCAGCTACTCCCTTTTTGAAACCTTCTTGTAGCAGATAGTGATCCAACTTTGCATAAAATGTTCTAGGGGCTTGTTTTAATCCATACAAGACCTTTTTTAGCTTTCATATAAATTCCTTCCCTTCGGTAAGATCAAATCCTTCTGGTTGCTCCATTTAAACTTCTTCCTTGAGATATCCATTCATGAATGTTGATTTTACATCCATTTGATAAACCTTGAATCCTTTTGAGCAAGTAAATGCTAAAAACATTCTTATGGCTTTCATTCGAGCTACTGGTGTAAAGGTTTTTTTGAAGTCAATTCCTTCGATTTGCGAGTATCCTTTGCAGACAAGTCTGGCTTTATTTCTGATGATTTGTCCATCTTCATTCATCTTATTTTTGAATACCCATTTTGTTCCAATTATATTTTTATCTTGTGTGAGGTACTAGTTCCCAAGTGTCATTTTATTCGATTTGAGACATTTATTCTTCCATGGCCTTTATCCAATAAGGGTATTTTCTTTCTTGAGAAAATTTTTCAGGTTCTATTAAAGATAATAAAGCTACATAATATTTTTTTACGGTGCTTATCATCCTTCGTCGAGTTTGAATTCCTTCATCTATATTTCTGATGACCTGTTCTTCCGATGATATCTCTAAACAAACTTGATCTTGGAGGGAGTTTGTGAAGATTCACTTTGAGGTTCACTTTGAGGTTCTTAATTCTCCTCTTCTTTTTCAGGTTCTTCTTCTTCACTTTGTTCAAAGAAAGGCTCAACTTCATGATCCTCAATTATTTTTTCTGGAAGGCCTTCATCAATATTCACATCAATGCTTTCCATTATTCTTCATAGACGATTGTTGTAACATTTTTAGGCTTTGATCCTAGTGGAGTATCCAAGAAATATTCCTTCGTCAACTCTAGAATCAAATTTACCTAGTGAGTCATCATTTATTTTCATGAAACATTTGCTTCCAAAAACCCTGAAATATTTTACTGAAGCAGGTCTTTCTTTTCATAATTCATAAGGATTATTTTCATTATTAGGTCTTAGTTGAGTTCGATTTAAGGTATAAAATGTGGTGGCAACTCCTTCTCTCCAAAATTTTGGTTGCAAATCAGCTGCTAGTAGCATTGTCCTTGCCATTTCTTGAATGGTTTGGTTCCTTCTTTCAACTAATCCATTTTGTTGGGGTGTCCTAGCAGTAGAGAGTTCTCTTTCGATTCCATGCTCTTTATAGAATTCATCAAATTATTTTGAGGTGAATTCTCCTCCTCTATCCGTTCTAAAACATTTAATCTTAGAATCTTTCTCATTCTCAATGAGAGCCTTAAGGTTCTTAAAACATTCAAATGCTTCATATTTATATTTTATGAAATATTTCCACATCATTCTAGTATAGTCATCAATAAATAGAGAAAAGTACCTTTCACCTTGAAGAGCGGGAGTTCTAGTTGGCCCACACAAGTTTGCATGAATGATTTCCAGAGGTTTTTTTTTTGAGAACTCCTTAATATTGCCATTGGTCTGATTTCCATGTTGGCATGGGCCACAGACAACTTGATTTGGTTTGCACATTTTTTGAATATTCCTTATTGCATTAATTTTGCTGATGTTGACTAGGTTATCAAAACTTGTATGCCCCAATCACTTGTGCCATAACCAACTTTCATCTATTTGACTTAAGTAACATTTATCTTCTTAGATTCTACTGAGAATATAAACATTTTCTGGTGTTCTTACTCCTTTCGCCACAAGTTGTCTTGAGGATGAGTCTCTTATTTCACAATTTTTCGTACTAAAGACAACATTATGTCCTTGGTCACAAATCTGGCTAACACTTAAGAGATTGTGTTTGAGCCCTTCTACCAGCAAGGTATTTTGAGCCTTTCCTAGTCCATTAACAAGGGTAGTAGTTCCTTTTCCAGTGATTTTAGAGGATCCACTTCCAAAGGACACATTTCCATTTTTCTTGTTTAATGAGATGAACTTATTTTGGTCACCTGTGATATGTCTTGAGCATCCACTATCCATGAACCAATGATTTTCTTCACTATGAGCAAATAGAGCTAGGCCACATTTATCAGTTTTGAGATTTACGTTTTTAGCTTTCTCCCTTTTAAGAGGGCAATTTTTTTCATTATGATCATAATTATCACATAATGAGCAAGACAGACCAAACTTAACCAAAGGATCAAAGGAATTGTAAGTTTTGATTTTTCCTTGCTCTTTAGGACCACATAGTTGGTTTTTTTTATCATTCAATCTTGGTGCTTCATTCTTATGAGCCTCGCAATGCGTAGCTTGATGCCCAATTTTTTTACAATTGTAACAATGCCCAAGAAAAATAGTTTGATACATGTTGCAGTATCCATAGGTTGAACCAACATTCTTCCTTGGAGTTGCTCTTTCTTCAATTCTTGGTTTTGAGATGGGACTTTTGCTCCTCACGAGATGCCTTTTCTTCTTTTGGATGGCAAGAGAGTACATCAACATAACTTCTGCCATTATTCTTTGTACTTGATGATTCTACTTTGAAACCAATTCCAGACTTGTCATGTTGAGGTTTTTGAGTATTAAGAGTGTTTTCAAGAGCTAGAGAGCTTTTCCAACTCATTTTAACTTGCTCTAATTCCTTTTTTAGAGATATTATTTCATCTTCACATTTTTCACAGATAGCATCCTTCTCTTTTAGCTTAATGTTCAAGAAGTCTTCCCTTCTTTTTGCTTCCTCTCTTTCTATTTTGAAAGAAATTATATTCTTTTCTAGATTCTCATTTTCTTCAATGGCACTCATTAGCAAACTATCCATGTTTATTTCATCTTCTAATTCTGAGTCATCATCATTTGTAAATTCCATGAATAATGTTTCTTTGCTTCCAACATAATCACTTTCCTCATCTGATTCATCATCACATTCTTTGTAATTACGCACATTTCTAGTTGATTTCTTTTTTATGACTATAAATTCATCTTCATCAGACTCATCTTATTTGGAGAAGAAGTTATTCTTATTAAACCCTTTCTTTTTGTACATCATTATTTTAGAGTCCTTTTCATCATCACTATCATGTTTAAGAGGAAATTTTGCTGCATAATGACCTATTCTTCCGCAATTGAAACAAATAAGAGGGTACTTAAATTTTATTTCAGGTCCCCTTTTTACTCTTCGTACAAATTGAGCTAACTCGTTTTCAGTGTTAGATTCATTATTGTTGCAATTCCATCCTTTTCCTTCTTTTGTAGATCTTGAGGCTTTAAAAGCTGCTTATTTGAAATTTGGGCTCCCTTTCCTCATCTCATAAGAAATAAGATTTCCATGAAGTTCATCCATCTTGAGAGTATTGTTGGGCCCAAATTAAGGTATGATTCTCACCCTGTAAGTACTTCAAATTATGTTATAATTTTTGGGGAATCCCTCTTCATATTAGCAGTAAAGAGAATAAAAGATTATGAAAATGAGAAAAATTAGACTAATGATGAAAAGGATGTTTTTGTAATATAAAATTGACTTTTCTTATCTCCGCATGCAGGAAGGCAGAATGGCTGGACCAATAAGTAACGAAATCCAACCAACAGACGCAAACATATGGAATCCTGGTAACTCCCAGCAGCCAACAGAAGGCAGACAGACGAATTCGAGTCTAAGAACTCAAACGACAACCATGCGTAGCGGGCTATCATTTGGAAAATACTTTCGCATTTTTGAAATCGCCTTTAAAAGGGCGAAGGAAGGATGGGAAGGAGAGTCAGATATAGGACCAGAAATTAATTTTGTAATAGACACATCAAAAGAAGTCTATATAATTATGTTTTTGTAACATCACTCGATGTAATATAGAGCTTTGCACAATAATATTTTGAAGTTTTTACTGTGCTAGGGCTTCTGGTGGTCTGGGCCCAACCTCTGGAAGTTCTACGCACGTTTTCATTCTCTGTGTAGTTGTAGAACCAATGCTTAAGAATTTGATGCAGTTGTAAAGTATATTTCCATTCAATAAAAATACAGTTCTCTTTCTTTAGGATTGTTAGAAATTGCGTTCTTGAAGTAGGACAATCACAATCGTATTTTCTAACTTACGGCAATATTTTATTATCAGTAGATAGTTCCAATTCTTTTAATACCATTGCATTTGAGTTACAAATCGTAGAATAAGTTGATTTCAATATTATCTATCTTTATGAATTGCATCCTTCTTCTAGCATAACTAAGTGTTAAACCATCAATCAATGTTGATTAATTAAGTCATAAAGAGAATTCCATTGCAAAATTACTTAATTAGTTGTTGTACGATTTATTTAATTCGCTTCAGTCATACTTTTGTTCCATTACTGTTCAGCTTAGTTATCCTGCTATTCCATTACTTCTCAGCTAGTTATATTGTTGTTCCATTACTTCTTAGTTAGCTATACTACTGATTCAATTCAATTCGATTAATTTTTAGCTTAGTTAGACTGTTGTTCCATTCAATTCCATTGTTGTTCAGTTTTTTGTCGAATTCAATTCAATTGCTTCTTGATTTCTCTAGATGTTTGTCAGTTGAGTTAAACTATTGTTTAATTCCATTAGATAGATGCAAAATCACGTTGGTCAATCTTAGGTTGAAAACCTATCGAAGCCACCCCTCGTAGGATAAGCAAGCTCAGGAAGTTAGAAAATTCTTCCTCATAAGTGACAAGGAACATCTATTAGACGAACTGGCTCGTATATATTGTGCCAACAATCTTGGAATAAAAATAATTACCCCGGGTTGATAATTAAATGAGAAATCACTAGAGTTGTCATTAAAAAGTCACCTCTTTCAACACCAACATTTTGGCGTCGTTTCTTGGGAGAGTGTTAAGAGTCACCTCCTTTATTCATCTTTCTCCATTGCTGTGAATAATTGGGTATTGAAAACGAGGGGTAAGAACCTACATACTGGCAAGCAACATGCTTTCTCTCTAGCCTGCTCACCAGCAAGTCATACAAAGAGCCATAGGATAGGTGCTCTTGTTTTATGTCTAGGAAGAAAAATATAGAAACAATCTGAAATCATTTTCAACCATCCTCAACATCCAAGGGACAGGTGATCCTTGGAATAAAAACATATATAGACGAAATCATTAGGAAATCTGAATCTCAGGAATCTATAGGACCCATAATTGTTTCCATTCAAAGTCCTAATGCACTCCCTCAGGCAGAAACCTCACCATCTATAGCCTATGCCGAGATTCATTGCGAGATAGAGGGGTCTGAGCAAAGCCTACAGACTGCCATTCATATAGGCATTGACCCTTCAAAAGAGGGAGGCTCTTGCAACCTACAAGAAGGATGGGGAGAAACTAGTGGAGGAATTCACATAGAAATATCATAACCTAAGTCCCCTAAGGAAGTGATCGAAACAGAAGTAATTAGGATCCCAGATCAGGGAAGTGTTGTAATACCCCCACCACATTCTCCTCCCAAGCCTATTAGAATCTCTCCTCGAGATCAAGAAGTTCCTGAAGATTTCTGGCCCCTCTTTGATCAGATGGAAAATAATCAAAGTCAGGATCAGAGGTAGACATCAACATTACAATACCGTATTTTTGATCATGCTGCCAATGCCCCTATGAAATCCATTCTCTTGCATAACATCCCCACCTTTCATGGGTTAACCACAGAAGATCCTGATGCATTCCAATTTGAATTTGATGCGTTATGCAGAGGATATGACTACACCACCAATCTCGAGAAACTAAAACTATTTTCCTCTACCTTAAAAGGAACTGCACTCTGCTGGTTCATGGGATTAGGAGGGGGAACTATAAACAAATGGGACCAAAGGAAGACTATTTTTCTTACCAAATACCAAGACTATTGTCGAACCTAAGACCTAAAAGACAAAATCTTTAACATGTCTGTAAAAAAAAATGAAACATTAGAGGAATACGTAGAAATATTTCAATAAAATTTACAAAGATCCTAATATACCACACTATCCAAGGACATTTTAAAAGCCACGATGCTTAAAGAGATGAAGGAAGAATGGGTTGAGATGCTTAACATAATGGGGAAGGGAGATATTTACTAGGAAGAATACGACGAGATTATTTCCTTATGTATTAGATGCTCCCACGGTAGCTCACGGAATAGACCTGTTGGGCATGATTCTATGAAGAAGGATCTTAAGCAGACCAATGGCAATATAACCAGGAAATCTGTTAGAAAATTTCAAAAGTGACATCCTAGGTACTTTGACAACACAACTTGATGTTTTACAAGCACTACAAGAAAAAAGGACATTGGTGAGGGTCATGCTTGTGACGGACCTTTAAGGTCCATCGCCAATGTCACATATGGTGACGGTCCTTAAAAAACCATCACTATAAGTGTATATGGTGATGGTCCTTTATGGTCCGTCACCAAAAACATTTTCAATGACACTTTTGGTGAGGGTCGTTAAAGGCCCATCACTAATTCTCTCTTTGGTGACACTTCTAGTGACGAAATTTTAATGACCCTCACCAATGCTCTTTTTGTTACTTTTGGTGATGGTCAAAAAATGTCCGTCATCATTGATCATTAAAAAACCGTCACTGTAAGTGTATATAGTGATGGTCCTTTATGGTCCGTCACCAAAGACATTTTGAATGACACTTTTGGTGAGGGTCGTTAAAGGCCCATCACTAATTCTATCTTTGGTGACACTTCTAGTGACGAACTTTTAATGACCCTCACCAATGCTCTTTTTGTTACTTTTGGTGACGGTCAAAAAATGCCCGTCATCATTGATCATTCCAATGAGTTTTTGATGATGCTATGTGCCTGTTAATATATTTTTTTGTCAAAAGTTAAAGATTTAATACCATTATTGTGGAGTATTTTTTATAATATGTCCAAAACCATAGTGGTTAGGGTCAGTCAATTTTTTAGAAGTAATTAGTGTGTATCATTTCCCTCAAGGAATAACTAGTTGAATAGAGATTTCCTATCATGAGTCAACACATGATTCATATATATTAAGTTTATTATCTAGCAAATTCCATTTCAATAAAGTTCCACTATTGTATGTAGGAAATATATTATTTAATACATAATCAAGCTTTGACAATTCTATTAATGAGAAAAACCTAACGATCCTCACCAATCTAGGCACGCCTTAAATTAACACTTTGGCACACACTAACATTTCTTAGCACTCCACATGTATTGGAACATATTTGTACCTAGAACATCTTGTGATGACACTTACGCCCAAGCACATGGTTGCATGTGCTAGCACAACATCAAACTCTCCTAACATGTGTTGGCATGCTGCATATAGTCCCTATTATGCCCTAAAACACCTTGGTTGAATGCATTGACATACATTAGCACTTGGCACACAATGCCACTTGGCATGTATTGGGACCTATTATTAGTGTGCCTAGCATGCCCCTTTTCAAAAATATAAAGTCCTGACTTATTAACCCTCTTATTGGTTCTTCCTTTTGTTGCCTTGACACATATTGATATACCCTGGCACCCTGCACCACATCCTTAGCACCTAGCATGTATTGGCATATCTTAGCACTATTAATTGGCACATGTTATAATTAGCACACCCTAGAACTCCCAAGCACACTTTGGGAATTCTTGACATGCCTTGATATTCCCTAGCATGCCTTACCAATGCTTAGCATACCTTGTCAGTACCTCCTTGGCATGACGACTAACACTCATTAACACTAGTCTCTGGCACACGTTCCTCATATTCATTAAATTTCATGAATTTTTACTTAGTGCTCCCTTAATGTTTTTTCCTAGTAATCCTTAACACTCATGAAAATGCATTATCACTCTCTAGCACACCTTAGCACTCTTCAACATTCCCTTCCACTTCATAACATGCATAACACTAGTCCCTGACACATATTGGCGCTTGGCACATGTTGGCGCTTGGAAAGTCTTAGCATTTATGCAATACGTTGAGATGCCTTGGTATGATTTGGCATGGTTTAATATTAAATTTATTTTTGATTCTCAGTTGTTGGAAAGTAGATGAAAAGCAACAAAGGAATACTTGGCACTTAGAATGCACTAAGACTTTGCACTTGGCACCTATTGCTACCTAGTGTTGGTGTGCCTAGCATGCCCCTCTTGGAAAAGGTAAATTGATGACTTACTAAACCTCTTATGTGTTCATTTCCTTGCAGTTAAACTTTTTTCTCCCTTTTTTTGTCTTGACATTCCCTGACACACATTGACACACCCTTGCACATCTTGGCATGCCTTATCACTTGGCACATATTAACATGTTTGACATGTATTCCCACTATTTGGCACATCAAGGGGGTAAAGAGAGATGTATTTCTAAAGTAGGTCGAGTACGAGGGCGAGTAAGGGTTGCTAAAGGGAGGTCATGATCATCCTCCAAGAGCAAGATCATCATGTGAGTGTTCAGAGGAATGTTGCATACCTTAAGGGTTGGTTTTCACTAGGAAGTAGGATATAAGCATATTGTTGGTTCTCTTCTGGCAGATCGAGCTTAAGAGAGGTTTCTCATGAGAATCTGGGCATGTGATTTCAATGGTGTCTTTGTGTGAGGGCCTTATCAAATTCTAAAATGTTGAAATTTGTAACAAGAAATAGTGAGATTGGAAACCAGAAAGGACAAAAAAAAATGCACCCACACTGGTGAGGAATTTTGATGCACCAGGAGTGAGGAATGCGGGGCATCTAATTTATTTTTCCCTTAAATAAATTGGACAATAAATTGTAATTTCATCTCATAAAAACTTGTGTCATTTAATTAATTCATGATGATCGAGTTAGCTCAACAAATTCAAGTACTTGAGGGTCTAATATGAGGCATCTAGAGGGATTCTAATATTTTTTGGGTCCAATTGAAGTTAATGCATTAGTGGGGTGAAAGTGTAATTAACTCAATTAAATGCGTTAAAATTAGTTTAACTAGTTCTAACTGAGCTATGAGCTAGTGAGAGGTCCAGTGAATTAAATTAGATTTAATTCACAATGAGTGATCAATCATATAACTGATAATTCGCTATTAATAGTTGTATGCATGTCAGTTTCGAGGAATACCCAGTTGAGACAAAGGTTAAAGGGAACATAACTATCAATTGCATTCAGAGAAAATTTCCCATGTGAAATTATAAAGTCACTGGGATTCCATAATGGATTGCGCAATCCAGGAAGACTAATTTTCCTAATTAATGAGTTAATTCCCTAGGAATTGCATGAGCAAGGCAGGCTGAAGTAAGGATCAGAATTGGCTAAGTACTAGATCGAGTTTGCCTAGATCAACAGGAGACAATTGACAGAGTGTTGGAGAATCTCATGAGAGATTAAGCATTAATGTATTGTTTCATGATTCCTTGACTTAATAGTACACAATAGAGATAGAGGGGTTTTGAGCAGTTTCTTTCCCCAAATACATCATGTTGTTGTGCGATTGATAATTTATTTCTCTTACTTATATGTGATTGTGCGATCGTGTTTTTTTTCCGCAAATTGTAGGAAGGATTCAATATCTTGTTTTAGTAGATTACAATATTAGATTGAATCTCGTTCGTTAGATTTTCTACATGGTATCAGAGCAGAAATTTTTTGGGCGGCGAGTTTGCATAGAATATTTGAATATTTTGGTGTAAACATTTCAAAAACAAATAGACTATTTGGATTCCTTGCGAAAATATACCGAAATAGAAAAAAAAATCAGTCGAATCGAAGCTCGGATGAGGGAGATATCATCGATTTAAAATCAACTCTTTTTTAGAAAATTTTTGTAATGTCGGGACAATTACACTATGCGCGAGTTAAGAACCTATATGTAATTGAGGTAACAGATGCATGAAAAGATTTGAGGAGAAAGGCAGAAGTTAGAGACTTGGTGGTTTAAAGGGAGCATAAATACCTCTCAACATGAATCTTCATGAGAAGCAGTCTCAGAAGGTTGTGGAGTAGCTGCCACAATTAGAGAAGCAGAGAGGAGACTGAGTGGAAGCATCCACTCAAGCAGAGACCTCCATGAGGGGGAAATTTTGAGCCAGATGGGAAGAGGGAGTAGACATACCTCAAGGTGTAAGATGGTGGGGTGATGTGTAGACATAATCCCAAGATAAGAAATTTGGGCAAGGTCCATTGAGATGGTGTGTCTCATGGATCAAACCTAGCTACGAGGAGCCACAGTACAATAGTAGTAGGAAGGATCAGTTAGATTGATGTAGTCAGATGTCAGCAAGACAGAAATCAGAGTCACAGATGTCAAATACTGGATCACAAATTAGAGTTAGCAATAGTTCAAAGGGCACGGATGTAGATGTCAGCAGCAGCGTAGAGAATCCAGTACTAGACAGACGCAGTAGCTAGCAGCACTAGTCAGAAGATTCTGATGACAGATGCATTATACTAAGTAAGTTGTTCGAAGGCTATTCAGTTTCAGGATTTGCAGGTGCAAACAACACTAAAGAAGTGTAGCATGCAGAACATTCCAAAGGTACCGGATGGGGATAGATTGAATTCCTTTCTTGTTGAGAGGGAGTATTGAAATTTGCAATAAGAAACAGTGAAATTGGAAACTAGAAAGGACAAAAAAAAAAATTACCCACACTAGCGAGGAATTTTGATGTACCAGGAGTGAGGAATGTGAGGCATCTAATTCATTTTTCCCTTAAATAAATTGGACAATAAATTGTGATTTCATCTCATAACAACTTGTGTTAGTTAACTAAGTCATGATGATTGAGTTAGCTCAAGAAATTTGATTTAAGGTGATCGAGGTGGATATTGGTGGCCACCCGCTTATTCCACTTGGGCCCTCGCCATTGTCTCTTTCATCTTTTCAGTTTCCTTAATTATAGCACAGTTTACTATTTTTGTCAGTTTTTTGGGTCCTGAACTTTCGGAGCCATTTTGAGGCCCCAAATGACGTTTTTTGGGCAAGAAAGGTTTAACAATTTCATAGATATCGCATTAGAAGTTGTAGTCCTCGGAGAGATCTTTCTAACAAGGTATCATGTGCGTCAAACGAAGATCATATGACCAAGTTACGACCCCGGAAAGTTGGCTGCACAACTAACCCCAACGGGGCCCATAAACTCTTGGTGTTACATCTCCTCGGGTTAGGGTTTTGGTTGTTTAAGATTTTATCTTATTTTTAAATAATAAAAAATACCCTTCATCCTTATTGTAACAGAGTTCAGAGGAACATAACTATCAGTTGTATTTATAGAAAATTTCCCGTGTACAATTATAAAGTCGTTGGGATGCCATGATGGATTGTGCAATCAAGGAAGGTTGATTTTCCTAATTAATATGGAGATAATTCCATAGGAATTTCTTGAGCAAGGCAAGATGAGAATTGGCTAAGTATTAGACCGATTTTTCCTAAATCAACAGGAGACAACTGGCAGAGTGTTGGAGAATCTCAAGAGAGATTAAGCATTGTATTGTTTCATGATTCCTTGACTTAATACAAAA
This sequence comes from Pinus albicaulis, assembly GCA_034641835.2. NCBI lineage: Eukaryota > Viridiplantae > Streptophyta > Pinopsida > Pinales > Pinaceae > Pinus > Pinus albicaulis. The sequence goes on along the minus strand of CM076581.1, from coordinate 1,505,044,107 downwards.
TAGAGATAGAGGATTTTGAGCAGTTGCTTCCCTAGATACATCTTTTGTTGTGCAATTGATAACTTGTTTCTCTTACTTATATGTTATTGTGCGGTTTTGTGTTGTTTCCACAAATTGTAGGAAGGATTCAATATCTTGTTTTAGTACATTACAAGATTAGATTGAATCCCGTTGGTTAGATTTTCTTCATGAAATAGAAGAGAGGGTTGATACCATCTTGCCTTGTGGTGGTTAGTAGGCCGCAAGGTCTGTGATAAAGACAAACATAAATGGAGGAGGGCTTGCACTGTAATTTAGAGCCATAACAGAAGTCGACAAAGGCGTAATATTGACTGATTTAACCCTAGTTTGAGGGTTGACAATGAGATCTGAAGTTCATGTCAAGATTCAGTCAAACAAATGCCTAGAATCTGTGGATCCATATAAGCTAGGTCTAGTCTCTTATGGAGGCAAGAGTCATGTTTTTTCTATGTGTGGATAGGGTTTGTTCTACAACAATTAGAAGTACATAAGTATAATGCCCTAGTTAGGACAGTTTCCTAGCATGTTTAGTTCATAAGGTATGCCCTTAAGACTATGAAAAATTTGCGTAGAAGAAGACAGGTTGTGACCCTTAGAGCGAGGTTTATTTCTGCAATAAAGACCACAGATCTGGAAGATGGTTTGCAGATTCAGTATGTGTGGAGACAATAGATCCAAAGGAGGGTGGAACCTGAGCAGAAGATTGAGCATGTAGAAGAAATGTGCCATATGGAGAATGGATTGACATGCAGAGGAGTTGATTTTGGTGGACTTTCCATAGATTTTTAGACAAATATCTGAAGAAACCTATAAAAAATTAGTAAATGGACTGTTAGTGGCTGATTTGTGACCCCAGTTCAGTCATCTATAGATTGTTAGAAGTATGATAAGAGGAGTAGTTCATATTTGTTCATAGATTGGACAACAAAGATCAAATTGTCGATACATAAGAACAATGATCTTGAGAGGACTCAAACCCTTGTTAGGTGGCAGATTTGAAGAGCCCTAGATGAAGATAATATTGTGGGCCCTATATCAGTAAAAATAATTGACTGTGGTTGGGCAGATTGATGGTAGTCCAAGTACAGTTGTAGGGTTGTTAGGTTATTGTCAAATAAGAGCCCTGACTCTTGTTCTGGTGAAGGACAACAAAATTGGTAGAAGGGTAGGTGTATAGGGCCTAAGGATGTGCAGACTTTGAAGGACTAAAGTAACAGTCAAGTGGGCGAACCAACTAGCCCTAGTTCACTATATTGTAGAGGATTGATTCAGAGAGAAGAAGGGCAGCCTCCATAGCCCTGGACTTCTCATCTTGGAGCTGTAATATGGCACAAGTGGGCATACCAAAGAGTTGTTCACAAATGGAATTGTGAACAACTAGTTACCACTCAAACTAGTAGTGGACCTAAAAGGGGTTCCTAAGAGGGCAACTGCTAGGATAAGGACTACAATGGATGCTTAGCCCATTGTCACCACAACTAAGGCTCCGTGCTCTTCACAGAATTTCACTGATGGGTGGAGTCTTGGTAGTTTAGGAAGTCACTTGTAGAGTATAGGTCAATGAATAGGTAGGAAGTGACCCTCAAAACCATTTCCCTAAGATAAAATAAAGAGTGGGACTTGCTTTCCTTCTAAGCAAGTGAATTTATCTTCTAGGGAAAGAAGAGGGGGATTGAAGGGTTGAGAGAGAAGAATAAGACTTATGAAGTAAGTTCTCAATCCCTAAAATCCTTTGGGAACTTGGATTCCCAAATGGTCCTTGATGAAAGGCCTTTGACACCAAATGGGACCACACGCGGCCAAGTGGACCCAGCCAAGGTTCAGGGATGGAATTTAGCAACCAATGATGTTCCTATACTGGACAAGGTGAGGGGAAAGGATCAGACAAGACTTTTTACTTCGATAAGTCAAATTGATCCTACTAGGTTCTATCCTTGGGACCACTTGGGAAAAACTTAATCCTAGAGATAGGGCTTGAGGTATCTGAATATTCCACCATTGGAATTGGCCCAAGTTCTGAGGAGAGTGAGGGTACCCAACAACGCAGCTACCTCTAGGAGATAAAAGTTTTCCTCTAGCTAGATTCCTAGGAAATTGTTGCCCTAGGTGACCTAATGGGGCTAGACCTAGGGAATGTGAAAATTTTCTTTAACTCTAAATCTCCAAATTCATCAAATTATATCCTGTATTCAAACCTGATACTCTATGTTAGCCATTCTGAAGATAAGGTTGAGAACTTACTATAGAACCATCACCTACATGTAGTGATCTTATTATGTGAGCAGACAACCTACTTTCGAGAAGACACGGAAAGGTAAACACTCTCTGCCAAGATTTTCCATACAGCCTAGGTTGAGCAACCACATATACATCACCAATTTTTTTCTCTTCAGATTTGTGACTTAGAAGAGCTTTGTCTGACCACCTCCGGGTTGCTCCCAGAGTCACCCAAGCAAGCCCTCTTAGCATCATCCTCTTTCTATAGTACCTAATTAGTAATTTAATTAACCATAACAGTTTCATGATCATGTAGGTATTTCAAATATATTTCCAATAAGCATAAATCTTTCATGTTAAACAATCACGTCAAAAGACTTTAGACTATGATGCAAAAAATACAAAGAAACCTCACCAACACTCAAAGGACAAACAAATTCAAACCTCTACAAAGTATAAATAGATATCTGATAAACTTCATTCCACCACAAAAATGTGCTTAACTAAAGAAAATTCTAATTATTGTGCTTTCAAGACAAAGCTTTCAAGGGTAGTGGTGTTATAAACATACCCCTAACACCTCGTGAACAATCAATGTGTATAAGTAGACCATCATAAGGCTCATTTTAAACATCATTACTATCATTTTATAAATCATTTTTATCAAATCAACAAGAAGCAAGCAACAATTGCATTCAGTTCCACTGAAGCAAAGTATATGGCAGTTTCATATACTTATTATGAAGCTATCTAGATTTGCAACTTGATTGTAGAGTCAACCAATCACTTGTTGAAGCCCAATATTGTCTCTTGTGAGAATCAAAGTTACATCAAGCTCTATGAAAATCCAATGTGTCATGACCATTTCAAACACATTGATATTCAATACAATTTCCTAAGATTCCAAGTTCATTAGGGAGTTGGTAGTGTTGAACCACATTTTGACAAAGTTGCATATGGTTAATAGTTTGACAAAGCTCCTAACAAAGGGGAAGTTGCATATGGTTAACGCTAGTCATATCTGTAGAAGGAATATTATAAGCATAATTTACCAGAAAAACAAAAGAACATTATCAAAGGAATAGTCATGAGAATGCAGGTTGCACAAAGGATATTTACATGTACAAGATTTTCTAAAATTTTAAACACCAGCCCAAGGAAAGAAAATCAAGGGAAGGGCTTGCTGCTTCATCAAAGCACTGATCCTAAGATTTTCCTAACAGAAACAGAAAAAAAATGCAGCAAACCAGAATTTTCCTGCTATGAAATGATAGAAATATTGCAGACTGGACACTTGTTTTTCTAAAGCAACCACTGCTTGATGCAAGCCTCGTGATAACTGTGACTGCACTTTAAACTACCCAGCTCATATCTTTCTTCATACTCTTCTTGTATAAACAATTCATACCATCATTTTCATACTCTCAGAAGCAAGGGTTTCCATATGTTTTTGAATCTGAAGAGGGAGAAAATTTTACACTTTAAAACTACCAACTAAACCTATAAATCTACAAACAAATTTTAAAGTCCAAGCCTGCTTCATTCTTTGATAATCTTACTGATTACTCTCTTTTTCAGTGATGTTTTCATTATGCCTTGAAAAATATAAGGTAACTTGGTGTGAAATTGTAAATTGATAATTCCAGCGGCAGCATTTCAAGACTTATGGACAATAAGTGGACATATATTAGTTACTGCATTCAAAGACAAGTCCTCCCCACAGATATTATAAATACCTGGAAAATGCTGCATTTGACTTCAACATCCATACTCTGAGAAGCATACTTTGTTTTTTAGGAGTACAAGCTTTTCTCTAAACACTTGAAAATAGTCTCCTCACTAAGTCCTGTGCTAACATCCTTATGATCTACGATGTATTTCTGTAGTTGTTTTATTAAGAAAAATAGAGATTTATGCAAATAAGTGTGCATTCACATTAAATAACTACAAGTACTCTGCTGATTATACACAGGGTATGTGTGTGGACTGCATTCTTGTTGGTTTTGCTGGCCATTCTGGGTGCATGCTCCATTATCAACAGGCTTAACAGGGTAGCTGGAGAACTTTTTGGGATGCTTTTGTTCAGAGAACTTATCAGTGAGATGAGTTTATTGTTTAGATTTAAAAAGAGTCTTTAGTAGGTTATGCACTTAAGGCACATTCAAATCTAAAGGCTTTTCTCTTGGCCTTAAGTAGTCTTGTGCTGATTGTATATTATTTGTGCTAATCACATTTTATATTAATTTTAGCAGCATAGTAAGTAGCGTAAAAGAGAGGCAAAAATTTGATTGTGTGCCATGTTAGGTTCTAGAAATGCTATAACATGTGAGAAGTAATGAACCACAACCTCTCATTGCAATTATGAACCAAAACATAGTGCCATAACACTTACCTTATGTGACCCTGAAATATTGATTTGTGCATCAAATTTGTGGACATTAGTACATATAGACAGTGAACCTATCTACCCTACACTGATATGACCTTGAAATTTGAGTATACTTGGCTGAGATATCATATTTCACGAAGTTTGATACATTGACATATTGCCACGATGTATTGGTCTTAACATTGACACATTCAACCTCCATTGACATTGAAATTACACATAGACCACAATGTAAGATAGACCTTTGGCATTTAGACTTCACAAGTGTTTTGGACATTGATATGTTGACCTCAGGTTAGTAGCAGTATCCAATGTCATTGAGCTAGTTCATCCTACATCTTAAATCTTAGGCCCTAAAACTTTAAATGCATTATACCAAAATGTGAAGGCTTTAAACCTTGAACCCTGCTTATTAAGAAATTTGAACCCTAAAATACCATTTAAAGCCCCAAAATCCGTGATGGACATTGGTTAAAATGTCCTCAAGAGATATCCAACCTATCTACAAGGGTAGTTATGCACACAAATATTCATAAATAGCCCATTGTAAGTTCACATTCCATACTATCACCCAATTACCTTTTGAAAATGACTAAAAGCATTGCAGTATGCTTAAATAGCCCATTGGACGTGCACATTCCATACTATGACCCAATTAACTTTTGAAAATGATTCTAAGCATTGTAGTATGCTTTAAGAAATGACCTTTTGAAAACAATTGTAAAAAAATGGTGAAACACTTGAGGAGCTTTTGGCATTATAGATAAACTGCACTTAAGGACTCTTTGATATCTCTTGGAAATACAAGAGAAATGCTTTAACTGGTCTTTTGAAAATGATTCTAAGAAAAAAGGTAGCACACTTGAGGAAGTTTTGGCATTAGAGAGAAACTCCACTGAAGGACACAAGATATATCTTAGAAAAATAATTTTTTTCTAAATTACTAGGAGGCTGTTGGAAAGGCTTTTGCAGCTTCATGTACATTCAAGGTCCATATATCAATTAGGGGCCTTGGTCCAATCTACACTTTAACAGAGGCAAACTTCATTTCACTATATCTATATCCAAGGAGACGCAAGTTTTTTGTGGGAAAGGGATTTGAAGATTATTGATTGTCTGTGAAAGTAATAGACCTCATTGAAATCTACCATATGTGTACTCCATATTGTTGCATCTAGAGTTGATTTCCTCCATAGGAAGTCTAATACGAGTCAAGTTGTCTTTGTGGCATAACTAATAATATATGAAAGGAATTTTTTTCATGTAATAGTATTGACTAACAAGCATTCATTGCAGGCATATTAACATTCACCCCTTGAAAAAATTCATTCTTTAAATTTTCCAATCACTTTAGTTATTCAGATGAATCTTCCATTGAAATTGGTCAATAATTTCATAGAAAATATGGGGAAAAAATAGCAATAGGATTAATAAAAGCTGCATTTTTTTCTTTCTTGAGGATTTACTGATAAATTCTATTAAAAACTGAGTATCAAAATGCACTGCAGATGGAATCCTTACCGCAGTTCAAACACTGTCATCCACTGCAATATGTGGCATCATCCATTATATTTTCGGAGGTCAACCTTTGTTAATTCTTGGGGTGGCTGAACCTACTGTGCTTATGCATACATTCATGTACAACTTTGCCAAAGATAGAGAAGACTTAGGCCCAAAGTTGTTTCTAGCTTGGACAGGGTGGTATGTACATCAAATTTGATCACCTTGTGTCAACAAGTTACAAATTCATTCTAAATTTCAATAGTAGAATGTTTGATACCTGCATTACGATGTATTCCTGTAGTATTTTTATTAAGAAAAATAGAGATTTATGCAAATAAGTGTGCATTCATGTTAAATAACTACAAGTACTCTACTGATTATACACAGGGTATGTGTGTGCATTGCATTCTTGTTGGTTTTGCTGGCCATTCTGGGTGCATGCTCAATTATCAACAGGTTTACTAGGGTAGCTGGAGAACTTTTTAGGATGCTTTTGTTCAAAGAACTTATCAATGAGATGAATTTGGTTTTTAGATTTAAAAAGAGTCTTTAGTAGGTTATGCACTTAAGGCACACTCAAACCTAGAGGCTTTTCTCTTGGCCTTAAGTAGTCTTGTGTTGATTGCATATTATTTGTGCTCATCACATTTTATATTAATTTAAACAGCATAGTAAGCAGCGTAAAAGAGAGGCAGAATGTTTGATTGTGTGCCATGTTAGGTTATCACTACAAGAAAAAAGCACATTGGTGAGGGTCATGCTTGTGACGGACCTTTAAGGTCCGTCACCAATGTCACATATGGTGACGGTCCTTAAAAAACCGTCACTGTAAGTGTATATAGTGATGGTCCTTTATGGTCCGTCTCCAAAGACATTTTCAATGACACTTTTGGTGAGGGTCGTTAAAGGCCCATCACTAATTCTCTCTTTGGTGACACTTATAGTGACGAACTTTTAATGACCCTCACCAATGCTCTTTTTGTTAATTTTAGTGACGGTCAAAAAATGTCCGTCATCATTAATCATTAAAAAACCATCACTATAAGTGTATATAGTGATGGTCCTTTATGGTCCGTCAGCAAATACATTTTCAATGACACTTTTGGTGAGGGTCGTTAAAGGCCCATCACTCATTCTCTCTTTGGTGACACTTCTAGTGACGAACTTTTAATGACCCTCACCAATACTCTTTTTGTTACTTTTGGTGATGGTCAAAAAATGTCCGTCATCATTGATCATTCCAATGAGTTTTTGATGACGCTATGTGCCTATTAATATATTTTTTGTCAAAAGATAACAATTTAATACCATTATTGTGGAGTATTTTTTATAGTATGTCCAAGGCCATAGTGGTTAGGGTCAGTCAATTTTTTAAGAAGTAATTAGTGTGTATCATTTCCCTCAAGTAATGACTAGTCGAATAGAGATTTCCTACGAGTCAACACATGATTCATATCTATTAAGTTTACTATCTAGCAAATTCCCTTTAGTAAAGTTCCACTACTGTGTGTAGGAAATATATTATTTAATACATAATCAAGCTCTGACAATTCTATTAATAAGAAAGACCTAACAATCCTCAACAATCTGGGCACACCTTAAATTAATGCTTTGGCACACACTAACATTTCTTAGCACCCCACATGTCTTGGAACATCTTTGTACCTAGAATATCTTGTGATGACACTGACGCCCAAGCACATGGTGGCATGCGCTAGCACAACATGGAACTCTCCTAGCATGTGTTGGCATGCTGCATATAGTCCCTAGCATGCCCTGGAACACCTTGGTCGAATGCATTGACATACATTAGCACTTGGCACACAATGCCACTTGGAATGTATTGGGACCTATTATTAGTGTGCCTAGCATGCCCCTTTTCAAAAATATAAATTCCTGAGTTATTAACCCTCTTATTGGTTCTTCCTTTTGTTGTCTTGACACATATTGACATACCCTGGTACCCTGCGCCACATCCTTAGCACCTAGAATGTATTGGCATATCTTGGCACTATTAATTGGCACATGATATAATTAGCACACCCTGGAACTCCCAAGCACACTTTGGGAATTCTTGACATGCTTGATATTACCTAGCATGCCTTACCAATGCTTAGCATGCCTTGTCACTCCCTCCTTGGCATGACAACTAACACTCATTAACACTAGTCTCTAGCAGTACACGTTCCTCATATTCATTAACTTCCATGAATTTTTTCCTAGTACTCCTTAACACTCATCAACATGCATTGTCACTCTCTAGCACACCTTAGCACCCTTCAACATTCCCTTCCACTTCATAACATGCATAACATTAGTCCTTGACACATATTGGTGCTTGGCACGTGTTGGCGCTTGGAAAGTTTTAGCATGCATGGAATACTTTGAGATGCCTTGGTATGATTTGGCATGGTTTAATATTAAATTTATTTGTCATGATCAATTGTTGGAAAGTAGATGAGAAGCAACAAAGGAATACTTGGCACTTAGAATGCACTAAGACTTTGTACTTGCTACCTATTGCCACCTAGTGTTGGTGTGCCTAGCATGCCCCTCTTGAAAAAGGTAAATTGAGGACTTATTAACCCTTTTATGTGTTCATTTCATTGTAGTTTAACTTTTTTCTCCATTTTGTTGTCTTGACAGTCCCTGACACGCATTGACACACCCTTGCACATCTTGGCATGCCTTATGACTTGGCACATATTAGCATGTTTGACATGTATTCCCACTATTTGGCACATCAAGGGGGTGAAGAGAGATGTAGTCCTAAAGTAGGTTGAGTGCGAGGGTCGAGTAAGGGTTGTTAAAGGGAGGTCATGCTCATCCTCCAAGAGCAAGATCATCATGTGAGGGTTCAGAAGAATGTTGCATACCTCAATGGTCGGTTTGCGCTAGGAAGTAGGATGGCATATTGTTGCTTCTCTTCTGGTAGATCAAGCTTAAGAGAGATTTCTCATGAAAATCTGGGCATGTGATTTCAATGGTGTCTTTGTGTGAAGACCGCATCAAATTTTACAATGTTGAAATTTGCAACAAGAAACGGTGAGATTGGAAGCCAAAAAGGACAAAAAAAAATGCACCCACACTGGTGAGGAATTTTGATGCACCAGGAGTGAGGAATGTGGGGCATCCAAATTATTTTTCCCTTAAATAAATTGTAATTTCATCTCATAACAACTTGTGTCAGTTAATTAAGTCATGATAACCGAGTTAGCTCAAGAAATTCGAGTTGAGGGTCTAAGATGAGGCATCTAGAGGGATTCTAATATTTTTGGGGTCTAGTTTAAGTTGGTGCATTAGTGGGGTGAAATTGTAATTAACTCAATTAAATGAGTTAAAATCAGTTTAACTAGTTCTAATTGAGTGATGAGCTAGTGAGAGGTCTAATGAATTAAATTAGATTTAATTCACAATGAGTGGTCAATCAGATAACTGATAATTCGCTATTAATAGTTGCATGCCTGTCAGTTTCGTGGAATACCCAATTGAGATAGAGGTTAAAGGGAACATAACTATCAGTTGTATTCAGAGAAAATTTCCCATGCAAAATTATAAAGTCATTAGGATGCCATGATGGATTCCGCAATCAAGGAAGACTGATTTTCCTAATTAATAAAGAGTTAATTCCCTAGGAATTGCATGAGCAAGGAAGGCTGAAGTAAGGATGAGAATTGGCTAAGTACTAGACTGAGTTTGCCTAGATCAACGGGAGACAATTGACAGAGTGCTGGAGAATCTCATGAGAGATTAAGCATTGTATTGTTTCATGATTCCTTGACTTAATACACAATAGAGATAGAGGGCTTTTGAGCAGTTGCTTTCCCCAAATACATCATGTTGTTGTGCGATTGATAATTTATTTCTCTTATTTATATGTGATTGTGCGATTGTGTTTTGTTTCTGCAAATTGTAGGAAGGATTCAATATCTTGTTCTAGTAGGTTACAAGATCAGAATGAATCTCATTGGTTAGATTTTCTACATGGTATCAGAGCAGGAATTTTTTAGGCGGTGAGTTTGCAAAGAATATCTAAAGATTTTGGTGTGAAATTTTCAAAAATAAATAGAATATTTGGATTCCTTGCAAAAATCTACCTAAATGGAAAAAACAAATCAGTCGAATCAGAGCTTGAATGAGGGAGATATCATTGATTTAAAATCAACTCTTTTTTAGAAACTTTTTGTAACATCGAGACAATTACACTGTGTGCGAGTCAAGAACCTATATGCACTTGAGGTACCAGATGCATGCAAAGCTTTGAGGAGAAAGGCAGAAGTTAGAGACTTGGTGGTTTAGAGGGAGCATAAATTACCTCTCAACGTGCATCCTCATGAGAAGCAGTCTTAGAAGGTTGTGGAGTAGCTACCATAATTGGAGAAGCAGAGAGGAGACCGAGTGGAAGCATCCACTCAAGCAGAGACCTCCATGAGGGGGGAATTTCGAGCCAAATGGGAAGAGGGAGCAATCATACCTCGAGGTGTAAGGTGGGGTGATGTGTAGACATAATTCCAAGATAAGAAATTTGGGCAAGGTCCATTGAGATGGCATGTCTCATGGATCGAACCTGGCTACGAGGAGCCCACAGTACAGTAGCAGTAGGAAGGATCAATTAGATTGATGTAGTCAGATGTCAGCAAGACAGAAATCAGAGTGACATATGTCAAATACTAGAGCACAAATCAGAGTTGGCAATAGTTCAAAGGGCACGGATGCAGATGTCAGAAGCAGCATAGAGAATCCAGTACTAGACAGGTGTAGTAGCTAGCAGTAGTCAGAAGACTCTGATGACAAATGCATTATACTGATTCAGTTGTTCAAAAGGATTCAATGCCTTGTTTTAGTACATTACAAGATCAGATTGAATCCCGTTGGTTAGATTTTCTACATGAAATAGATGAGAGGGTTGATACCATCTTTCCTTGTGGTGGTTAGTAGGCCGCAAGGTTTGTGATAAATACCAACATAAATGGAGGAGGGCTTGCACTGTAATTTAGAGCCATAACAGAAGTCGACGCAGGCATAATATTGGCTAAGTTAACCCTAGTTTGAGGGTCGACATTGAGATCTGAAGTTCATGTCAAGATTCAATCAAAGAAATGCCCAAAATCTATGGATCCATATGAGCTAGGTCAAGTCCCTTATGGAGGCAAGAGTCATGTTTTTTCTATGTGTGGATAGGGTTTGTTCTATGACAATTAGAAGTACATAAGTATGATGCCCTAGTTAGGACAGTTTCCTAGCATGTTTAGTTCATAAGGTATGCCCTTAAGACTATGACAAATTTGCGTAGAAGAAGACGGGTTGTGACCCTTAGAGCGAGGTTTATTTCTGCAATAAAGATCACAGATCTGGAAGATGGTTTGTAGATTCAGTATGTGTGGAGACAACATATACAAAGGAGGGTGGAACCTGAGTAGAAGATTGAGCATGCAGAAGAAATGTGCCATATGAAGAATGGATTGACATGCAGAGGAGTTGATTTTGGTGGACTTTCCATAGAGTTTGAATAAACCTATAAAAAATTAGTAAATGGACTATTAGTGGCTGATTTGTGACCCTAGTTTAGTCATCTACAGATTGTTAGAAGTATGATAAGAGGAGTAGTTCATATTTTTTCATAGATTGGACAACAAATATCAAATTGTCGATACACAAGAACAATGATCTTGAGAGGACTCAAACCATTGTTAGGTGGCATATTTGAAGAGCCCTAGATGAAGACAATATTGTGGGCCCTAGATCATTAAAAAGAATTGATTTTGGTTGGGCAGATTGATGGTAGTCCAAGTACAGTTGGAGGGTTGTTAGGTTACTGTTAAAGAAGATCCCTGAATCTTGTTTTGGTGAAGGACAACAAAATTGGTAGAAGGGCAGGTGTATAGGGCCTAAGGATTTGCATACTTTGAAGGACTAAAGTAACAGTCAAGTGGGCCAACCAACTAGCCCTAGTTCACTATATTGTAGAGGATTGATTCAGTGAGAAGAAGGGCAGCCTCCATAGCCCTGGACTTCTCATCTTGGAGCTATAGTATGGAAAAAGTGGGAATACTAAAGAGTTGTTCACAAATGGAATTGTGAACAACTTGTTACCACTCAAACAAGTAGTGGACCTAAAAGGGGTTCCTAAGAGGGCAACTGCTGGGACAAGGGAAACAATGGAGGCTTAGCCCATTGTCACCACAGCTAAGGCTCCTTACTCTTCACGGACTTTCACCGATGGGTGGAGTCTTGGTAGTTTAGGAAGTCACTTGTAGAGTACAGGTCCATGAATAGGTGGGAAGTGACCCTCGAAACCCTTTCCCTAAGATAAAATAAAGAGTGGGACTTGCTTTCCTTTTAAGCAAGGGAATTTATCTTCTAGGGAGAGAGGAGGGGGATTGAAGGGTTGAGGGAGAAGAATAAGACTTATGAATGAATTTCTCAATCCCTAAAATCCTTTGGGAACTTGGATTCCCAAATGGTCCTTGATGAAAGGCCTTTGACACCAAATGGGACCACACAGGGCCAAGTGGACCCAGCCCAGGTTCGGGGATGAAATTTAGCAAGCAATGATGTTCCTATCCTGGATAAGGTGATGGGAAAGGATCAGATAAGAGTTTTTACTTCGATAGGTCAAATTGATCCTACTAGGTTCTATCCTTGGGAACGCCTAGGAAAAACTTGATCCTAGAGCTAGGGCTTGAGGTATCTGGAGATTCCACCGTCAGAATTGGCCCAAGTTCGGAGGAGAATGAGGGCACCCAACAACGCAACTGCCTCTAGGAGATAGAAGTTTTCCTCTAGCTAGATTCCTGGGAAATTGTTGCCCTAGGTGACCTAATGGGGCTAGACCTAGGGAATGTGAAAATTTCTTAATCTAGGAAACCCTACTGCAGTATCTTGATTTACTTCTCCTACTTGAATTAAGTTACAAGTTAATTTCTGGAATATTCAATAAATTAGTGAAGTAAATAGTAAATACAACCAGCAATCTACACATATAGATCAAACACTAAATAACATGCTCATAGAAAAAGTGACACATGGATTTTTTGGACAACTGTCCCCGGAAAAAACCCAATGCGGGAAAACTGGTGCAGTTAGCTCTAGAGGGTTTTCATTATTATGCATTTTCTAAGTACAACAATCCCAGGCACCAAAACTGGTTCACCCAACAGAGAAATAAAAACGGCGATAATATGTTGCTCTGAATCCCTCTACGTCAGCCTTACTGGCTTGCATTGGCTTCTGCGCTGCTCAGTAAGGGCCTGCATCACACCTGAAGGGCTTACACTACCCCTGCGCTACCCTGACTGGGCCTGCGTCAGCCCTGCGTGGCCCCTGCTGCCCCTGCTGGGCTCTGGCTGGACTGTGTGGCTCCTGCTGCCCCTGCTACTCTAGCTAGATGGAATGCTTAAGCAGAAAAAGCATAGGTAAGAAAGAAGGCACTGGCCAAAGGTAACGCATAACAGTTAGAAAAATTGAAGAAATGAAATGAAAATAGATCAATGTCCACAAATAACTGAAATAGCTCAATGGGACTAGAGAGTAAAAGCTTTGAAAACAACAAGAAGTGCTTATAGCATCAACTAAGAGAACAAAGGAGACTAGTTCATGAGATTAAAATGTTGTATAATTGTTGGCACAGGAAAACTGTAGAACTGTTAGAGTAAATCTCTACAGGTACCATTAGTTGGTGATCATCGATAATCATTTCATTTCATCAAATACCTTGATGAATGGGCCTTACAAGCTATTTGCGTAGACAAATCCCATAGAAGTTGTGTGATGGAAAAATATTCACACTATATTGAAGAAAACACCTACCAAATAAGGATGACATTTCAAAAGGGGCAAGAAACAATAGAGATATAGAAATTGAAAAAGTTAAAATTCTAGGGCAACAGGAAAGCAACTAGGTAGAGTGGTAGAAAGCACAACAAAGAAAATTATAAAAATGGAAAACCCTACAAATTAGCACCCATCCAAACATCACCACAATTTTTTTATTTAACTCTAAATCTCCAAATTCATCAAATTATATCCTATATTCAAACCTGATCCTCTCTGTTAGCCATTCTGAAGATAAGGCTGAGAACTTACTACAGAATCATCACCTACATGTAGTGATCTTATTCTGTGACCAGACAACCTACTTTCGTGAAGACACGGAAAGGTAAACACTCTCTGAAAATATTTTCCATACAGCCCAGGTTGAGCAACCACATATACATCACCAGTTTTTTCTCTTCAGATTTGTAACTTAGAAGAGCTTTGTCTAACCACCTCCGGGTTGCTCCCAGAGTCACCCAAGAAAGCCCTCTAAGCATCATCCTCTTTCTGTAGTACCTAATTAGTAATTTAATTAACCATAACAATTTCTTGATCATGCAGGTATTTCAGATATATTGCCAATAAGCATAAAGCTTTCATGTTAAACAATCAGTTCAAAAGACTTTAGACTATGATGCAAAAAATACAAAGAAACCTCACCAACACTCAAAGGAAAAAGAAAGTCAAACCTCTACAAAGTATAAATAGATATTTGATAAACTTCATTCCACCACTAAAATGTGCTTAACTAAAGAAAATTTTAATTAATGTGCTTTCAAGACAAAGCTTTCAAGGGCAGTGATGTTATAAACATACCCCTACACCTCGTGAACAATCAATGTGTATAAGTAGACCATCATAAGGCTCATTTTAAACATCGTTATTATCATTTTATAAATCTTTTTTATTAAATCAACAAGAAGCAAGCAACAATTGCATTCAGTTCCACTGAAGCAAAGTATATGGCAGTTTCATATACTTATTATGAAGCTATCTAGATTTTCAACTTGATTGTAGAGTCAACCAATCAGTTGTTGAAGCCCAATATTGTCTCTTGTGAGAATCAAAGTTACATCAAGCTCTATGAAAATCCAATGTGTCATGATCATTTCAAACACATTGATATTCAATACAATTTCCTAAGATTCCAAGTTCATTAGGGAGTTGGTAGTGTTGGACCACATTCTGACAAAGTTGCATATGGTTAATAGTTTGAAAAAGCTCCTAACAAAGGGGAAGTTTGACAAGTTGGGGGAGAATCTTGGGTTATTGGAAAAAAAAAATCTCAAGAGTGTTAGATTACCTAGTTGGTTCGAGTTGGTCTCACCTTAGCCTTGAGAAGTTGAGCAGCACCAGGATTGCAAAGCTAGATTGCGGTACACCAGTCAGAAAGATTCTTAAATACAACTAGAAGCTTATAACGACACCTTCGAGGATAGACGAATTAGTTGTTGGGTCACATCCACCAAGTATGGCACACTAGTTGAGGAGATTAACACCATCATCTCAGGTGCATTCATGAGTGCATACTTATGGAATGAAGCACCTTCAGGAGAGGAGTTATATCTACTATGATAATGCACTACTCTAAAAGAAAATCCTTGCATACAAGGCAAAGTTATGAGGGAGTTTCTCATGCTCAAGGGAGATGCACCACTAATGCTATCATTAGCCTGTTTTCTAACAACACCTTCTCTTAACTTATAAATGAAAAGGATGGGCACACTAGTTAGACATTTGTAGAAATAGATAATAAGAGTAAGTATTGTTAGCTTGTAGGTTGTAGTAGGAGCTTTTGTGAGATGACAACTTGCTGTGACATTCTTCTATTTGAGTAATAAATACTTCTATGAAATTGTTTTTGGAGCCTGCTCTTTTTATCCTGAATTCTCATATTGCAGATTTGTGTAGAGTGGGCCTAATATATTTGTTGTTTTAATCCACTGTACATGTTGTGTTTGCACTCTTGAATTTACATCCTTCAATTTATGCTTGTACAAATATGAAATTTTGATAGGCAGATACTAAAGTTCAGTCCTGCTGTTAGGATTTTTTAATTCTCTCAGGGTATTCTCTTGTTTTCAATACATGGGTATTTTTACTAGGAAATCTCACCCTAAAAGTCAATTGTTGAAGAATAAATCCTATGCTAAATCACACCTACCTTCTTATTTTTAAGATCTTCGTGAGAACTCAGCTATGAAGTCAGTGCCCTTTAGCAACTCGAATGGTGAAATGGAAGGCATTTCAATAAGAGGTAAACTCCTTTATCCTTCACCTTTGTCAAGACCTCTAAAGACACCTACAATCTATACCCCTCCTTCGACTCAACATGAAATTTTGGTTTTTTCTACTTCCTTTACATACCCTCCATTCAAGGGCATACTCATAAGAAGAGCTCATGGTTGAAATATTACGACAACAAAATGGGGCACACTATCTCTTTATAAGGTTTCAAGGGAGGGGTATTGGAAAATAACCATCACATCCCCTACAACCCTTAAGACCTTCTCAACACATAAATGAAATGATAGACTCATAGCTAGACCCAAAGATAGATCTCAATGTTCAAGGCAAAACCCAAATAGAAAGAATCACACCATGGATTAAACATTGGCATTGAGTTTTGGTAAAATTAAGGACCTCCTTTCAAGATCATGACCTTACTTTTAGCATTTTCAAATGGAAGGTTTAAAACCCACATTAAAAATGGGAGATTTGCACATTAGAATTTGCAACCTTTGCCCAAGACGAATCTATCTAATGGACTAGCTTGGATATGTCAGGTCTTGGATTTCTCAAGTACCCAATCAATGTTTTTGAGGCTAACTCCATAGCTCCAACGAAATTTAATACTATTGAATAGGCAACTTGAAAAATACCTCTAATAGGAGACATTTTTCCTTCCTTTTGATTGATTTACAATAAACATTAGTGCCTCTCCTTTCTTATCTTCCTCTTCCATTCTCCAAAAAAAATCATTAATATTATATCATAAACACTTTATATAGGTAAGCATTGCAATCATTTTCCTCAACTCACGGGGCACCTTTACACCTCAACCCATGCAAGTGGACCTAAGTCCATGGTACAACCCATCATACTCTGAGAGGGTTCTAATTATCTCCTCAAAACTAGGGCATAACACATCTTACAATGCCAAATGGTTAAGACATCCCAAACTTGTGGGTTTTTTGCTTCATGAAACATAATATAGCTAGTGCTCATCAAACACAATGCACTAACATCGCTAACGCACACCAAAAGTAAAAGATACCCATAGGATGTGGCCTACACCCTTGCACCTCCCTGACACTCCATGAAAGATCTACCCCAATGTTCACCTTCTAGGTTCCAATAACTCCTTTTGCAACACGACAAAACCACCTATATATGTTGCAACAACCTTGCCAACTTCTTTAGTGGGTTCCACATATATTTCACATTTCTTCTTTGTCTTGCAAAGTGGTAGTGCCAAGGAGAGGGTATCAATTTCGATCAAAGAATGTTCAATTAATACCACTGCTAAGTTGCCTTCGTGCAACTTGTCAAATATCTTAAGTTTGCTTCAAAACTTCTCATGGTGCTTAACTTGCTTTTCTACACCTCTAAGTGAGACTACAACCCCCCAAAAATTCTCTAAGTATTCCACCTCTTCAACCCTTGTTAAAGTCTTCTTAGACGTGCACTCATGCCTCAAGAAGAATACAACACTAGCATACCAAAAGTGCATGCTCGTTCCATCTTTTAATGCCTCGCTAAAACCACATTATCACACTCCCTAAAATGAAATGTTCACATCTTAAGACAAAACACATATTTTACTTATGACAACCTGAACTATGAGAGTGACTTCGAGATGACTCTATTTTCTCAAGATGAAAACATAATCTCTTACAACCCCATTCACACAACCATTTGAATATATTTAACCTAAAGAAGAATATACACCCTACTCCTTCCAAATTTGTCATATGACATTTAAGAGACTAACACTTTTTAACTATTAAATCCACTTACCATAAACTCTCTTTTGTTAACTGAGTAGTCTTTTGTGCAACTTTTTGAAGGCTTTTACAGTGGCTTTTTACGGTGTAATTTCTCTAAAATCCGGCATGAATTTATTGAAAAGAGAAGTTTGATTGCTAACCTTGCACAATCAAAGTGCCCTAGGGGTTTTTGAGGGTGTTGAATCCATATATAGAATCAAAAAACCAGTTTAAATAACAAAAACCTAGATTTTACCTCAAAAATTTTCACCGAAACTCCACTAAAGTCAACTCCTTTATTAACACCCACCCAATATAAAAAAAAGAAAACTTAAATATTTTCAATACAACTAAATTAAAAGTACTTTTACATTAAAATTCAAAAAATACAACATTCCCATCTTAACAAATTTTAATAATAAAATCATTACATAAAATAAATAATCTTAAAAATATATTATTATTATAATAATAAATATGCGAAAATATTAAAAAAAAAAGGCTTTCCATCACAACCAAAAATATAGCGTTAGTTTTTCAACTACTATTAAAAAAACCTTTGGAAATAAAATTATAGGATTTTTGTTTTTTTTTGGATGATTTACAAAGCCCGTGGTAACCCAAATGTTCCGAAGTAGTATTTTTTTTTCGATTTTTACAGGGCGGGAACGAAAACTTTTGCTCTCAAAGTATCTAAGTAGAATCTTTTCCCTTTGCACAGGGCGGGAACGAAAACTTTTGCTCTCAAAGTATCTAAGTAGAATCTTTTCCCTTTGCACAGGTCGGGAGCGGGAGCGGGAGCGAAAACCAGATTGAAGAGAATTGGGGCTTGGGGTTTTACCAGTGGCAGAACGGGCGGTTTTCTTAGGTTTACCTGGCGGTTGGTTGTTATAATTACAAAATCCAAATTTATATTCGTGGAAATCGCTGCTATTTTTATTTTGTTGCAGATCAGTTACAGGGTAAATATATTCTAATGCATGGTACTCTGTTAGATTTTGGAATAAGGGGAAAATTTAATTAAGGTTCGATTAAATTATGCATTCTCAAAGAATGTTTCTCAAGCTGTCTTGAATGTCGCATGTTTGGGTTTTTTCTTTTAATGATTTCCTGCTGATGGGATTATATGTGGAAACCCCTGCTACTTTTATTTTGTTGGAGATTAGAAAGAAACAGCATTGCGATTCCTATCAACAATGCAAAAGTGGCTAGTACCATGGTCATCACTTTCATTCCACGTGACACCATAATAACTAGGATCAAAGGTCATATTATCATATATAGTTTTCCTCAGCTCAGCAGCAAACTTTGGAGAGAGCATATCAGATAAAACATTTGTAATGTTCACAAATTCTGGATCACCCAGATTCATTCTTAAGGCAAACATGTGTTTGAATGCTTCAATTGTTCGATGTAGCCCTACTATTCCAGAAGCTGCCCAAGGCACTCCATAGCTTGAAAAAATGTTCAGGACTAGTATCATTCCAGCACCACCAGAAGAAGGAGGTGGCATGCCTAATATTGTATATCCCATAACGTCAGCAGAAAGAGGTTTTGTTACTCTTACTCTGTAAGTTTGCAGATCTCTCAAGGTAAGAATCCCTCCTGCTCTTTGCACATCTTTGACCAGATGGACTCCAACAGTACCATTGTAAAAGACCTTTGGTCCATATTTGGCAATAGCTTTTAATGTCTTTGCCAGCTTTAAATTGCGGCATATGTCACCAACTTGCAAGAGATTCCCCTTGGATGTAAAAACTTTATAAAGCCCTTTGTCTGCAAAAATTGCTTCTTTTGAAGAGCTGATCTGGTAAGCAAGATAAGGAGAGATGGTAAAGCGTTCTGCAAGATGGATAGCAGGCTGCACAAGTCTCTTCCACGGAAGTCTACCATACTTCAGCCATGCTTGATGCAGGCCTGCAAGCTCACCAGGAACAGCTACTGAAAGAGCGCCACTTGATTTTGAGGAAGGATTGTTGGCATACATATTCTGTGAGGCTGAAGCAGGAGCTGTCTCTCGCATGTCATAAGCTTCTGCTTCACCAGTTGCCAGCCTTACCAGCATAAAAGCCCCTCCACCAAGACCACTTGATGCCGGGCTTACCACACCCAGACACAAAGCAGTTGCAACTGTGGCATCCACTGCATGGCCACCTTCCCTGAGAACATCCCTTCCAAGTATAGAACAACGCCCATCATCTGCAGCAACTGCTCCTTGATGTGCCTTAATCAACTCTCGTCTTCTAGATGGAAATAGATTGTTTACATTGGTACTGGCCTGGCTTGAACCCAAGCCCAAAAGAACCACTAATAATATTCTAATGCATAACATTCTGTTAGAATTTATGATGAAGGGAAATTTACTAGAGCTTTGATTAAATTATGCACTCTCTAAGAGATTTTGTCAAGATTTCTGAAATGTCTTATGTTTGGGATTTTTGTATAAAATGATTGTTAATCTGTGAGTATCCTAAAGGACCATGTCTCTAATAAAGGTAGCTGGTTCTATCTTGGCTACACGGTCATATTTGGAGGCAGAGTATTTCCTGTGAACATTAGTAAGCTTCCCTTCCCCTGCCTTCTAATGATAATGCACCATCAGCTTGGCAGATTCCCAAAGTTGCATTCAATACTTCCATTCCAACATGGAATTCTTTTCAGGGTACATTGTGCAGTATAAACTGCAGCCGCCGCAAGCATGGAGTGTTGATATCTCAACATAGTGTACTCCACCAGGAAAAGCTCCATGAAGAAAAAAGACGATCTCTCTGTCTCTTCATCAGATTGAGCTACCTTCAGCAATCTCTTCATGAAGACATAAGGAGTTGGCACTGCCATATTGAAGTGCAGAGTACTAAGTATCAATCTCTCCATTTGTAAAACTTATCCTTTAGTGAACGCATTGTCAGAGATAAGAACGAAGTTATCAACCAAAGGAACAGAGGCCTCCTCATACTTGCATGCCAAAAGCATGTCGGTGACCCCTCAGGATTCATAATATTTTGTTCAATCTGTTTATTGCCGAGGTTTATATATTTCCTGGTTTATTTGGTTATAGGTCAGCAGTACACTGGTGGAGTTTTCCAGCACTGGATCAAGTTTGATTCCCAACATTTTAGCCCATGAACATTGCACCTCTCTCACATACATGGGAATTCCCAGAGCGAAATCTCCCAAGTGTTTCATCATGGGAATTCCCGAAGCAACATGTCCCAAGTGTTTCATAGCAATACCCAAAGCGACAGATCCCAAGTGTTTTCTGCACACAAAAATGGGGCGGTTTCTGTTGAAGAAAAGAGATTTTATAGATTTCTAGGTACATCAACAAGAATGTTGAAAATAATTAATTTATTTTTTCTTTTTTTACCAGAATGTGGAAAAGAATTCTGATTTTTTTATTTATTTGGAAACGTCATTTTGTAGAGAATTATAAACCCCACAGTGCACATCACATTACCAAAAAGTAAAACATTTTCTCCGCCTGATAAGCTGCTCATGCACTTTGCTCCTAGCCCAGTTGACATAATAAAATTAAGTGGGTTGAGAAAAATCCCGCGAAAATTGAATCATCAAGTTGATAAATGCTCCGGTCGTCATATTCAATTGTCGTATTCAAAATTCAAATCTAGACAGCTTGTACTAGCAATGCATTAGCTCCAACCTAGTTGAGGGAGAAGTAGCATTGTTGCACATGCTGGGGAAGAGATAGGAGGGAAATGAACCATTAACTCAAGTCTCAAAATAGCCTAGCGAGAGGATTGGGAAAGAAGAACCATTTTCTATACAGATGAATTAGAGCAACTACAACACCATTTTGAAGATAAGACTGTGACTGGGTAAGAGAGAAAATGCTTGTCGTAGTGGAAAAAGTTGGGGGAATACTGTAAACAGGGGTGAAATGAAGTACAAGTATCATGAAAACCCATCCAAAAATTACATAACCAAGATCCACGAGGGCCAGAGAGAGCAGAAACATATTTTTGTTGGTAACATGGGCTAGCCTACAACTCAAACAGAAATTGGTTGGATTTGGAGTTTCAATGTTTAGAGAGAATATTGAACTCCATCACCAGTTTGTGAATGTGATTAAGAATCCAGATTAGTGGCATTTTTACTTGGAAACCAACATAAAGTTTATAACTAAACCAGGGGAATGGATGAACAAGATGGAGAAGTCTGGCCAGATTGATAGCAGAACGAAAATCAGAATCCAATGATGGTAGCCATCATTAGGCCCATTGGAATTAAAACTGGCAACTCCACTTGAGGCAGCATCTAAGGCACCTGCGTAATAGAAGAAGATTGGTTTTTTATTTGTAAATAATTTTTGTAACAGTTGTAACCTGGACCAAGAGTCATGGAATTTTGTGATGCTGAGTGTAAATGCCATAGCCAGTGTTAAAGAATTCAATTAGTTATCCAGATATGGTAGTAGACATTATGAAAATGGTGGAGATGGGATGTAGAATGAAACGCAGATGGGCCGTGGATCCCTAATTTATCAGAGTGCAAAGGCCTACGATAATAGAATGCCAAACATTTCTGACCAAAAAAGAGATGCATTAGCTCTGATGTACAAATATGAATCTCCAATAAAAGGGTTTGGGCACCTTCAATCTACAAGCATGTCAATAGCTCAGAGGGAAATACATGTAAGAAATTAATAACTTAATGAAACACTTTTTTCTCAATTGTTAGCTGAGTGAAACACTCCAGGTCTTTGCAAAATATCTGCAAGACCTCAATTGCAGATATTGCAAAAGCTATCAATTGCATAAATACATGCGTATTTCAAACCTGATGTACATGACACAGCCTAACATGTGAAAAAAAATAAGCTGCACTTTCAAAATGATAGAGAAGCTTACCGACACTATCCCCTTCCCCCGCTCTACACAATAAGAACAAAATGCATCGAAAGCAATGGTACTATAGTGGACTGCTATCTCATACATGTATTTCTATGAGCTCAGTTGAACCATTCATGGTTCAATTTGAAATTTTAATAACACTAGGAGCCACAGGAAAGCTCGTCATAGGCTATGGTGTCAACTCAGAACATGATAAAATTTTGTCCTAAAAGATCGCAAGAGGTAATAGAAAATATGTCAAGGACAGGCCAATTCTGATTAGACTATACAATATGATCCCGCGCAACTTGTAATAATTACAAACACTCTTACTATTTACAGCCTCACTCATATAGAATCTATAGTTTATCTTTATTATGTTTCAAGACAGCTTCCCTATGGAGTTTTTCTTATAATGTTGTGCACTCCAATGGCTGCTCAAAGGCTTTCTTTTCGCGGCTCCCTCAAGTACCGAAAAAGAGTCGCAGCCTGCCATAGCAAACATCCAGCAAGGAAAATGTGAGTGTTATTAGCCTAATACACAAAATAGTATAATAAACCTGCCCAGAACATGTACACACAATAATATAGGTGTGGAGCACAGTTCGCATAAATATCATAATGATGACTTACACAATATCTCCTAACACATTAGGAGAACTCCCAGAAAACCTAAGTATATCTATAAATACAGACCACAGGTCTCTGAGGTTGATAATGACTCTATTGACCTTTATAATAAATATCCTCACTCATTTCCCAGGTCCAACATTCTCCATACATATACCATTGACCACATTAGGGTCATACCATAGAGCATGTAAATTCTTTATTACATATACATTTGACCACAAAAATACTCCCATTAGGGTCATAAGAGTGAGCATGAGTATTCTTTATCAAATAATCAGTATCCCTGATACTGCAGTATAAAGCATACAAGCCCACTGCTAACAGAACTAAACTTTTATATACTATTCACATGAAGAATCCAAGTTTCAGCTTTGCTATGAACTTATGTACATCAAATAAAACAAGCCTCCTAGTATAAAATACATGATATGCTCAGTTTTTAGTCAAGTTGCATGCATTCAAATACTATCTTCCCATACTTTGAATTAAAAGTCATGAGAAACATGAGATTCCAGGAAGATCAAAGAAAACAAATATTAAAAGCAGTTGAGGAATGCAAGTCGGAGTATCTCAACAATTTTTAACCTTGGGAAAATCCATGTAGAGAGAATTACAGTATACTGACTCAATGGTTAACAATTTTACCCAATTATTGACTTCAGACTTTTGTAATCCATATTGTTGTAGATGAGTCTTTCGGATTAATCACATCATCAGATTAGGGTTGACGTTTCGAACCATCTAATGTGGTTCATCCTCAGGACAAATTTTGAACTATTGTTAGATTTTCTTTGTTTCTTAGTAAAGATTAACTCAGAAACACTTTAATGGTCAACTGTTCGAGCACTAGCTTGTATATTTAAAGATCAATTAACATAACTAGTAAAAGATAGCAGAAGGTCTCTAAGTTTGGCATATATTTTTCCTTTTACACATCTTACTAGGGAACATGATAGAAAAGATAGCTGTTGGTAACTGTAATTAATCTGAATATAATTGATTTGATTCCAACCTTTGAAGCCAGACTAATATGCATATGATTCTTGTAATTATGTTCAGACAAAATCATTGCTCGGCAGTGATGCAATCAAAGGCGACATTCGAAGGTAAGCTTCTTAATGTCCATGGCTCTACAAGAATCTTCCAAGGACTCAACTAAGAATTAGAAGTATTCCATCGTAGAACAAAATAAAAAGCCTAGACATTAAGAGTTCTCTAGTTTCCACAGTCACTGTTTACATCATGAATCTGATTGAAGCCAAAAGATGTGCATGCTCAATAACTTTCCTACTTCTGATAATAGACACCAAAACAAATACAATCCTCCAAGCAACACTGTTTGGCATAAAAAAATTCCTTGGCTACTTATTACAATAGAAGACACCATGATACATTTTAAACTGAATGCAACTACTAGAACAAATCTGGAAGAAACAAGAACTCATTTATACAATAGAATTCTACATTGCTGAGACTTAATTTTTGCTACAGCCGTGACTTGACACTGATCAAAGGGTATGTAATTCACGTGCATATTTTAGGCAATGTAAGTATCACTGTGGGATCTTTGTAAGACATAATAGAAATTTGGTCAAACTTTGCTAAAATTTTGCAATTCTTCCAGATGTCAGAATACATGGACTCGTTTATCTTGTCTGTAGAAGATTTTTCTAGTAGCAGCTCTACAATGCCTCTTTCTGGCTGATGACAACCATCAAGACCTTTCTAACAGTCAAAATTTAAGTATTTGCATCACCTCTATAGCATTATTATATGTTCTTATCCATGGTATCTAATATTCTTTCAAATGGTTTCAAACTTTAAGAAACATCACGTGGACGTTATTAATTTTCGATTGATTAATGTTTATCTTAACACAAATCGATCAGGACTTTGACTTTAAAAGGCACATAAATACACCTTTACCTTTGCAGTTGCACGTTTTTCTTTTCTAACAGAGATTAATGAATTCTTAAAATAATTCCTGATTTCTGGCCGACGACCTCATCAAAGAAAGTTGATGTGATTGCTCCCAATATTTCAAATATTATTGCTTTTAGAAAAATAGAAGTGAAAATTTGAAAGCGAGCAAAGGACTCGAGAGCTTACTGAGAGGCTCTTATAGTTTAAATTTGCAGCATCTCCAAGCATATTGAAGGCAGTTTGGGACCCTATGTGAATTTCAGTAATTTCAAGTTGTAGACGTTCTCAACCAATGAGATTCCCCAAATATTAGCATTGAGGGGCTTGTTGTTATATGTTGAACACCAAAGACACTAGAGAGTTCTAGAGTTAATTACTATGAATACATTATATTTTTCTACAGTAACAGTAATTGTGCTCTTACAATAAAACTAAGTTGTTTCATTTGCAGATGCTTCATGCTTTCTTACTAGTATTACACGGATAAGTCATTATGATTCTAGTGTACCTTTGTTTTGTATGTGTAAATCTAGGCAAATTGTTTTCTTAGATCAACTAGTTTACTATTTTATATTCTCTGGTAAATACATTGTTTGCATTTTATTTTTGGGCACTTGATAGCTTTAGTTATTTCCTTTGCTTATATTAAATCTTATGCTCAACATGTTATGGACGAAAAATGGAAAATTCCAATTGATAAACATTTTTTTGTTGCAGAGAACCAGGGAACTGGACATTTCTGAATTGCTAGAACAATTGCCACCTTTATATATCATGGACTCCAAATGAATCTGAATCCCATCGTGTAGCCAACATACTCACAAAGTGATAAATAGGAACTAAGCTATTTTAAAACAGCAAAAGGGAGGATCACTAACCTTCAACTTGCTTGTATTTAAAATCCCTTGGATAAGTAGGCACCAATGCATTTGCTACCAACAGGATATGAGTGATATTCAAACTCTTTTTGAGGTTGCTCCAACAGAACCAAGAAATAGTCCCCGCAAAACAAATAAAAGGTTACTTTTGTCCCATATATGCCCAAAGCTTGAAAGTGGTCTCTTAAAGAATTCCATTTTCAGTGTCCTTTTATTTCAACATTGACTTCCTTTCCAAATCAGAGACAACATACAATATGTATAGTGTTGCTCATAACAAGGTCATGAAAAATGGAAAAACATTTCACCCATAGTAGATTATTAAGACAGAGTAACAGAATTGGACAACTAAAAGAAATTCTTACTAAGCATTAAAATTTAAAAGCCATCGATTCGTTTCCAAAAGGATGGTCACTTGAATGTTATCACTTAGAGTCTGTGGACAGTACAGTAGTGCTAGAATATAAATTTTGATGTGCAATAAAGTCACCATAGTGATGGAATAAAGTAGGATTCATAGCATAATGGAATATTGTCCCATATATGCCCAAAGCTTGAAAGTGGTCTCTTAAAAAATTCCATTTTTAGTGTCCTTTTATTTCAACACTGACTTCCTTTCCAAATCAGAGACAACATACAATATGTAAAGTGTTGCTCATAACAAGGTCATGAAAAATGGCAAAACATTTCACCCATAGTAGATTATCAAGACAGTCATTTTCCTGAGATCATCATTTTCCTGAAGTGTGTTTGACTGGTGCGGATACTGAGGCAGCTGTGATAGTGATTGGAAGGTTACTGTAAGTCCCAGAAATAGAGATTTGTATCCTATAGCAGATTCTAGTTTTTAGAGGTATTTAAAAAATATTATCTGTGCACAGGTGAAATCAGGTCATTGGTGTATAAGCATTTTGGTTAATTTTCTGTGGTACTGGGGACTCTCTGATGGTTTGCTGAATTCTACTATAATATTATTAGTGCATGTACTGTGCTATAATGATTGACAAATGTGTAGTGATATTTAACATGGATCATATCGTATTGTGTAATTGAAAAAGTTGACGATTTTATTATTGAATGAGCAAAGGAAGTTTATTTGGAACTCTAGATACCTGAAACCTTAAGTCAAATTACCCTAGAATACTACAAGATTGACATCCTTTTTTATATTATAGGCCTTTTCACTATTTTGAGATACTGTGTAAAAGGAAGTGCTTGGCTGTGAGGCTTATCTGTCTAATCTTAGGGTTAGATATATTTTACAATTTGATTAAATGGTTTCTTATGTGTATTACAAGGTTTCGAAATTCCATTAGTTTGTTATTTTTGCACCTCTTTTAATGCCGCAAAGCTTCAGTTCTCAAGTTATGATTATAAATATCTATGGATCTGATTTTGAAATATTTGTTTAGCTAGACAACATGCATGTGATTTTCAAGTGATTGGTTTAATTGGTACATTGGACAAACTATTTTAAAACATGCATGTTGCAGGATTTAACCTCTATAATGATAAGTTTGCTGATCAGATTTGCAGTCTATAAGGAGAATTGTGTGAGATTCTGATATTTATGATGAGTTCTGGGCGATTTTCCTGCCATGGGTTTTCAGCGTTCATGCATAAATGGCATGCCAGATAACAATTAAGCTGTCTAGTCAAATATACGAAGTATAATAAAAGGTTCACTGTTTAAATTTTAGCTTATGCCTCTTGTACTATGCAGGGAAATCTCTTGTTAATCAAGGATCAAGGAAAGTCTTCAGATGTTAACTCTTATTTTTTGAAGCCTAATTTAACAGTCAATAAAACTTCATCAAAAAGATGGCAATCTATGTGCAATGGTCGAAGATTAGTTGCTCAAATTCACTGTTCAGCTTCCCTTCAAGTAGTATGTTCTGCTGTTCTAGTGAGTATATTTTTATACATATTTCCATTTGTTTAATGTTCTAGCTAAGTTTACACACATTTGACCTCATCCTTAATATTTTTTCATTTGACTTATATTTTTGGGTCTTCTCTCTCTTGGTTGTGAATGATATTCACTGTGTCTATTTGATCTGTTGAAATTTTGATTGCTGGAGTCTCACTACCACACACCTCTCTCTGTTTTTTTCTTTCTAAAAGTAATGGTTGTTTAATAACTGTGGCAACAAAGGCATGATTTATTTATGAATCTTTGCTTTTCCCTTGAAGAGAGCTAGGTGCTCCACAGAACAACAAACCATTCAACATCAATCAGCGGTGATAAGCAAGGCTCCTGTCCAAGGTAAGAAACCTCTATTTCTATTGCATTATATCATAATCCATTTGTCTGTTTCTCTGTAGTTTGTTTCAGCGGGAGTGTTATCTGTATCTCCATTTGATTTGTTTTGCATTATCATATGAGAGTGTGTACATGTCTATATGGCAATTCTATACCAGATCCTGCATTGTATTTTTGTTCAAATTATTAGGAGACAAGAATTGCTAGCATGCACTGGGTTGCATTTTCTAGGAGATTTCTTTTGTGAATACAAATTGAGTTCAGTGCCTTTAATCATTTAATGACATTTCACTGTGATCCTGATGTACAAGTTGATGTTATTTATCTAGGCCTTCTATTCCTTAAAGGTATTGACCACTGCATAGCAGTAATCTAGTTGTTAGAATTTTGTTAATTAAACTATGATTCGACAGTGAGTCCTTTTATTCCATTATATTTTCGTTTTGATCCTTCATCAATAAACCATTCTATTTAAAATCTATATGAATGCATGCTAATGCAATTAAATCAGATGAACAAAAATTAGGAGTGATGTGGTAGGCCTCTTTGCTCCCAAGGTTCATCAAAGCTTGATGCTGAGCAATGCAAGGAAATAGAGGGTCTGTCCAAACTCAAGATCTAGGATATCAAGAAGTGTTTGGTGAATTTGAGTGCAGATAGGAAGTCTCGAATTGTACCCATTTGTATCCTAAAGCCATCGATTCGTTTCCAAAAGGATGGTCACTTGAATGTTATCACTTAGAGTCTGTGGACAGTACAGTAGTGCTAGAATATAAAGTTTGATGTGCAATAAAGTCACCATAGTGACTTAGGAGTGGCAGGTGCAGGGGTGGCTATTTACAACCCTAGAGGACCACAATAATTTACAATAATTTACTAAAACCCTAGCATTGTTTTAAGGTCCTATGTTGTGTGCAAGGCAGGTCAAAAAATTGGTGGTAATTGGAGATTCTATGGTGGTAATTCAAGAAATAATCAAGCATTCAACAACAAGACCTTCCAACCATGTCCAGATTGCTAGACAGGATTCATAGCATAATGGAATATTGTCCTTTGTCATCAAAACTCTAAAGCAAGTGACATGAAAAAGAGAGGCGTTCTTTTGTATCAGGGACAAATGACCAAAAATTAGGGAAAAAATCTTTTCACATTAACTTCCATCACAATTTTCCTAATCAACTACTGTTTGAATGTGTTAAATTTTCTAATCCCGGCAACCTGACTAATTATTTCTTGCCAGAATATTACGCAGATCTACTGAATTGAAAGCACAACTAAGATTTTATGATCCAAATGGATTTTACAAACCCGAAAAACTTATATCTTCATAAGTTGATGCAAAGGTTTCTTCAAACGGACGTCGTGTGAAATAGATGTTCTTCAATAGGTCTGCTAGATATATTCACTGTAAAATAAACTCAATATTGTTCCTCTCAAGACTTCTCTGTAATTATATTCCAAAAACAGAGATCTGCAGGTCTGAATTTGTCTTCAAAACTGCCACTATAGATCTGAATTACAAGACTGTTGCAAGGTCACATATTTCACCACAGGTCCGAATTAGAAGGGTCTGAGTTGCAGAGAATAGTCTCAGGTCCGAGCTTCTGGAAAGGACGAAGTTACAGGCCTGTTAGGGCCGAAATTTCACGCTTGAATTCAGCTCCGAAAATTTTTATTTCCACAGGTGCAAATAGGTCTGCAAGAGATATATCCTTCTAGCCCAAAATGTTGTAATTATGATCTCCCTTTTAATCTCCTTGGCCTCCTATTTTATCTCTGAATTCTCACTGTATTTTTCACCGAAATTTTCATTCCAAAATGATGAGCATGACTAGTTATTTATAGCTGTTTGTGTATGAACTGAATAGTCGTGTCTTTTGATTAAGGAGCCGACATACCGATTTGAGCCGACCTGTGCATCATTTTTGGCATTTATTTAAACCAATTTTAAGACTGATACAGGGGCCAATTTTATGGTTAAGTCTGGGCCTCAGCGCTTGATAGGAACACCATACAATATAGCGGTACTTGTTGTATCTTCTGCTGTAGTGCAGACTTGTTTTAACACCTCCTTTGTTGAACACTTGATAGTTGTAGGGGATCAACAAAATTATGTTAGATCCCTCCTTTGTGGCTCAAAGACTCTTTTTGTCATATAAAATTCTGCATGTCAAAGCCTCTCTGATCCTTCACTTCCCACAGGACATTGTCAAAGCCTCTCAGCCCTCCTGCATTCATTCAGATCACCAAACTACACATATGTTACCTGAAATAGTAGTGCTCTAGACCTCCACAAAAAAACATACATATACAGAAAAAGAGAGATTTTATTTCTGAGTAGTGGTCATTATAGGGCTCTAGTTAGCTGGATAAAACATGCATGCAGAATAGAGAAGGGAGATTTTCACCATGGAGTGTGTTGTTGCCATCATTCTTAGGTAGCTGATATGTTTTCCCATTTAGTGTGAATTCTCCATCCTTGATACGGTTGGCTACACGACCCACCAAGGCACCAAAGTAAGGT
The DNA here is from genome assembly GCA_034641835.2 of Pinus albicaulis. Taxonomy (NCBI): domain Eukaryota; kingdom Viridiplantae; phylum Streptophyta; class Pinopsida; order Pinales; family Pinaceae; genus Pinus; species Pinus albicaulis. Next base: position 1,505,013,102 of record CM076581.1, on the reverse strand, counting down.
CTACTGGAGCTCATGTTCTGCATTAATAAACAATCTCATATTCCCCATGGTAACGCATACATTTGAGATCCATTCCAATATTTGAGTAGAAACTGTAAATTTATCTTAAAATTCTAGCATATGATGGCAGTACTAATTTCCAAAGGGAAATGCAAATACATACCATGTATGAGGCAATATTGTCATAGCCAAGAAGTACGTCTGCTAGATGGCCTAAATGCATAAATACCAATACTTAATGAGCTAGCTCCCTCTGAGTAAATGATGGTAAAGCAGTTGAAGGGTAGGGTTTAGGGATGATTACCTTTAGCATCAAGGAGAGCGAGGGAGACGAGGGTAGCTCCTCAGTTGGTTAGATTTATATACAGATCGCCTCTGCGAAGTTGAAAGAAACTTGGGGCATTGATCTTTCTGTAGGGATGACCATAATGAGCCAACTTGCCTTTCCCTTCCAAATTTCTTGGATTCAATTCCCATTTGTGCCCTTGACCGCTAGCATGGAATTTGCAGAGGTGAATGAAAACCTGAATGCACAAAAAATGCAAGAGAATGGATGACGCTTTCACGATCATCGATTGATTGACTGATCAAGGGATGGATGGATAAGCTAAAGCAGAACATTCAATGATATATATAGAGAGACTCACATAGTCAATACTAGACTAGGGTGTGTCTGTATGCTTTAAGATAACGTTACGGTGTAAGACATAACATGGATTGTGTGCAACTATAGACAACCCATGCACTGTGACTACCAAAAAATGTAGTCTTTGGAATCTAAACATGTTACATTTTTGAGATTTTGTCTTATTACCCCAAATTTGTTTTTGGCCAAATCTTAATTTTGTTATTTAAAATGGAATTTTGAGTACATATATGGATTAAACACCTTGAAAAAACCCTAGAGTAGTACATTTTTGTTGTTTGTAGATTGAAGGACCTAAACTAATGCAACGTGGTTTTGTGGATGCCATTTCTAAAGTTGGGCTGGCCAAATTCCTTTTTGACCTTTCTACCACCTATATAACCAAGTAATTTTCTCTCACTTGTATAACCTTGCCTTTTTATAAAAAAAAAGATGTTCCTACACTCAAAAAATTGGCTTTTCCTGGCCATGGGGCAATTAGAATGTTGAAATTCTATAACCTTTTGGATGATTAGAAGATCCAATTTTGCCATTGCTAGCCTGAACTAAGTTCAAATTGCGGTTTTGGGTGTAAATAGTTGGTCAGTTGAAACCCATTTATCAACTGCACTGTCTCAGTAAAGCCTAGATAATATCTAAGATGAGGAGGCTGGACCTATTTCAGGCTGTTGTACTCAAGCTAACGGTCAAACATAAGGTTATGCATATACATGTGGTTCAAGGTCTCCTTTTCCTCACGTTATTCTCTATGAATTAAGGAATGTATGTTGCCAAGGAGGAACACTTGTTGGTCTAGGATCTGATACAACCAACAAGTTACTAGGAACACCCAACCGATTACTAGGATCTGATACATGCTTTAGATTGCTAGGATCTAGTCTAGGAACACCCAACAATGAGAGGTATATCCACAAACCACTCCAAGTAAGATATTAAAAGGGCTCTTGAAATGCCTCTGAATACCAAAGCACTCCAATGTTTATAATGACATATTGATGTCCAATTCAAATGCTACCTAAGGATTTCACAAAGGTTCTAATGCCTTTGTTCAAGGGTTCGTTGTATGTTTCCAAGGGTTTCAAAAAAAAACTTTCACTAGATATTAACAACCCTTATGATATTTTTTACCACCACCATTTCTGCCACAAAATTTCTGTAAGGTGAAGACACATGAAGATTTAAATTGGTTCATGCTTGAAGGAAAGATGAACTGTTCTGATTGATGGGTATTTAGAGTTTTATTGTTTTGGCTATAATTTGCATACAATGACCCTGGATGTAGTCACAAACAAGTAATAAAGATTATTGTTGTTCACAAGGCTGAAAAGTTGTCTGAAATCCCTCAAATTATCCCACAAGAAGCTTCCCAAAAACCCCACATCATTGTTGGAAACATTTGTTGATTGCACCTGTATTTTTATACTTGTTTTCATGCTGCCCTATCTGTCCAAACATTGGTATCAGAGCCATAATCGTGCTGTCATTAACCCTAGTTCTATTTTTTGGTGAAAATTTACCACAGTTGGAGGTATCAACCATTGGAAAGACCAACACTATTGGGTTCCAGAGAACCACCAATCAAAGGATATATCTACTGTTGTATCTTCTATTTAGGGCTCTTCACATGTTGCCATCGAATCTGCGGTCATTTTCTTCTATATATCATCTTCATATTGCCTCATAATCCTACAAGAGTATGTTACATGACCTCACATCCTCCCAGCAAAAGTTGATCTTATATGCCGGGTTATATTTATGCTTGGATGGTGATCTGTTTGCTTTGTTTGGAGATCATGGAGGATGACAACATGCTACTAAAAACGGTTGTATTATAACAAGATTATTGATGTCAAACTGTTCATGGAGGCTACCACCAAATACTGCAAATACTGTAATAAGGGAGACTTTCCCATGATATTTTTGGAACCTTAAAACCATGTTAAAATTGTTTGAAACATGAGCCCTAAAACTAAAACAAATGCTACAACAAAATCACTATAATGTGATGGAAGTTCTATTATAGGACTTCTCTACTGCTGCTCATACACTGTCTGAAATAATCAAGTTGAAATTTAGAACCTAACTATCGCTGGTCTAGTATGCAAAATCCAATTCCTGGCATGAGGCATATGATGAAGCCATTGGCTAGGTTACATGTTGGCAGTGTATGTTATGTTGATCTATTACTTTTTCTTTTGGTTAGAAACTGGGAACTTCACCACAACATCATACCAATATGTAAAATTTGAATTAATTGTTGTGAGACAACTAGCTTCTAGGATATTTGTTTCTATCCCATACTTTGCCATCAACATCTAAGTTGTATTACCTGTGCATGTGTTGAATGGAGTAGCTATTGTGGCATCTTTATGATTGTCCGTGTCAAACATACTATTTGACATGTCTTCTCTTTTGTGGGGAAGGTATTGCTACATTGTATTTGCTAAGGACGCATGTTCACCAAGACAAGTCAGATACTTTAAAATGTTGGATGTGTTTTGTATTATTGTTCTAGAACATATTCTCTGTCTTTGTTTTGTATTATTGTTCGAGAACATATTCTCTTTTTCTTTGTCTTTATTTCACACATTGTTTTAGGATATTTGAGTGTTTTAGGTTATTTAGGTTTTTGGCCTTGAAATTAGTGATTGAAATGCCAAATAATCACTTTATAATTGTGGATTTGCTTGTCTATTTGAGTTATTTAACATAAGCAATCTTTATAAGTAGATCTTAAGTAGATATTCTACCCTTAGCTCTATTTCAAAGTGTTGTAAGAAATTCTGAGGACCTCTTCTATTCCTTGACTCGAGGTGGTGGATTCCCATCCTGCTGAGGCCTTTCACTTTCTTCTAGTCCTTCATTTTCCATTGAATCTGATTCAAGAGATTCTCCCACTGGATCTCTCTTGGGGGATTCTTGTGGTGGTAGTCCATGTATCATTTTTAAAACTCTAATTCTTCCCTTCACCTACTTTTCATAACTTCCATAACCATTAGGTAGGGACCTGCAATGTCGATGGTGTTTTGTTTGTTTAGTAAAAGATTGTCGAGACTTTAATTTATTGAAAGTTGTAGAATTTACAATCTATGAAGTTTCAAGATATAATTTTTAAAAGTCTAATTCTTTAAAGGGTGCTAGCTCAATGGAAGAGCACCTGCTTTACAAGAAGGAGGTTGGTGGTTCGATTCCATCGTGCCCTGATATTCATATATAGGGAATGACGAAGATCAGTTTTTGGTGACGGATGTTCTTTTGACCATCACCAATGAGCTTATGGTGACATTTTTCAACCCTCACCAAAATATGAAATGGTGATGGAAAACGAATGCCACCATATATACGCATCAATAGTGACGACCATTAAAGGTCCGTCACCATAAATTGTTGTTGTTTATATGAAATGGTGAGGGTCACTATTTGTCATTATAGTCATTATCCGTGACAGACCTTGATGTCACCAATGCGTTTATAGTGACAGTCAATGAACGTCGCCATATATATGCACCAATAGTGACGGTCATGAAATGTCCATCACAAAAAATCGTTGTTGTTCATATGAAATGGTGACGGTCACTATCCGTCATTATAATCAATATTCGTGACGGACCTTGAATGTCACCATAACACATACTTTTGGCGACGCCACCTTTGGTGACGTTAAGTTTTTTGGTGACGGAGGCTATTGTCTGTCACCATTGCTCATATGAAATGGTGACGGTCACTATCCGTCACTATAAATCATTATTGGTGACGGACCTTGAATGTCACCACAACACCTATACTTTCGGCAACGCCACCTTTGGTGACGTTCAGTTTTTTGGTGACAGAAGCTATTGTCCGTCACCATTGCTCATATGAAATGGTGACGGTCACTATTCGTCACTATAAATCATTATTGGTGACGGACCTTGAATGTCACCACAACACCTATATTTTCGGCGACGCCACCTTTGGTGACGTTCAATTTTTGGTGACGAAGGCTCTTTTGACCCTCACCAATGAGCTTATGGTGACCATTTTTGCCCCTCACCAATGTGCTTTTTTCTTGTAGTGTATGGAAATGCTATAACATGTGAGAAGTAATGAACCAAAACCTCTCATTGCAATTATGAACCAAAACATAGTGCCATAACACTTACCTTATGTGACCCTGAAATATTGATTTGTGCATCAAATTTGCAGACATTAGTACATATAGACAGTGAACCTATCTACCCTACACTGATATGACCTTGAAATTTGAGTATAATTGACTGAGATATCATATTTCACGAAGTTTGATACATCGACATATTGCCAGGATGTATTGGTCTTAACATTGACACATTCAACCTCCATTGACATTGAAATTACACATAGACCACAATGAAAGATAGACCTTTGGCATTTAGACTTCACAAGTGTTTTGGGCATTGATATGTTGACCTCAGGTTAGTAGCCGTATCCAATGTCCTTGAGCTAGTTCATCCTACATCTTAAATCTTAGACCCTAAAACTTTAATTGCATTATACCAAAATGTGAAGGCTTTAAACCTTGAACCCTGCTTATTAAGAAGTATGAACCCTAAAATACCCTTTAAATACCCAAAATCCATGATGGACATTGGTTAAAATGTCGTCAAGAGATATCCAACCTGTCTACAAGGGTAGTTATGAACACAAATATTCATAAATAGCCCATTGTAAGTTCATATTCCATACTATCACCCAATTACCTTTTGAAAAGGACTAAAAGCATTGCAGTATGCTTAAATAGCCCATTGGACGTGCACATTCCATACTATGACCCAATTACCTTTTGAAAATGATTCTAAGCATTGTAGTATGCTTTAAGAAATGACCTTTTGAAAACAATTGTAAAAAAATGGTGAAACACTTGAGGAGCTTTTGGCATTATAGATAAACTGCACTTAAGGACTCTTTGATATCTCTTGAAAATACAAGAGAAATGATTCTGAGAATCATTGCAGTATGCTTTAACTGGTCTTTTGAAAATGATTCTAAGAAAAAAGGTAGCATACTTGAGGAAGTTTTGGCATTAGAGATAAACTCCACTGAAGGACACGAGATATATCTTAGAAAAATAATTTTTTTCTAAATTACTAGGAGGCTGTTGGAAAGGCTTTTGTAGCTTCATGTACATTCAAGGTCCATATATCAATTAGGGGCCTTGGTCTAATCTACACTTTGACAGAGGCAAACTTCATTTCACTATATCTATATCCAAGGAGATGAAAGTTTTTTGTGGGAAAGGGATTTGAAGATTATTGATTGTCTGTGAAAGTAATAGACCTCATTGAAATCTACCATATGTGCACTCCATATTGCTGCATCTAGAGTTGATTTCCTCCATAGGAAGTCTAATACGAGTCAAGTTGTCTTTGTGGCATAACTAATAATATATGAAAGGAATATTTTTCATGTAATAGTATTGACTAACAAGCATTCATTGCAGGAATATTAACATTCACCCATTGAAAAAATTCATTATTTAAATTTTCCAATCACTTTAGTTATTCAGATGAATCTTCCATTGAAATTGGTCAATAATTTCATAGAAAATATGGGAAAAAAATAGCAATAGGATTAATAAAAGCTGCACTTTTTTCTTGCTTGAGGTTTTACTAATAAATGCTATTAAAAACTGATTATCAAAATACACTGCAGATTGAATCCTTACCGCAGTTCAAACAATGTCATCCACTGCAATATGTGGCATCATCCATTCTATTTTTGGAGGTCAGCCTTTGTTAATTCTTGGGGTGGCTGAACCTATTGTGCTTATGTATACATTCATGTACAACTTTGCCAAAGATAGAGAATACTTAGGCCCAAAGTTGTTTTTGGCTTGGACAGGGTGGTATGTACTTCAAATTTGATCACCTTGTGTCAACAAGTTACAAATTCATTCTAAATTGCAATAGTAGAATGTTTGATACGTGCAGTACGATGTATTCCTGTAGTATTTTTATTAAGAACAGTAGAGATTTATGCAAATAAGTGTGCATTCACATTAAATAACTACAAGTACTCTCCTGATTATACACAAGGTATGTCTGTGGACTGCATTCTTGTTGGTTTTGCTGGGCATTCTGGGTGCATGCTCAATTATCAACATGTTCACCCGGGTAGCTGGAGAACTTTTTGGGATGCTTTTTTTCAGAGAACTTATCAGTGAGATGAGTTTTTTGTTTAGATTTAAAAAGAGTCTTTAGTAGGTTATGCAATTAAGGCACACTCAAACCTAAAGGATTTTCTCTTGGCCTTAAGTAGTCTTCTGCTAATTGCATATTATTTGTGCTCATCACATTTTATATTAATTTAAACAGCATAGTAAGCAGCGTAAAAGAGAGGCAGAAATTTGATTGTGTGCCATGTTAGGTTCTGGAAATTCTATAACATGTGAGAAGTAATGAACGAAAACCTCTCATTGCAATTATGAACCAAAACATAGTACCATAACACTTACCTTATGTGACCCTGAGATATTGATTTGTGCATCAAATTTGTGGACATTAGTACACATAGACAGTGAACCTATCTACCCTACACTGATATGACGTTGAAATTTGAGTATCCTTAACTGAGATATCATATTTGACGAAGACTGATACATTGACATATTGCCACTATGTATTGGTCTTAACATTGATACATTCAACCTCCATTGACATTGAAATTACACATAGACCACAATGTGAGATAGACCTTTGGCATTGAGACTTCACAAGTGTTTTGGGCATTGATATGTTGACCTCAGGTTAGTAGCATCATTAATGGGATTAAAAGAAAAGTGAGAAGTAGAAAGAGCTTCATTAATGGGATTAAAGACCATCACCCTAGTTTTACTAACTTAAGCACCAGGTGTCTAATATCACAAACCAACCTAAGGAGTCAACCTGACACTAAAATATTCCTAGGGATGAGGCCAAAAGAACTGCTTGATCTACAAAAAGGAGCAGTGACATCAAAACATGATGAGGAATCACACTATCATTAGCATATGCAAGCTCCTTAAGGACTTGTTCCATCTTATCAATTTAGATTCCAAAGTGTAAGAGAGAGAGTGCATATGTTCCTAATAAGCCAAATGTGTGCTTCCTTGAGCATCAAAAACAAGGGAATAAGAAAAATATCAAAATGAAGAAAGAAGTTGGCTAACACTGAACAAAAGTAATCAAAAATATTATTCTCAGAGGATTAATATATGGTCCTCAATTATCAATAATTCCAGTATTTTGTTTGTGTCAAAGGCCTAAAATCAGTTTAATCACCAGTCTACTTCAGCTGGTTTCGTCTAACCTTGGTGAACTTCAAATATCTTGTTTTGAAGATTTTGAGGCTTGAGCCTAATTTCTTTGGAGCTTCTTGCAGTCGTCACATCAAGCCCAGTTTTACTAATAAGGCTTGTTAAGATCATCACTTACATCCTCTGTTGCATATAAAAACAACCATTGTTTGCAAAGAGTCTTGAAGAAATAGTCTAGTTTCAATTTTGTGAGCAATTCTGAACTGCTTGCATTCATATTTGATATTTACATACTGACAGGTTAATATCTACTTGTCAAATAGTAACAGTTATGGGGGACTCAGGTTATGTAACTGCGTTAACTATAAGAAATCTTAGACATATTAATTTGGATAAGTCTAAGTCTGTGCCATGTGAAATACTACCATCAGGTTTATTTCAGCAGACCAGACTTCTATCCAGAGGTTCTTTCCCAAGATTAACAAAGCCATCTTGGAGTTTAAAGGCTTATACTGAGTGAGCTAAGTACCCTAAACTTTAAACAAATCTTTTATAGATTTCCTCTATCTTTAGAGTGTTAATCCTCAAAGGGAAAAATGAGGATGAGCATCAAAAGAGAAATGAAGTAGTGGGAGTGACTAATTGAAATATCCATATAGTCTATATGGCTGAACTAATCGAAAGAAGCGAACTTGTTAGAAAAACAAAACATAAAGAAAGGGTACCTATCACATCTTGAAGTGGTCACCCAATTAGTGGAATCTATATAAGCAAGAGGTAAACCTAAAGATAAATTTAATGTAAAGCGGTTAGGCCCCAAACTCTTCTTAAACAATGACACACTAAGAGGAAGATTCCATGTAGAAAATTTCACTAAAGCATAATAATGTGAACTCTTTCCACTCATATAACGAAGACTTCATCACACCATACAAAATTATGGATTTTATGACAGCATCAAAGAGCCTCATCCTAAAAGGATATCCTAAAAGTGAATTTAGAAATATTGCGAATGTGAATGAGAAGAATACCCTTTGCACCAAGACACTATAAGAGAGACATGTAAATTGCACTCCTAAAGGCTATGCATTAGTTGTTCTCTACAAGAAAAGTGAGAAGTAGAAAGAGCTTCATTAATGGGATTAAAGACCATCACCCTAGTTTTACTAACTTTAGCACCAGGTGTCTAATATCACAAAACCAACCTAAGGAGTCAACCTGACACTAAAATCTTCCTAGGGATGAGGCCAAAAGAACTGCTTGATCTGCAAAAAGGAGCAGTGACATCAAAACATGATGAGGAATCACACTATCATTAGCATATGCAAGCTCCTTAAGGAATTGTTCTAGCTTATCAATTTAGATTCCAAAGTGTAAGAGAGAGAGTGCATATGTGCCTGATAAGCCAAATGTGTGCTTCCTTGAGCATCAAAAACAAAGGAATAAGAAAAATATCAAAATGAAGAAAGAAGCTGGCTAACACTGAAAAAAAGTAATCAAAAATATTAGTCTCAGAGAATTAATATATGGTCCTCAATTATCACTAATTCCAGCATTTTGTTTGTGTCAAAGGTCTAAAATCAGTTCAATCACCAGTCTACTTCAGCTGGTTCCATCCAACCTTGGTGAACTTCAAATATCTTGTTTTGAAGATTTTGAGGCTTGAGCCTAATTTCTTCGGAGCTTGTTGCAATCGTCACATCAAGCCCAGTTTTACCAATAAGGCTTGTTAAGATCATCACATACATCCTCTGTTGCATATAAAAACAACCATTGTTTGCAAAGAGTCTTGAAGAAATAGTCTAGTTTCGATTTTGTGAGCGATTCTAAACTGCTTGCATTCATATTTGATATTTACATACTGACAGGTTAATATCTACTTGTCAAATAGTAACAGTTATGGGGGACTTAGGTTATGTAACTGCATTAACTATAAGAAATCTCATACATATTAATATGGATAAGTCTAAGTCTGTGCCATGTGAAATACTACCATCGGGTTTATTTCAGCAGACCAGACTTCTATCCAGAGGTTCTTTCCCAAGATTAACAAAACCATCTTGGAGTTTAAAGGATTATGCTGAGTGAGATAAGTACCTTAAACTTTAAACAAATGTTTTATATATTTCCTCTATCTTTAGAGTGTTAATCCTCAAAGGGAAAAGATGAGGATGGGCATCAAAAGAGAAATGAAGTAGTGGGAGTGACTAATTGAAATATCCATACAGTCTATATGGCTGAACTAATCAAAAGAAGTGAACTTGTTAGAAAAACAAAACATAAAGAAAGGGTACCTATCACATCTTGAAGTGGTCACCCAATTAGTGGAATCTATATAAGAAAGAGGTAAATCTAAAGATAAATTGAATGTAAAGCGGTTAGGTCCCAAACTCTACTTAAACAATGACACGCTAAGAGGAAGATTCCATGTAGAAAATTGCACTAAAGCATAATAATGTGAACTCTTTCCACTCATATAACCAAGACTTCATCACACCATACAAAATTATGGATTTTATGACAGCATCAAAGAGCCTCATCCTAAAAAGATATCCTAAAAGTGAATCTAGAAATATTGCGAACGTGAATGAGAAGCATACCCTTTGCACCAAGACACTATAAGAGAGACATGTAAATTGCACTCCTAAATGCTATGCATTAGTTGTTCTCTACAAGAAAAGTGATAAGTAGAAAGAGCTTCATTAATGGGATTAAAGACCATCACCCTAGTTTTACTAACTTTAGCACCAAGTGTCTAATATCACAAAACCAACCTAAGGAGTCAACCTGACACTAAAATATTCCTAGGGATGAGGCTAAAAGAACTGCTTGATCTGCAAAAGGGAGCAGTGACATCAAAACATGATGAGGAATCACACTCTCATTAGCATATGCAAGCTCCTTAAGGACTTGTTCCAGCTTATCAATTTAGATTCCAAAGTGTAAGAGAGAGTGCATATGTGCCTGATAAGCCAAATGTGTGCTTCCTTGAGCATCAAAAACAAAGGAATAAGAAAAATATCAAAATGAAGAAAGAAGTTGGAAAATATCTATCATTAGCAAGTGCAGGATGGATAATTTAAATGGTTTCATAGTTGTTTAAGCCTTAATTGAAAGGGATTCTGGCTATCATAAAAAATAACAGAAAGCTTGCAACCCTTACACAACATTTACAAAGCATGATAAGACAATATATATCCAGCGTGATAAGGTTTATATATCCAGCTTACAAACAATAACCAAACAGTAGCAAGAACATTGCAGTACATTTGATGTAAAAAACATATAGCTTAGAGAAGTATAATAGTAATCATGTATCCAACATCTTAACCATGATATTAATCACAAGTAAGCTATCACAATCTGCGTCTAGAATCCTCAAATGTTTGGGATAGTAATTTACCAATTCATTGTTCTCTCTCAATCATTGATCAATTCAATGTCACTACTCTTCCAACATATAAAAGTGTTAAGTGCATCTGCTAAATACTCGCATTGACTACTTCTACGTTTAAGCTTAATTTCACATTCCGAATCAACCAAGATTGATTGTGGGCACACAAAATAATATCCTTCTCCTAATACTTCTCCATTGGGCATGACAAAATTTGGTTCAGTGTTTTTTATGTAACCCTTTGCAACCTTCACTTGACCATTAAAATATGTATGTGAACATTTTTTCCCCTTCAATCCTGTATTTGAAGGTAGTAATTGTGGTTGACCCTCCAAATAAACAAATTCTTGTAAGATTCCATAGAATAAAAAGATAATATTAAAAAAGAAAATAAACAAGTATAAAACTTACCCATGTTATTGAATCACCAATTGGGTCATGAACAAGTTGTCCTGAAGTTAATGGAGTTTGTTCTAGTGAAGCCTGACTAGGACTTAAGGAACTCTGCTAAAAAATAAATAGTTTGAATCCGATACCATGAAATCAGAAGATGAATGGTTAAGCTACAGAAATAATATTTCATTAATTACATATCTACAACAATACAATCCTGTTCATATTGGCATTGCGCTTTTAAAATTTCAATCTTCAAAGATGGCATACATCAACAATTAAATAGCCTACATGTAGTTCTTACATTGTTGGTTGGTTCTGGATTAACTCGACCATTTTCTTTTCCCGCCTCCATGGAAGCTTTCCATTGCATTAATTCTTCAACAGCTGCCTTCAATATTCAAGTTCCTTGTCTTTTTCTTTGAATTTTTCTTCTGTATTATGTAATTGCCTCTTGTAAGCGTGCTCTTTTCCAAAAAAATCAGTTGGAGTAACCCCATAGCCAACCCCACATACACGACCCCTCCTCTCAGGTCCCAAAACTATTGCAATGGCATCTTCGTTTGTTGCATATGCAGGAGACACTGAATAATTTTTTATCGATTCAATTTGTTTCTAGAAAAGACAACATTTCAACAAAAGCATGTAAGAAACATCATTAATATTTAAAAAAGAAAAAAATTAAATAGATACAAGAATAGGTCGGGAACTTACTATTCTCTCTGCACTAAATGATGACATTGGAGTGCCATCCTTCTTCCTATGACATTTCATCCACACATCAGCCTTAGTTACAGGCGCATCATTTTGATTGCAAGTTTGATTCTAGTCACAAAAATTACAATGGTGTAGATAATTATATTGGAAATTGGTGATTTTGAACAAAAAAAGGACTTGGTTACAACTTACAAGGTCATGTTCAACTCTACAGTAACCTCTGCGGCGAGAAGTGTGGGTCTCTGGTTCTAATGCCCTATTTTCCTGATTGACTTTTTCCTTCTCCTGCAACTCAATAAAAAATGGATTCTTAGATTGAAATTGATTATATGCAAGGATTCAAATTCAAATCTCATTTAATGATAATAAGTAGATTTGTCATTAATTTTTACTTTGAATTTAGGGTCAGATCGTATTCTAACAAATTCAATCCAATCGGTTTCATTTACTCCGATAGGAACATTTGTCATCCTCTCCTCATCCATGTTGTATTTCAAATAATAATTTTTATACAAATTATATCTGTAAGTTCTCAAGCATTGAGATATTGCTTTATAATACCATTGCTTTGCTGACAAGTCTATTTGGTAGGTACGCTACAATAGATAAACAACGAATTATTAGATACAAATACTTAATTGAAATTAAACTTATCATACACACGTTCACATACACCAATGAAATTTAGAAAAAAATCCAATAATAATTTGGTTGATACTCACATTGATTGCACTCCATATGTCTTTTTTAAGTGCTTCAGGCACTTGTTTCCATTCCATGTGTTTGATGCCTACAATCTCTCTTGCAAGGACACCTAAAAAGGAGGATAATTTCTCTGACTGTGGACCAACAGGTTGTCCCCTCTCATTAAATTTAATTTCAGGCAATGCAGAGGCCTCTGTAGTGTTTCCAAAGAGGCATTTTGTTGGTCCCCTACCCTTCCTTTTCACATTTGTTGTACTATGGGCTTAAATACTTGGATCTTCCCCTTCCAAGCCATGCTCTTGTTGTGGTTGTTCTTGCTCCATATCATGATCTAGTTGTGATGTTTCTTGCTCCAAACCATAAATTTGTTGTGATGGTACGTGCTGAGAATTTTCTGGAAAACAAATCACACCTTTTGAGACAATAACAATATGAATCTCTTAACATAAAATCTTGAAGTATTTATACAAGAAATATAAAGTTGAAAAATGATCATACCTTCCAATGGTTCATCCACATTTTTCTCAAGAATATGTGCATTAGAATTGGTGTTGACACTAAACCAACTAGATTCATGTTGTAATGGCGAAACAGATCCTGGTGCTCTCTTTTGTGGGTGTTTTTTGATGATGCCACATTGAATGTTGTCATTTTTTTTTGGTAATGTGGCTTGAATTTGTGGTTTTACTCACTGCTAAAAGTGATTTCTTACGATGTCTTTCATTCTTATTGGATACCTACACATATATATTGCGACACTTAATAAAATTTAGTAAGAGATCACTTAAAGTAGAAAAGAAAACACAATAATTGTTAAAAAAGCATTGACGTCCAAAACGAAAAATAATTTCTTACCTCGGTATGGATATCCGCGGATAAACCGCATAACAAAAAAAGCATTTTTATTAGCAAATCCTTGTCATTTCATAACAATTCAATTCAGATCATAAGAGTTCAATTTCATTTTTGTTCTTAAAGAGAAGTATGAGTTGTAAAATTTTATAGTCTAAAGCCACAACGACATTACCATTCCAGGGAAGAAATTGCAGGGTGGTGTGAATGGGTTCACATATAACAATAATTGAGGAGTTATTTTGCCTAAAGATAAACAGTAAACTATTTCCATGTAAACAACTAGGCTAAAAAAAGTAAAAAACAATTGCTATGTGAACAACTAGGCTGAAATAACCATTACAGAAGTCCAATATAAAAAAAGAAAGAGAGAAAAGCATCTAACGGTAATCATGTTGAGTGAAACACTTGAATGATATATTGTAGCAATGGATGCCATGTGCATGTCAATAAAACTCCCAAAGCCATTGTGGTTATCATTCTATGGATTCCAAAAAAGGCAACTAAACAATAGAGGCTCATACTTTTAAGGAATAAACCCTAGTTTCTCTGGAATCTGTTTATATTCATCTTCATGTGACTACCTTTTAGGCTTCTACATAAAATGTGTAGCATACATTATTGTAAAGAGACCTGTTGTGTCATCGAGCATCATTAAATAAGGATTACAATTTTAATTCTAAGTGAAATAGTTTAGGAATGAGGGTTAGACACAGATAAAACAAGATGGAATTGGTAGTTGAACAACAGTAGAAGAGAAAATTGCACAGGTCATTGAACAACAGTAGAAGAGACAACTGCACGCTAACATACTGGGCTTCTTGTTGAAAAAGGCAAAGGAAAAGTCTACCATATACAAAATTATGAAATTCAATGGGTTATTGTAAGTAGTCCAATTATATAAGAGATTCAAAGTAGTCCAGATTCTTGATGTTGTTGGGCCTTTGTTTATAATTTAGGGACTTGAAGAACTATATAAATTAATGCAGGTCCATCTATTGACAATAATCTATAGCGATTTTCAATACGTCAAGTTACTTTCTATGCCAAATAAATTCTGAAACTAATGAAGATAATGTAATAAAAGTGCTAACATAAAAACGTAATAGTGCAACGTTAAGATTTATGGTAGAGACAACCAGCATAACATTTGCTTGCAAGTCTCATTTTTTTTTGAATTTTTGATTAAGGAAAAGCTAAGATGGGCTAACAAATTTCTCTTTAATAACTTATCCATTTTTTAAAATTCTTTCCTTAATAATCACCTGCAATAAAAATATACAAAACAACCATATATATAAAAGAAACCAGGGAATACTAGAATTAACAAGGATTTATTCAAACGTTCTTAAGGCATGATAGTGTTTCTTGATAGCACATGCTTCTTGGGTATTTACGGCTTATGAATTACAACCATGGAAGACAACCAATTATATACAAAAAACCAGGACTGGTTATATGACACAACTTCAAAATTGACATCAGAAATGATATGATTTTCACCCCAAAATGTTGTTTGAAATTGGGACAAAATAGGGACAAATTATATAGGGTTCATCTTGAAGTTTCGGTTGATCAATATGGCAGATATATAATTTAGGGATTTAAAGAATTATATAAATTAACGCAAGTCCATCTGTTGACAATAACCTACAACAATTTGCAATACTTCTAGTTACTTTCTATGCCAAATAAATTCTGAAACTACTGAAAATAATGTCTTAATAAAAGTGCTAACAGAAAAACGTAATAGTAAACAAACATAATATTCATCAAAAATTGAAAACGCAGTATTATAACAAAAAAAAACCCCCAAAAAAACTTATATTTGGAAATCTGTATTGATCGTTAAAACTTACTTCTATGAAAATATTGAACATCTAGAAGGTGAATGAATAATATGGATGCTAATTCGGAAATCTTGTGACTGAAAATATTGGTATTCTCACATTAAAAGACACTATATTGAATATTATTTCAAAATAAAAATTTGTAAACAGTTTTTTGGCAGGTTGAATGAAATCTGTTGTCACCGGTATAAAAGTCTCAAATTGCAGAGCAGTGCTATGCAAACGAAAAACATGATATAGGGATTTCAATTTAAATAAAAACCAAAAGAGAAAAAGAAAGAAGGAAAGCAATGGTGCAACGCTAACATTTCTGGCAGAGACAACCAACATAACATTTTCTTGCAAGTCTTAATGTTGTTGTCACCGAGAGCAGTGCTATGCAATCGAAAAACGTGATATAGGGATTTCAATTTAAATAAAAACCAAAAGAGAAAAAAACAGAAGGAAAGCAATGGTTCAACGCTAATATTTCTGGCAGAGACAACCAGCATAACATTTGCTTGCAAGTCTCAATTTCTTTTTGAATTTTTTATTAAGAAACACAAGTAATTTGATGATGTATATGATTTTTGTACACTAGAAATTTGCTGTGTTTGCTGAGGAACTGCTAATTGTAGTTTTGATGGAAGGGATTAGCATGCAAACATCTAAAACTGTGGAGGCAATCCAGAATTAAATGTAGATGGCATGGTTTTGCCTCATAAAAATGGTGGAGGCAATCAAGAATTAAAGCACATGCAACCGAGCCGAACATCACATGCAGTTGAGCCGAACATATTGAGGATAGATGTCACCAACATGATTCGGGACCGATGTCACCAGCACAATAAAAAGGTTGACGAACCCAAAAAAACATTGATTCAAAAAAATAGACTTATCTACCTAAATATACATGCACACCTGCTTCACACAAAGAAAAAAAAAGACAGCTACAACGTCCAAAATCACAAAAAAACAACTTAAAATAATTCAACATAAATTTACCTCTTTTCATTTCTTCTTCTTGTAGTCATGGCGCTCTTACTTTTTAGTAACTCCAATAACACATCTTCAAACAAATTTTTATTGAATAGAAATGAGTTCTATTCTCAATTTAAATAGTAAAAAACCCTAAAAATATTGGTGGGAAATATAACTCCTAATAAAAATGGTGGGAAATCTAAAAATAGCAAGAAATCTAAATAGTGATTTCATTGGATAAGAATGAGTTATATTCTCAATTTAAACAAAATGGAAATTAGAAACTCTTAAAAATAATATTGGGAAATCTATATCATAATTTCATTGAATAGTAATGACTTTTATTCTCAATTTAAACCAGATTATAAAAAAAAAGGTAGGAAACTCCGGAAAACATTAGTGCGAAATCTAAATCCTAATAAACATGATAGGAATTCTAAAAATTTTTTACTCTTATGACATTCTTGAGATGTTTCCACTTCTGCAATTGTGCTTCCAAATATGTGAACTGAACAATAAAACACACCTTAAAATACATGAATCTTGTCTCTCAATGTGTGAAAGAAAAGGTAAACCAACTAGCTATGACGTTCTTCTTTTATACATGAGACCCTTGACTATGCCATGAAATCCCCCAAAATCTTCTTAAAGCATGGGAGCTCCTCTTCATGCACGAAGCTAGTGGAATATGACAAGTTATCCAAAATTAATCCAAATATGTGATTTGTGCCCTAGGAAATGTGAATTAAGGTACCCTCGGTGGAAAAACATGCATAAATATTTGTTGCTTAGTGCCTTTAAATGTGAGATGTTGCCACTTGTCAATTGTGCCTCTTGTTGATGATGAAACCGACACCCTAGTTTTGTAAGGATCACTAAGTATCATTTTGTGTCAACCCACGGTCGTTTCCATTGTCACCTTAGCAACGAATCCTCTCACTTTAGATTAATTATTGAATCCTAGGGGTGTCCTAAAGCACAAATTTATGGGGAACTCTTTTATGTGACTAGATCACTAGCTAGCATTGAAAACCATCTTTACATTGTATGGTTCAACATCTTGATGATTCCTGTTCTATTGACCACAAATTTTGTATTCATTATTGCTTTCATCACAACACCTAAAATAGATATTGATGGTGTTCATAAGCCTATTTATAGTTGTGATAAGTGGATTAGGGGCCCCCTTATCACAACCCATAACCGCTAATACGTTTACTCCCTTAGCAAAGGGGGCCCAAGGGTGTACTTGTAGGGGAATTGAGACCAAATTTGGGGGATCATAACATTAGGAAAAGTGGAATGACATAACCAAAAAGTTTCTTTGGGGGGGCGGGTGGGTATCTTATGGTGTCTTTAATGGGCCAAGGGGACACAAGGGTAGCATGTATGTGTAGAAGTCAGAGGTGCAAGCATGGTTTACTAAGATCTATAATCCTAGCATTAGAGAATGAGAAGGGGGCTTAAGACCTAATTTCATAGGGCCTGGAGGACCTAGAGGGAAGGAAATGAGAGAAATTGATAGGGGAACCCAAAATCATGGTGATAAGGGTCTAGTTCCCCTAACCACTTCCCTCTGAACAACTCTGAATTTCTAAGAGTCGCAAGGGTTAGGGATGTTTTCAAAGATGGCTGCCCCTTCTGCTGCCAGTTTACCAATAGGGAAAAGAGTATCTTTGAAGATCAACTGATTTCTTGCAATCCACATTCCCCAGGCAATCAAGAGGGGCATAGTTCTAACTTTGTCATTAGGAGCTTCTTGCCACCATCTTTGCCATGCTTCTGAGAGCAACTGGCCTTCCTATCTCTGAGGAATATTTGTCATCCTCAGCGTTTCATTCCAAAGGCTGATGGTAAAGGGGCAAGAGAGAAAAACGTGTTGCATTGATTCTTCACTGTCTTTGCACAGAGAGCACCACCCTGGACCATTTTTCCATTTTTTTTGAAGGAAATCCCAGGTGGGGACTTTCTTATGAGGAATACACCAGAAAAACAATCTTGTCTTAGCCAGCCCTTTTAGCTTCCACAATGGTTTTGACCACCAAACGGGATCCTCCCACCCATTCTGAGACATCAACCAAGCATAACCTAGCTTAAGGGTATACGTACCAGTCTGAGAGTGCACCCACCGCAACTCATCGTTACTGTCAGTAATTCAGATATGGGAATTCAGTAGGCCAAATCTATAGTTCTCCCATTCCTCAAACCATCTTTCCTCCAAGAATAGAGAATTCCCAGACAACCATTCTTGTCTCCAAATAAAAGAATTTCCAAATTCAGCTACTTGGTTTAGGAAATGCAACCCTCTATTATTAAGGTGCTCGATCACGTCTCTCGAGAGCACAAAAGAACCCATACAACCCACCCAAGGATATCGACCCAGTCTGACCAATCTCCCATCCCCAACATTCCAGGTCAAACCTTGTTCAATAATTTCTATAGCTGCCACTAAAGCCTTCCACACTACCGACGAATTCTTGAACGATTCTTGAGGCAGTCTGAGCCATACAAGAGTTAGCATAGGGTCTATGTATTTCCTCCTTGTTACCGAAGTCCAGAGGTTCTCCGTAGTGATTATTATCCAAGCTAGTTTTGCCGCTAGAGACCTTGAGAAGGGAAAGAGGTCCTTTATTCCCTAGCCATCCCAACTTTTTGGCCTGAATAATTTTTCCCACGCAACCCAAGGGGTTACGTGTTCCGACTTGGAGCTTGCCCATAGGAATCTGCTACAGATTTTGTTGATCTTCATCAGAATACTTTTTGGCACCCAAATGAGGCTAGCCCAGTAAAATGAAATTGCCATCACCACAGATTTGATTAGAACCAACCTCCCTGCTTTGGACAGCCATTTGAAACTCCAATGATTCATCTTGTTATCAATTTTATCTAAGAGCCATTTCCAATCCTGAATCCGATAATTATCTGGCTTAAGAAAGAAGCCCAGATACTTAAAGGAGTCCTGTAGAGTTTTAAGTTCAAAGTGAAGGTAGTCTTTTATTCTGTCCACTTCCACCCTTGAGAGCCCTGCAGTGGTCAGGGAATATTTTTGGCCATTTATACTTAGTCCAGTCGGTTTTAGAAAAATGTCTAGGATCTTCTTTAAACACCGACAATATTTTATACTCCTGCTACTAAACAACAAGATTTCATCTACAAAGAGGAGATGGGTTACCCAGAGGTTGACCGCTACTTCAATACCTTTGAGCTCCCCTTGTCTCTTAGCCTCGTGAATCATTAAAATGATGCCTTCAGCAGCCAATAGAAAAATAAGGGGGGAGAGAGGGCACCCTTGATGAAGGCCCCTTTGTGGGTTGAATAAATCATAGGCTACACCATTTATAAGGACAATGATCGACGAAGAAGTGACACACCCCATAATCCATCTTACAAAATCATATCTGAAGCTAAGATGTGTCAACAAGAGTCTTAAAAACATCCAGTTGATCCTATCATAGGCCTTAGAGAGGTCAATTTTTACTATAGATCCTTTTTTCCCACTCTTTTTGAGGCTGTGGAGGGTTTCTTGAGCTACCCCCACTGCTTCATGGATTTGCCTTCCATCCAAAAAGGCGAATTGCTCTACATAAATGTTCTTGGAGAGAAAGGGTTTCAACCTGGAGGCAATAACTTTAGCAATAATCTTGTATAAGTAAGTACACAATGAAATGGGACGAAATTCATTAAGCGAAACAAGATGGTCAGACTTAGGAATGAGAGTTAAAAAATTGGCATTGAAAGGTTGATAGATAGAGCCAGAAACCATAGACTCTTCAATAACCGCAACCAGCTCATCTGCAAACAATTCAAAGAAATGTAGGAAAAATTCTACTGTATTGAATGAGGGGGAGGGGGGGGGGTATCTTATGGTGTCTTGAACGGGCCAAGGGGATGCAAGGGTAGCATGTATGTGTAGAAGTCAGAGGTGCAAACATGGTTTACTAAGATCTATAATCCTAGCGTTAGAGAATGAAAAGGGGGCTTAGGACCTAATTTCATAGGGCCTAGGGGACCTAGAGGGAAGGCAGCGAGAGTTATTGATAGGGGAACCCCAAATAGTGGTGATAAGGGGATTAGGAGTCCAATTATCACAAAACATAAGCCCTTAACCCATAACCACTAAATTCCCTATCCCCTTAACCCCCAATCCATATTTCCTTAACCCCTGCACTCATAAATCATAACCCATAAACCCCTTTATTCATTAAATCTTATGACATTAACCCCTAACTTATATTAATCCATGAACCTCCTAAGCCATAAATCCTTATCCTCTTAACCTGTGACCCTTAACCCCTAAACACCTTAACTACTAACCCCTTAACCACTAACACCTAAATCTCCTAAATATTGAGTCCTTAAACACTAAATCCTCTGACCCTAAATCCCTTTGGCCCTTGACGCTTGACCCTTGAAGCCCTTAACCACTAAGTATCCAAAGCCAAAAAAAACACCCCAAACCAGCAAATTGACCTCCTAGGAGAATCCTTCATCTCTAATTGAGCTTATTAGAAACATTATCTGATTCTTAGAGAACTAGGTACTAGTTACGAGGATATGTGTTTGTGTGTAATGCCATTATTATCATGTATACTAAATGTAGACAATTGGATAATTTTCAAAGCCTCGATTTGAATTACTCACAATATCTACACTTCATCACGTTGAGATTGAGCTTGTAGTGATCTCTCACATAAGGAGTTGTAAATGAAAAGGAGCAAGCTCCAATTACAGGGAGGGCTTAAAGAGTTTAAGGAAGAGCAGGGTTAAGGAGATAAGAGTGGGAGCATAGTCCCAGTTACTTAAAACCTTTTTTCCAAAATTTCCTACTATGTTTCTGGCATACTTTTTCCTTGTCCTATTGACCACAATTTTTGTATTCATTATTGCTTTCACCACAACACCTACAATAGATATTGATGGTGTTCATAAGCCTATTTCTAGTTGTGATAAGTGGATTAGGGGCTCCCTTATCACAACCCATAACCCCTAATACGTTTACTCCCTTAGCCAAGGGGACCCAAGGGTGTACTTGTAGGGTCATTGAGACCAAATTTGGGGGGTCATAACATTAGGAAAAGTGGAATGACATAACAAAAAAATTTCTGGGGGGGGTATCTTATGGTGTCTTAAACAAGCCAAGGGGACACAAGAGTAGCATGTATGTGTAGAAGTCAAAGGTGCCAGCATGGTTTACTAAGATCTATAATCCTAGCATTAGAGAATGAGAAGGGGCCCTAGGACCTAATTTCATAGGGCCTAGGGGACCTAGAGGGAAGGCAACGAGTTAAATTGATAAGAGAACCCAAAATAATGGTGATAATGGGATTAGGAGTCCAATTATCACAAAACATAAGCCCTTAACCCATAACCACTAAATTCCCCACCCCCTTAACCCCTGCACTCATAAATCATAACCCATATACCCCTTCATTCATTAAATCTTATGACATTAACCCCTAACCTATATTAATCCATGAACCTCCTAAGCCATAAATCCTTATCCTCTTAACCTGTGACCATTAACCCCTAACACTTCACCCCTAAAAACCTTAACTACTAACCCCTTAACCACTAAAAGTAAAAAACCTCAAACCAGCAAATTGACCTCCCAGGAGAATCCTTCATCTCTAACTGAGCATATTAGAAACATTAATTGTTTCTTAGAGAACTAGGTACTAGTTAAGAGGATATTTGTTTGTGGGTAATGCCATTATTATCATGTATACCAAATGTAGACAATTGGATAATTTGCAATACCTCATTTTGAATTACTCACAATATCTACACTTCATCATGTTGAGATGGAGCTTGTAGTGTTCTCTCACATAAGGAGTTGTAAATGTAAAGGAGCAAGCTCCCATTAGAGGGCCTATTTGTGTGGGAGTGTTGGAGGCAGAGTGTTTTCTAGACTTCCATCGAGTTTTTTCACAAATTTTGTCATAGTTGGGCGTGATTGTGGAGGTCCCGTTGAGGAAACCAAAGAGACAAAAGCGATTGTAGATTCGTCATGAGGAGGCTGCGCATCATTTTGAGGAGCAGCAAGGGGTGGTTCCCTATTGAGATCGAACTCTGGGGGGCCATGGTGGTAGAGGGCCGAGTCAGAATTTCAAACACCAGCCTAGATCAAGCAGCACGCACAAGCTCCCGTGTAAAAACTATATTCCCTAATATAGTTTTCATTGATGCTCTAATTAAACTAACATTAAACTAACATTATTACTTTATGGGTCTTCGACATCATCAAATATTAAATATAACTTCTATTTGAATTGAACTTCTGTTTTTGAAATAAAAATAAAGCTTAATGAAAACCAAAAATACTAGCTGACCTCCTTTTACTCAAATAAAAATAAAACTTAATGAAAACCAAAGCCAACATAGAAATTTCTTTATAATTTTTTACTACCTATTAAAATCTAATTTGGCTGCTAATCTAAACTCTAAATGGACCTATTAAAATTTATTCCTAGATGTGAAATGACCTCTTTTGCTCAAATAAAAATAGTAGATGACCTCCTTTTGCTTAAATAAAATTAGAGCTTTATGAAAATCAAAACGACTATTGCAATTGCTTTATAAGATTTTGGTACCTCTTAAAATTTAATTTCGGGTGGCTTCTTAAAATTTAATTTCGGCGGCTTCTTAAAATTTAATTTCCGGCGGCTATTTTCCCTTGTTCAGGTTCGGGACAGAGTTCGGTGATCTTTAACAATATTTATGATTTTGGCGCAGATTCCATACCCTTCTATTCTTCGCTGCACTCTGGATTCGACTATATTTTTTACGCGATTTTATTATATCAGATTTGGTTTAACTCTTTTTCCAGCTTTAATGGAGATATTATTCTCCTGATTTGGGGGTTTCTCTGCAATTCGGAGAAGAAAACATGTGGTCCGTTGCCAGCATATGGAGATAAAATTGCAACCTTCGACAACTCAGAGAGGGAGAGTGTGTATTGATAAGTTATAAAGGTATTTTCCAGATATATATGATTTTTATAGTTAAAATTTCAATAGATTTAAACTTGTATACAGAATTATGTAGAAGGCAACGATAGGGTTGACAAGATTTTATAAAATCAATCATATTTTTTTTTCGTGCTTAGCAAGACCAGGCACTCCTTAGAGCTACTCCCATACGGTGATTGTCCCTTACTTTTGTTGTAGGAATTAGTCCTTACGGCCCCTCCAACAAGCCTAATACAGACATGCGTTATCCCTGTAATAACTACAGTGCCTGAGACTCTCTTAAACAATAAATATGCCACCCCTTTTGGTACCAAAACAACCCTACTATCAACGTATTTACACAGCTACTCCTCGGCCCTGTTATATCTTCTAATCTGACCTCAAAACAACCATTTCAGGCTTCAGTATTTTCTTCTTCAAGATGTGGCTTACATCAGAAGGTGTTTTACTCCTAAATATTTTTGCTTGGATGTTATCTTAGCCTCCCTAACCTTCTATTTATACGCAATATAAAGGCTTCATTTGGGTGTCCAAATTCGCTTGACAAGTTGTCACATGGCTTATTAACATCAAGCCAACGTAGACTCTTCTTTAGTTGAACCTTTTGCTCCTTGATCTAGACACCCACAACTCCCTCTGAGTTGCTTCGCTGACCACAGTATGATTCACTATCCCTTAAAGTAGCTAAGATTCTCTCTGATACCATGTTTCTTTTCCACGATCTTGGGTCTAGGATAGTGTCTTAAAATATTTCACGCTACCAAACCAATAATCACAATGATACTACTTTGCACAAAAAAATATAAATAGCAGTAAATCTACCAATGCAAAAAATATAGAAAGCTTCTTACAATTTTTAACCCAACTTCATTATATTAATCAACATATGATACAACAGTCTAGGGATCCCGTACCAAGGATAGTGGCCTTCATACACCCATTGATACAAGATACAAAATTGGGTTTGGTGTTAGTCCATCGACAACCAATCTGCTCGTTTATGAAAAATTCTCAATCTTCTCATTGCTGCTCCTCAGTTACTTAGGGACTTCAAATCACTATGGTCTTCCTATGCTGCACCGATGAAGGCCAACATAGGGCATGAAGGGCTACCACCTATCGCTGCAAGATGTCTATATTTCATAATGAACACAGGCTACGAGGATTTCCCATCATCTGTTGTAGAAGTTCTCTACACACAAGTCTAGGGATACAAAAAACTGCTCTTGGTTGATCAGACGCTTGAACTCTAGCAACCACCGAGGTCCATGAAGATGGTGCACACTGGGCCCCAACATGGGTACTATCACACTGTCCTCCAACATACCATCAATGCAAAAGCCACGTTCACTTGGTCCACTCTCACGTTGCCCTCCAGCAGACCACGAGTGACCAATACTTGTTGTAGCATCTACCTCTGGCTAGGGCATCCTCACACTTAGGAAATCCTCCTCGTGGCTACCAAGAGACTTCTCTAACAGTCCTGTCCTAGGACACCCATTACTTCATTGCGATATATGGTCCTAGTTTGTGTTTCTTAACACCCAAGAGAACCCCAACACATAGCTCCCACAAGTTGCATATGAATTTGATCCTATCACCAATCATTACACTGGTTAGGGCTTCTAACCAACACGTTAGCCATCCCTTCTTCGCTTCCGCAGGCTGTACGAAAATGTTCCAACTGTCCAAACTAGGACCAACAATTTAACACAAAAACATATCTTCTCATGTTTTGGTACCCTGTTGTATTCTGAAGTCTGGTTAGGGCTTAGCCACAATCCATGTCAGCCCTCTCAACACGTGCTAACAATCATTTCTATCAATGTGGCTTGCCTTCACCCTAGAGTTTCTCCCCTACGCTGATTGTCCCTTAGTTATGTTGTAGGAATTAGGGCATCATTCAATTCTGAGTACACAGAACTCCTAGGCCATTAGGCCTTCTATGACATTCTGATATGTTGCCTTGTTGACTAGACAAACTTGCTAGATAGTTCCTAAACAGTGGAAGCTTGCATGACAAGTTTTGTTTTCTGGTTCGAGCGTTGCTAGACATACAATTTGTGCATCTATAGATTTTTTCTGCATGCCCAGAATAATATCTTCTTTGCAACAGAAAGGTGTGCAATCCATAGTAGGTATTTGATACATACCTTGTAAAAACATGGACCGTCCTTTATGCCAACGACTCCCTAACATAGTAGCATACGCTTCCATTCTATCAGCGTACCAATTTTAGATATCTCCAGTCTTGTTGCCCTCATCAGAATAATTACTAATGATCTAATCATGAATTGCCAAGTGTGTCCACCTTCTGTTGTACAAGGTCTTTTATGACAACAAGTCCAAGTCACCTTGTCACCTTCGCACATCATAAATATGACAAGCACATGATCCAAACACTGCCCCATAAATCATGGACCCAACACACCTCCACAAGACACTGTTGTAATACAGTTTGCATTGTTAGATAGGGCACGTACTGCAGCCCCAATTTCATCACACAGTCAGTGAACAAACCCTTCTACAGTTGCGGTTTACCTAGGAGGGGTTCCTTCAATGCCATACTACCTCCTTAGGTTGTTTTCCACTCTTTGACAAACCTCTAATTTGACTGAGCTGTGTGCTATGCCCTGTGGCCTAGCACCACAAATTCAAATCATGTCCAATCTTGCTCAGAGAAGGTGACTTCCTTTTGTTGTCCTTCAGGACCTTCAAACAATATTTAAACCCTT
The DNA here is from genome assembly GCA_034641835.2 of Pinus albicaulis. NCBI lineage: Eukaryota > Viridiplantae > Streptophyta > Pinopsida > Pinales > Pinaceae > Pinus > Pinus albicaulis. Next base: position 1,504,986,630 of record CM076581.1, on the reverse strand, counting down.
AAATATGCCCAGACATTGCTTCAAATCTAGTGGTTGTCGTCCTGTGACGGAGAAGTATTCTTCCTTGGCTTCCACATGCTGCTAGATAAATGATGCAAATCTGACCCTAAACTAGGATCCAACATACATCAAGATGCACCCAAAATGCATACTTCAGCTCCCTTTTTTAGGGTCTGCTCCATGCTGCAAATCTGGACTGGTTAGGGAAAAAAACATAGTCCCTAACACCCTTTAATTTTGGAAAATAAATGCTCCTTAGAGCTGTGTCTATCTCTTCCTTGAAGGTCATGACACTTAGATGTAGGTCTGAGCTATTTCTAGCCCTTAAGCAGTCCCCGAACCTCCTTAATCTCTGCTACAGGCTTTAGTGAAACCTCACAGGCCTTCGACACTTTTGTTTATAGACAAACCACCCATCAAATAGTCCATAAAGACGTCTTTCCTACTGTTAGAGTCAGCCTTTGCAGCATTTCTCCAGTGATCAAACATGCTCTTATAAAGTGATTTTAAGGTGTCAAGGTCAAATTTTGTCATTTCAATGAGTCTTCAAGCAAAATTTGGTCACTAGGCATTAGGTCTAGGGGTTGCTTTTACTCCTGTCAAAGTTGTCCAAATGTCGGTCCATGTCACCATTCAGCTGAGTGTACCATCATTCAGAGGGTTTTCATCATCATGTCAAGTTCCATTGGGTCATTTTACATCTTGTTCATGCTTTAGTTGTGCCTAGGTAAGGTCCATTTCCCTCTCCTAGGGTTTTGGAGGTAATTTCTCTTGGATGGTCAAATCATTGGAAAAACTTGTATCCTGATGTTCATACACCTTCCCCCATCATTAATGTACCTTATTAAACACTTCCCATCACTGAGATCCCCCAAATTCCTCATTTTTGCACAAACCCTAGTTTCTTGCCACAACTTGGCAATTTTCTAGGCTAGGCCTGTGTTTTGCCCTTTTGGACCCCTTCCCCTCACTCAATCTCTGAGATTACACTTTCCCCTACTTCCTAACATCCCTCCCTACTTCCCAAAATTTCCCCAAGAATTTAGAAGCCCCTTATCCCCTTCATTTCGCTTCATTTCGACAAAATCCCTTGTTTCACACATCGGGATAAGTTTCACTCAAAAGATGTTTCAGAGCAATAAAAGATGAATTTTGGAAAAATGAGAGAGGTTTTTCTCCAAAACATGCCAAGGAATAAAAAATTCCTTCACTTTTTACACAGGTATAATGGTTTTGGATAAATGTCAAGAATATCGTTGCCTCAGGAGAATTGATGCACTTGCAGGAAGTAGTGTTGGGAGATTTGAGTTTTGACAGGGTAAATGAACTCCAAATTGAAAAATTCCACTTGGGTTGGAAATTAGACTCCAAGAGCTTTCCAATTAGCTATCACAAGCCCAATTTTCACACTGGGAAGGCCTCCAAAAGCCTCCTGCAAAATGCACTATGTAGCGCGCTACGCATATAAAGTGCGCGCTACGCATAGGGCCAAAACACAAAATTTTTGCCACTGCTCTTCAAAATTCAAATTCTCTCAGTCTCCTTTGCCCCATGTAAGTTTAAATCATCTTGATATTATCTTTGGTCAGTTTTTGGAGTTTTTTGAAGATTGGTTGTAAGAGTTTGAATGTTGAAGAACACAAACCCTACTCTCTTGTTAAAAATGACTCTTATATGGTTGGAGTTTGATTGTTAAATTTTGATTTTGGTGCCAATTGGTTCAAATTCCATTTCACACATGTGGCTCATTTCTCATCACTGAAATATTTTCATTCATTATTGTCAATCCCTTTTCTCCTTATATCCTAAAATACCACTCATATCACTCGTTCACATTCCCCAATTCTTTTATACACTGACTTTTCCCATTCTCCATTTACGAAGCCTAACTATCATTGCAAGGGTTTTTTCTTTGTTCTACATCACCTTATACTCCTTCCTATTCTCTTGTCAAAACCCATGTAGTCAAGCAGTGATTGTTGTCCATTCAAACTCATTTGACAGAACCCTTATCATTGTGGCTTTCCTATAGCACCTTGATACACATGTGACACATTTGGGATTGGAGCATACACCAAAATATTGATTTCATCATAACCATATCAGCATACTTTTCATACACATTGTGACACCATGACAGAGACCGACACATCACAACAGAGACAGTGTTTTCACTACTGAAACTGCATGCACCAGGAGGATACTGAAACGAGGTGAAACACATGATCCACTCCGGATTTTGGCCAAGGCTTCGTTGTCTAGGCATGATACATGATGGAGGGTCTTCACTCCAAATTTGAGAAAATTCGGAGAAATTTTTGTCATTTTGAAATATTTTGGTCTCAAAACAGATTTTTCAGCTATACGAGTAGCGCATCGACGCGCTCGCTTATGATTGGGACACTTGCTGGAGGAAAAAATTATATTTTTCATTTTTTCGTGGCAATTTATGCATGCTCCAGTATGGCCAAAGCATTTGACTAAGTTCTGGATGATCAAAAGGGCCAAAAACACCATGAAAACCACCTTTCTACCACCTTTTGCACCAGAAGGAAGTACTTCTTGGAGAATGAAGTTTTGGAGGGGAAACTGAGCTCCAAATTGAAAAATTCCACTTGGGTTAGATAGCCAACATCCAGGTCTTTCCAACGAGCTATCATGAGCTCAATTTGGACTCCAATAAGTGCCCCAAAAGTAGGTTGGAAGGCGCGCTACGCATATGGCTTAGGCGCGCTACACACATAGATTTTTGGTCAATTTTTCACCTTCCAGCTCAGGATTTCGGCCAGTTGGACCAGTTTTGATTGTGGATGTAATTTTTGAGTTATCTTGATGTAATTTTGTGGTTGGCATGTAACTTGGGCTCAATTTTACCTATTCTAGAAGATTCACTCCTAAAAAAGTAAAAATCAAGTGTAAGAATCAGTTTCCTTCCTTTTAGAGGCAAGTTGGTTGGTTGCCTAGATTCTAGCTCCTTGTTTAGAATTAGTTGAAACTACTCCTAGAAGGAGGAATTCGACCCCTAGAGGTGTGGGAAGGGGTTAGGATGGTCTATATGATGTAATTTCTCAATAATTTTCAGAGGTTGGATAGGTTGGACTCTTGGGAAGATTTTTGCACACTATTGTACATATTTTTCATATTTTGGCTAAGGAAAGATCAGAGGTTTTGCAGCACCTGTTGGGATTCTTGTGGCTTTCAGTTCTTGATGGTGTTTTCTCTCATTTTATTTTAAGTTCTTTCATGTTTAATGTATGCCATTCCCTTCTTATGCTTCTGAAACTAAATGAATGAGTAAATGAGGTTGAATCCATTGATTTCAGTGCTCTGCCTTTGAATTTGTTTAGTTTTACATGTTTTCGCCTGTTTGGAGAGGATCCATGTTCCCCCTTGCCCTCTTCAGCTCCTTGTCGCTCTGATCCATCCATATACCCAATCAAAAGCATCAAGACTATTGCCTACCTCGCCCCAACTCGAATTCTGCAAAGATCTGGCCTTATCCCCGGACCCAAAATTGTTTTCCCATCTTTTCAACAAAAAACCCAAAAAATCAAAATCAAACTTTCCTATCTCTTTACTAGCCTAAAATCAGTATTCATTATAAGTCATCTCAGCCCCTTTGAAAACCTTTTGCCGAGATAGACCCGGAGAGAGCCCTCTCCTGTCCTCGTAGGGCTAGCTACGAGGCTGAGCGTGGTTTGATGTAGCCTTGAGTTTTACCTTATTTCAGCCTAAGGTAGATTTTAGCGCTAACATAGTGGCGACCATACTGGGGAAGAATTGGTTTGCTTGTTAGTGTTATTTGATTTATAGCTACAGATGGAGTCTGAAGTCACGCCAGGTAGCCTTCGAACTGCTCTTGCTCTGCGAGTGCATAGTAGATAAACGCTGCTTCAGTCGATCTCCGGTCTAGCTTGTAATCATAACACTTAACTTATAAATTGCCCCAGTACGTGTATCAAGTTCAGATCTGATTGTTGATGGTGGACAGCAGTCAGACACCGCAAGGCTGAAATCATTCACCTGGTGACTTCATTCACTGAACAATCCAGAAATCGATGCTTCATGGTGACTTCACTGTAGGGAGATCAGTAGCTGTGAGATTTTCAAGATGGACCGAATCACGAGAAGATATGCTCCCATGAGCCGAGATCACATTCCAGGTTTTCCGAATAAGATGCCCAAGGTAGATTGGTCAAGGAATCTGCCTACGTTTAACAATGATGGTAAGAAAGATGCTGCTTTACATCTGGTTAGATTTCATATGCATATTCGCAAGTTGAAATTGGATTTTCCTGAAGATTTCTTGATGAAGATATTCCTGGCCACTCTGGAAGGTGAAGCCCAATCTTGGTATGAAAATTTGCCGTTGGCCTGTATTTACTGTTTAAAGGATTTTCATGCCCTGTTCCTTGAAAGATATCAAGTATCTTATCCATCATTAAATTTAGTTCATGACTGTTGCAAACATGCTTCTACTTTTATTGAAAGCCTTGAGAAATATTATGAAGATGATAATTTCATAGATGATGAGATCATGGAAGCCCTGTGTGAAAATCCATTTCAGCAGCATAAAGACGATCATGAAAATTTGCAGCAGGATCAAGATTTTAGTGCGGTGGAAGATGAAGAAATTGTGTATCTTGACAGTGAACAGGAATTACATGAAATGGATCAGCAGTATGAGGAAAAGATGTATACTCCTTCACTTGAAATCAATGAAGACAATCACTGTTTGAGCAAAAGAAAACAAAAGGTATTATCTCCTCTGTCTGAAGATGAGATAGATCAGTTATTAAAAGGTCATGTTCCAGCTCAAGTTAACACAGATCTGCAGTGTGCACATGGTCAAGAAGGTGATGGTGGAACTTCTTCCTTTTCTGAAAAGGAGGACAGTCCTGTAAGCAGCTTTTTAGATCAGCAAGTTGAAGATGTCTATATGGCTGAAAATGATGAAAGAGAAGAGCTTGTTTCAGATCTGCCTACAGAAGAAGACAACATGCAAGAAAGTCCAGTTTCAATTTCAGAATTTGATAATGTCAGGACAGTTATTTCAGTTTTAGATTCAGATTGTGATAACCAAGCATACCTTGTGCTAAATCCCATGAAAGAGATTTTTTCTATTGAAGTCATCTGGAAAGAAGACAACAGAGGTATGGATTCAAATGTTTTCAGTTCATTAGAACACAGCCTTCAGAAAGAAGCCATCCAGTTAGTTCATGAAAAACAAGATGAGATCTTCATTCAAGTAAGTGAAATAGTTCCTTTGGATGAAATTAGGGTAGATGATAGAAATGTCATGTTTGAGCTTCAAGAACCATTCGAAGTTTCTTTTCTCATGATTGATGACTGTAATGAAAATATGGCTGTCCTATCATATGAAGATGACCTATCATATATTCAGACTACAGAAGATCAGATCATTCAAGATTCCCTTTCAGTTTCTTCTTCATATGTTTCATGTGTTGAAATGTTTTCACAAGAGGAGATCTGCTCATCTACCTGTTCAGAGTTTTTTGAAGCCTAGGAACATATTGTTACTAAAGTACATGATGAAGGAAGATCAGAATTAGAAGCAAAAGACACCTTGTTCTTTCAGCATGAGGTAAATCTTCATGTTTTTCAGGATCCTCTGGCAGGTTTGTTGCAGTCATCAGTGAAGGTGTTTATTTTAGTGTTCAGTGATGAAGGAGATCATGGTCAATTATGTTTTTTGGTGCCTAGTTATCAGTTTGTATTGTTGACCATTAGATTTGATCGGGAGAATCAGTCAAGAAGCCATCTGCTTGACTGGTTACATTGGAAAGCCAATTATACATTATTGTACATATTTCATTAGTATGCAGGTGGTTGTCATCATGATTCCAAATCTTGATGGACTGCTGCCTTTTTTCCAAAATCTTTGTAAATTCTTGTTTTAAGTCAGTCATGAGTCATTTGTGTTTGGTCTGTTGAGTCAGTTTTTTCAAGTTATTTCAGTTTACCATCGAGTCGGTTTGAGTCAAGTTTCAGTCAAATTTTCATTCAATAAATGTGTCAAAGGTTTTGTGTTATTCATTCAAATAATGATTCCATCGCCCAATGGATGAAGGCACTGGTCTGCTCTCCCAAAGATCTGCAGATTCTTGGCACCTCCAAGGAGCTACCATCCCCATTGGAGCCAATGTTAGAGTCAGCCTTTGCAACCTTCCTCCAGTGATCAAACATGCTCTTATAAAGTGATTTTAAGGTGTCAAGGTCAAATTTTGTCATTTCAATGAGTCTTCAAGCAAAATTTGGTCACTAGGCATTAGGTCTAGGGGTTGCTTTTACTCCTGTCAAAGTTGTCCAAATGTCGGTTCATGTCACCATTCAGCTGAGTGTACCATCATTCAGAGGGTTTTCATCATCATTTCAGGTTCCATTGGGTCATTTTACATCTTGTTCATGCTTCAGTTGTGCCTTGGTAAGGTCCATTTCCCTCTCCTAGGGTTTTGGAGGTAATTTCTCTTGGATGGTCAAATCATCGGCAAAACTTGTATCCTGATGTTCACACACCTTCCCCTATCATTAATGTACCTTATTAAACACTTCCTATCCCTGAGATCCCCCAAATTCCTCATTTTTCCACAAACCCTAGTTTCTTGCCACAACTTGGCAATTTTCTAGGCTAGGCCTGTGTTTTGCCCTTTTGGACCCCTTCCCCTCACTCGATCTCTGAGATTCTACTTTCCCCTGCTTCCTAACATCCCTCCCTACTTCCAAAAATTTCCCCAAGAATTTAGAAGCCCCTTATTCCCTTCATTTCGCTTCATTTCGACAAAATCCCTTGTTTCACACATCGGGATAGGTTTCATTCAAATGATGTTTCAGAGCAATAAAAGATGAATTTTTTGAAATTGAGAGAGGTTTTTGTCTAAAACATGACAAAGAAGAAAAACCTCCTTCACTTTTTACACAGGTGTCATGGTTTTAGAGAGATGTCAAGAATACCGTTGCCTCAGGAGAATTGATGCACCTGTTGGTAGTAGTGTTGGGAGATTTTCTTTCTGACAGGGTAAATGAACTCAAAATTGAACAATTCCACTTGGGTTGGAAATTAGACTCCAATATATTTCCAACGAGCTATCACACGCTCAATTTGGACACCAGGAAGGCCTCCAAAAGCCTCTTGTAAAATACACTATGTAGCGCGCTACGCATATAAAGTGCGCGCTACGCATTGGGCCAGAACTCAAAACTTTTGCCACTGCTCTTCAAAATTCAAATTCTCTCAGTCTCCTTTGCCTCATGTAAGTTTTAATCATCTTGCTATTATCTTTGGTCAGTGTTTGGAGTTGTTTGAAGATCGGTTGTAAGAGTATGAATGTTGAAGAACACAAACCCTACTCTCTTGTAAAGAAATGCCTCTTTAGGGTTTGAATTTGATTGTTAAATTTTGATTTTAGTGCCAATTAGTTCAAATTACATTTCACACATGTGGCTCATTTCTCATCACTGAAATATTTTCATTCATTATTTTCAATCCCTTTTCTCCTTATATCCTAAATACCACTCATATCACTCGTTCACATTCCCAAATTTTGTTCACATTCCCAATTCTTTCATACACTCACTTTTCCCATTCTCCATTTGCCAAAGCCTAACTATCATTGTAAGGAGCTGTTTCTTTGTTCTAAATCACCTTATACTCCTTCTTATTCTCTTGTCAAACCCCATGTAGTGGCAGTGATTGTTGTCATTCAATTTCATTTGTGAACCCTTATCAGAATCATTGTGGCTTTCCCTGTGTAGCACCTTTATACACATGTGATACATTTGGGATTGGATCATACACCAAAATATTGTTTTCATCATAACCATATCGGCATACTTTTCATACACATTGTGACACCATGTCGAACCGACACATCTGCCCGAGAGACGAGTGTTTTCACTGCGGCTTGCATGCACCCGGAAGGATGCGACGAGGTGAAACACCTGATCCACTCTGGATTTTGGCTGAGGCTTTGTTGGCTGGGAATGATACATGATGGAGGGTCTTTGCTCTGAATTCGAGAAAATTCAGAGAATTTTTTTTCATTTTGAAATATTTTGGTCTCAAAACCGATTTTTCAGCCATACGAGTAGCGCGTCGACGCGCTCACTTATGATTGGGACACTTGCTGGAGGAAAAATTTATATTTTTGGATTTTTCATGGTAATTTATGCATGCTCCAGTATGGCAAAAGAATTTCACCAAGTTATGGATGATCAAAAGGGCCAAAAACACCATGAAAACCACCTTTCTGCCACCTTTTGCACCAACAGGAAGTACTTCTGGGAGAATGACGTTTTGGAGGGGCAAATGAGCTCCAAATTGGGAAATTCCACTTGGGTTGGATATAAAACATCCAGGGCTTTCCAACGAGCTATCATGAGCTCAATTTGGATTCCGAGAAGTGCCCCAAAATTAGGGTGAAAGGCGTGCTACGCATATGGCTTAGGCGCGCTACGCATATAGATTTTTGGTCAATTTTTCACCTTCCAGCTCAGGATTTCGGCCAGTTGGACCAGTTTTGATTGTGGATGTAATTTTTGAGTTATCTTGATGTAATTTTGTGGTTGGCATGTAACTTGGGCTCACTTTTACCTATTCTATAAGATTCACTCCTAAAAAAGTAAAAATCAAGTGTAAGAATCAGTTTCCTTCCTTTTAGAGGCAAGTTGTTTGGCTGCCTAGATTCTAGCTCCTTGTTTAGAATTAGTTGAAACTGCTCCTAGAAGGAGAAATTCGACCCCTAGAGGTGTGGGAAGGGGTTAGGATGGTCTATATGATGTAATTTCTCAATCATTTCAGAGGTTGGATAGGTTGGACTCTTGGGAAGATTTTGGCACACTATTGTAGATATTTTTCATATTTTGGCTAAGGAAAGATCAGAGGTTTTGCAGCACCTGTTGGGATTCTTGTGGCTTTCAGTTCTTGATGGTGTTTTATCTCAGTTTATTGTAAGTTCTTTCATGTTTAATGTATGCCACTCCCTTCTTATGCTTCTGAAACTAAATAAATAAGTAAATGAGGTTGAATCCATTGTTTTAGTGCTCTGCCTTTGAATTTGTTTAGTTTTACATGTTTTTTCCTGTTTGGAGAGGATCCATGTTCTTCCTTGCCCTCTTCAGCTCCTTGTCATTCTGATCCATCCATACACTTGATCAAAAGCATCAAGACTACTGCCTACCTCACCCCAACTCGAAATCTGCAAAGATATGGCCTTATCCCCGGACCCAAAATTGTTTTCCTTTCTTTTCAACAAAAAACCCAAAAAATCAAAATAAAAATTTCCTATCTCTTGACTAGCCTAAAATTAGTATTCCTTGTTCATTATAAGTCATCTTAGCCCCTCTGAAAACCTTTTTCCGAGATAGACCCGGAGAGAGCCCTCTCCTGTCCTCGTAGGGCTAGCTACGAGGCTGAGTGTGGTTTGATGTAGCCTTGAGCTTTACCTTATTTTAGCCTAAGGTAGATTTTAGCGCTAACACCTATCTTGACCCTCTGAAAGTCCATTGACCCTCCTAAATTGACCCTAAAACAATCACCTATGCCTACCTGTTCTTGAACTTCATTTTTTGTGGCTAAGACAGAGACTTAGTCTCTCCTCCACAAGCTATTCACTTGTGATTATGTTGCACAATGGATCAATAGATCAGATATTTGAAATTCAACAAAAATTGGGCATTGTCTTCCCAATAAAGCTCTGATACCATGTTAATTTCTGAACATTTTCTATGCCATTTTAGATTAGGGCACACAATACTGAAGGAGATAGAACATATTAATAGATCGATGGAAGACAAGCCAAAACAGAGATAATGAATGGTTGCGTTACAGCGATCAAAAGGATGCTTCTACCAACAAAGTCTCCAATAGGTCATTCAGCCAAGCATGTCACACATAACCCCAGAATAACCCAAACAAAGAACACTCCATAAATACGCAGCACCAAGAATGCAACTCCATCGCTATCAAGAGAGAAGAAAATCCTCCACACAATGTGTGTCTAATGAACTCCAAGTCTCTCTATTATATAGGCATCTTTTGAGGTGTGTGACACGCCCTTTAAGACATTTAAGTCTATATTATATTCAAGGCCAACCTAGCACATAAGTGGAATAAATTCAAAGTCCCTCTTAATTAGGGACCTCAAACAACAGTGGTGAGACACCTAGTTGCTCATGAAGAATTCCTGTCCTCGATGTCATGGATTTCGATATTGAGGAATCTCCAACCTTTTAGCTTTATAGGGCATAGATCATCCATCACTTTCATCCTGAGTCATGTCAGCCATCAGAAAGTGATTCATCAGACTTCCTTATCTGGTCCACTGTTATGCCATGCTACTTTCCTTGGAGTACTCCACCAAGGGTCGAGTCCTCCAATCTGTATCCAAACTCATCAAAGACAACGTGGCTGGTCTACGTGAAAGTGCATCAGCTACCACGTTGTTCTTCCCCTTGACATACTCAATTTCAAAGTCATAAGTTGGATCTTGCTGATCCACTTCTGCTGCCTCTCCTGTAGTTGTTTCTGCTCCAAAAAGAACTTGAGGTTGTTGTGATCAGTCCTCACCTTGAACCTGTTACCCTCTAAGTACTGTCGAAATTTTGCCAATGCATGCATAATGGCCTGCATCTCCTTGTCGTATATAGGATACAACTGCTCATGAGGAAGGAGATTCCAACTCTCATAGGCTATAGGGTGGCCTCCCTGCATCAAAACTGTGTCGATACCCTCTCCTGATGCATCACACTCTAAAACAAAAGGCTGCGTAAAATTTGGCAACGCAAGCACTGGGCAGCTGCTCATAACCTCCTTGAGCTTGTCAAAGGCCTGCTGCACTATATCTATCCAACTGAATGCCCCCTTCTTCGTCAAATCTGTAAGGGGCACAACAAGCTAAGAGAAAATCTTGACTAACTTCTTGTAATAAGTGCATATACCAACAAATCCTCGAAGTTCCATCACGTTTCTCGGCTCTGGCCAATCTCTGATGGCCCTGATCTTTTCCTCGTGGACCCTCACATCGTCCACTCCTATGATGTGACCCAAATACAACATCTCCATCAACCCAAACTCACACTTGGAGAGCTTAGCATAGAACTGTTGCTCCTCCAAGATATGTAGCACTGCCTCTATATGCTGGAGATGCTCCTCCCAAGTCCTATTATATATCAGTATATCATCGAAAAATACCAACACAAACTTCCTCAGATGACTGCGGAAGATATGGTTCATGCATGATTGGAAAGTAGCTGGGGCATTGGTTAGCTCGAAAGGCATAACCAAGAACTCAAAGTGGCCAAAATGGAACCTTAAAGCGGTCTTGGGAATGTCATGTTCCCTCACGCGAATCCGGTGGTACCCAGATCTCAAGTCGATATTTGAGAAGAACTGTGCTCCTCTCAACTCATCCATTAGCTCATCTATCCATGGTATGGGGTACTTGTTCTTCATGGTCTTCTTATTCAGGGCCCTGTAATCAATGCACATTCTCAATGTGTCGTCCTTCTTCTTCACCAACACCACTGAAGAAGCAAAAGGACTGGTGCTAGGCTGAATGTGTCCAAGAGCCAGCAACTCCTGGATGGCTCGCTCAATCTCATCTCGATAGGCTTTGGGGTGCCTATAAGGTGTGGTAATAACAACATGGATGCCCTGCTCTAGCTCAATAGTGTGCTCAAACCCCTGATTTGGTGGTTGTCCCGGTGGTATCTCCCCAAACGCCTTATCATATCTGTCAAGGATGGCTCGTATATCTGGATGAACTGTCTGCCCAGTAATCCCTCCCTCTAATGCCCGCAACTCAACCACCCACTCTATGTCTCCCTTCTGGAAGTCTACCTCCATTCGGTGAGCTGAAACAGTCTGGAGTGGGTAAGGGTGCATCCCACGTATCTTCTCATGCTTCCCGATCTTCTTATCATCCCACTCCATCTCCAAGGCCTCCCAATTTGTGGTGACCTTCCCCAAAGTAATCAGCCACTAAACACTGAGAATCCATCGAAGCTTTCTATTGGTATGCCTCTCCGCTCAACCATATGTGCATCGATGAAGTTGTGGGTTGCCCCATTGTCTACCAAAATCGAAACTCGTTGCCCCCGTACTGTCCCTCAGACACGCAGCGTCAAATACTTGGGTACTCCTCGCAATGCTGCAAGGGTTCCCCCTATGGGTGCAAAAGCTGCACCTCCTGCTCTTGGAAGTGGAGGTGGCAAATGGTCCTACGCTGTCTGACTGTCTCTTGCCTCTCCATCCTCATACTCATCCTCTTCCCTGCTGCTCTCGGAGAATACCTCGATTAAATGTGCTTTGCCCACAGCACATCTGTGTCCTGGTGCCCACAGCTCCTGACAGGTAAAGCACAACCTCTTCTTCTTCAACTCCCTCCTAGCATCATCATCTAGCTGTACCCTACCTCGATTCCCCTTTGGAGGCGGAATCCTCACATCCTTCCCCTTTGGCTGGAAAGCCTATCTCTAGGGGCAAGGTGTCCTGGTCCTGGGTAAGGCATCCTGCAAATCCCAGGTCCTGCCAATGGCATCCTGGAGTGCGACTGGTCTAGTGGATCTGACTAGACCCCGAAGTGGCTCTGCTAACCCCTCAACAAACATGTAGATCATCCATGTTGCAGATAGATCTGGCACCATCACTGAAACCCTCAGGAAATCTACAATACACGTCTCCGGGCTCCCGGTCTATTTGAGCCTCGTCAGCTCAACAAAATGCTCCTCTGGATCCCTCTAGTCAAATCTCTCTATCAGTCTCTGGGTGAACTCGGCATATGTGGTCACTTTTGAACGCTCGAGTGTCACCATCCCATGGAACCACCAGTCCTGGGCCTCACCATCCAAATGCAGCGTAGCCACCTTGATGGCCTCCGACTCTGCCATCTGGTTAAGCTAGAAATATATATCCAGCTTCTCCACCCAAGACTTTGTCAAACTGTTTGATGAGTCATCAAACGTTGGAAAATGGAATCGGCTCGCTGTACGCCGTGTGTCCCCTTCATGATAATGTTGGTGCCATCTGTGATGATTGCGGGGTCTAATGTCCCGCTGGAGCTGAACAAAATCTCTGAATGAAAGGGCATCCCTGAACTCTTGCCCATATGCCTGGTACTCAACGAATAGTCACCCATGTGACCAGGATCTGGCTCATGCTGTACTCCTGCCCCTGTGTCTGCACCCAGAAAGGTGGGCATAGTGGAATGTGTGGGTGCATGTGATGCTTGGTGCAAAGTGGCATCTTGCTCTGGCAAATGATGGGATGTGCCCATCCCCTCACCAACATGGAAACCCATTGGGGTTTCACGCAGTCTAGCCTCCATAGCAGTGAATCTCTGACCCATCACCTCAATCTGTCTTGCCAGATCCTACACTAATTTGAGGAGTGCCTCCCCAAACTGTTTTGCCTCACTATCATCTGACATTGGATTTTTCTGTTCTGCGTCCACCACCCTAGCACAGTCACCCTCTCCGCAGGTGTTCTCCAACCTACACTCAATATATCTATACTTCCTACCTCTGTAGCAGATGTAAGGTTTCTCCCTCGGTGTCATAGACAATTAGCTCCACAGGTTGAGCTAGATCTATGCTCTGATACCACTGTAATATCCCATTTCAGGGATATCTCTAAAACACAAGAAAAACAGAGATGGACTGGGAGGGAATTTACCAGATATTTCACCTCTGAAAAGAGGGTGAGATCTGGAGGCTATCTGGCCCTTTCTAGACTATGTCTAAGAGTATGGGGAAAACACACCAAGTGGTATAGTACTGGAATGCTCAAGGAGAAAAATAATTGTAGTGCAAGCATACAATAACATATATATATAGAACATGAACAGATACTCAAGAAATGCTAAGAGAATGCTGAGCCATTTTATTATGTTGAGAAATATAAGTGAGTACAATAGGTGATCAGAGTGATGGCACCTAGACTTTCTCAAGGCAAGCGAAGAAATACTCTCAGAATGCTGATGGAATGGCTTCTCTCTGATCTGCGTCCTAACTGTTGGAAAAATGTTGTGTAGCTGCTACTGCTGGAACAAGATGAGTATCTGGGGCTGCTCCCCTACTCGAAATAAGTTGAAACTCTGGAATCAGCCTCTACTCACCAAACCCAGAAAAACCTAGAGAGCATTTCTGGAATGACCAACCCCAAAAAATCACCCACTTGAGGATCTACGCTATCCTCCAAGGCTCTGGGCTAAGGCTGAATGGAAACCACCAAAACACGGCCACAAACTCTGCCAAAATCCTCCCACAGGCAAGGGCTGGCCCCTTGCTCAATCTCCAAGCTAAAAACCTCCGAAAGAAACCCAATCCGGAGCTCCCCAGAAATGAACTGCGTCCTCCCTCTCAAGACTGTGTAGTCTATGGATGCACTGCTCCTCCGCAAAATCCAAACTCCAATCCTCCTGCAAAATACTGATGGGAAAACCTCACTCGAGTAGGCACTCGAAGTCCCTTGAGGCTGAGGATGAGATCTCCGAATGGAAACACTCGGTGCACTAAACAGTGCTGCAGACTAGCTAAACAACCAGCGTGCTCAAGAAGTCGAAATGACCAGCTCAATATCATAAACATCGAATGACCAAAATGAGGAGGCTCTCCCTCTATATAGTGTTAGCCTCTCTCAAACCCTAAGGCTCACCTCCTCCAACATAGCCTCCCTTTGCCACGTGCTCCATCTTGGCCTACACAGTCCCTCCATGTGGTCTACGTGGGCTCCCTCTCTATGTGGTTTCTTGGCCCCCTTGGCTCACTTAAGTTACAACGTTTTTCTACTAGGGAGTGCACTTTTTATTTTTTGAGTGAGTTATGTCCCCCTCTAATCACTTTTATTTATAATCTAACTACATAAGGCAAAATTGAACAAAATCGAATATTCCAGTTAGCCATTGCTAATTGGGAATATTACATTTATACTTCATTGTTCCTTCATCGAGTCCCTTCTCCTTTTATGATTGTAATAGAGATCGAGCCCATCACTTTTCTCTATGCAAAATATATTTGAGTTGTTGTTGATTGTGATCTAATCCTTAAGTGCCACTTAATATGCCCTTCTTTGACTGCCACCTTAGCTCTGATACCATGTTGAGAATCTTGTAGGGCTGTAGTCTAATAAAATTCTCTTCATGCTAATTTCTTGTGATCTTGTTTATGTATATTCTTCATTAATATTTCATCAAGTCAATTATCAAATTACTCACTCAAATGTATAGAGACAGAATTATTTTTCACTTGTAACTGAATTTCTTGACAATTAGTTAACTAATCTATCTTCAGTTCACTTTTTATCTATCTTTAGTATCAACTAACTTATATAGCTCTTTGCAGACGCAATTTCAAAGGACCTTGGAACATATTATCAAATGGACAAAAGAAATTGGATAAAATTGAAAAATAGGTATAGTTTGTATATTTGATTATTCATCGTGATATGTGAAAAATGTATAAGTGGTAACTTTTTCTCAATTAAATTTATATGACTTGTAAATTGGTTATGTGTAGAACACTAAAAGAATATAGAGATGGGGTTGAGGAATTCTTAAAGTTTTCTGAGGAGCAATCAAGGAATAAGATGTCCACAAAATTTCCATGTAATAAATGTGGCATAGTGAAAGTACAAACATTTGATAAAGTACGAGAGCACTTGATTTGTGATGGTATAATCGAACAATATAGCATTTGGTATTTCCATGGAGAGAGCATTCCCATTCAGTTATCTTGAATTTTTTTTGAATTGATCTAGTTTCACTCTTATATGTTTTACAATAAAGATATCACTTATTTTTATATGTGCAAACTTCAATTTTTTTTTTGTCTCCTTTATATTCCATCTATTATTGGCAAGGACAGGCAACATTCTGAAAATGAGCCACATGAAGTTCTCGAGCATATTTCATCTCAACTAGTAAGCCATTTCATGTTAGTCAAGGGTCGTATTTGACTAGGTTGACCAAATGCTATTGATTCTAATTTTCATAAAAACCATAAAATTATTAACATAAATTTTGATTTTCTTATTAATAGGGTTATGAACATGTTGTGGAACATGATTATGATAATCAAGGTGATGAGCATGAAACATTGTTTAGGAACGATAGTGAACCTCTTATTGCTGATGATGATGATGCAACCATTATCGGTGATCAAATGCTTGAAATAGTGAATGATGCCAATTGATGTCTTAATCAAAACATCAATGAGAGTTGTGATAATGAGGGGTTGGCATCAACAAATGCACTAAATGAGGTTAATGAATACAAGAATCTTATTGAAGATGCCAAGAGGCCATTGTACCCAGGTTGTGTTGACTTCACAAAACTGTCAACCACTGTAGAATTCTACAATCTGAAAGTGAAGAGTGGATGGTCTGATACAAGTTTTGACCAAATGTTAAAATTTCAAAAAAAGGTGCTTCCAAAAGATAACACATTTCCAGATTCTTCGTATGCTGCAAAAAAGCTGATAAAATCATTGGGGTTAAACTATGATATGATACACACATGTCCAAATGATTGCATTTTATATTGAGGAAGTTATGAAAGTAAAGATCAATGCCCAACATGTAGAAAATCTCGATGGAAGGTGGATGCTCAATCTCAAAAGGTGCAGAAAGGTGTTCTAGCCAAGGTGTTAAGATATTTTCCCATAGCATCAAGGCTAAAAATAATGTATAGGTATGATCTTGAACACTATAATTTTATTCAAGTTTTCCCCTTCTTGTATTATCTTTACCATTTGTCATAGTGTTATTATATGATAATACTTTATATAAATGTTTTTTTTTTTCAATATAGCTCTACAGATATGTCACAAAAAATGAGGTGGCATCATGAGAATGCAAGCAATGATGGTCAAATGTGCCACCCTGTTGATAGCCCAGCATGGAAAACTATTGATGGAAAATGGCCTAGTTTTTCTAGCGAACCTCGCAATGTACAACTTGCAATGGAAGTAGATGGATTTAATCCTTTTGGAGACTTGAGCAGCACATATAGTGTTTGGCCTATAGTGTTAGTTACATACAACCTTCCACCATGGTTGTGCACAAAAAGGAATTTTTGTATGCTAACATTGTTAATACCTAGTCCCAAGCAACCAAGAAATGACATTGATGTGTATTTGGAACCCTTGGTAGATGAAATAAAGGAATTATGGGACCAAGGGGTATGGACATGTGATGCTTATAGTAAGACATCATTTAAAATGTAGGCAATTCTTATGTGGGTGATCCATGATTTTCCTGCTTATGGGAATATGGCTAGTTGCACAAAAAAAGGCTATAATGCATGTCCCATATGTGGGAGGAACATAGAATCAGAGTACCTCAGTTGTAGCAGGAAATGTGTGTACATGGGACATAGGAGATTTGTTCCTCAACGTCATAAGTTTTTCTCACAAAAGGCACCGTTTAATGGAAAGGACGAGCATCGTTATGCCCCTCCAATTGTAAAAGTGTCAGATATTTTTAAGGAAACAAAGGTAAAGGAAGCAATATGGGGGAAGATTGAATCAAATAAAAGGAAAAGAAACAGTAAAACAGGTGAAAAAATTGATGTTGTGGTGTGAAAGAAACAATCAATTCTATTCAATCTACCATATTGGGAGGTATGTAGACCCATGATCAACCATGCCTAATTATTGGACACAACTTGATTAGTTGACCTCATTGTGATTAGATGTCTTGGTTGAATTGACTGTTTATCTTTTTGTCCATATTAAATATTTTTCTGATATTCTTGATGTGTTGGAATGCAAAAACTCCTAATACGCCACAATTTAGATGTAATGTATGTGGAGAAGAATGTGTGTGAAAGCATTTTTGGAACCCTTGCAAAAAATGGGCTTGAGGAAATCACTATGGCCAAAATTTAAAGAACAGAAAATATTCCTTCCACCTACACCACATACTCTTTCAAAGAAAGAGAAACATACCCTATGTCAGGTTCTTTTCATGTTAAAGGTGCCAGACGGTTACAACTCTAATCCAAAAAATCATATATCTATTGAAGAGCTTAAGTTCCATGGTATGAAAGCACATGATTTCCATGTTCTAATGCAACAACTCTTCCCAGTGGATTTGCGTCATGTGTTACCAATTTTTGTCTGAAAGACGCTTTGCAAGCTTTGTTACTTTTATAGGCAAATCTGTGCAAAATCAGTTTCAGTAGAGAGTCTTGATAAGCTGGAAAATGATATTTTGGAGACATTGTGCTTTCTTGAAAAGTATTTCACTCCTTCATTCTTTGATATAATGTTGCATTTGAATGTACATTTGGTACGTGAGCTTCGATATTGTGGCCCAGTTGCATATAGATGGATGTACCCCTTTGAGAGGTACGTGAAACTTTACTTTTTATCAAGCACAACAAATATTTTTTTGAAAGATTTTGACATTACTTTATTTTTTTGTTTGTTAATTTTGTAGGAACATGAAAGTATATAAGAGTTGTGTTAAGAACAAAAATAGGCCTGAAGTATGCATTTCCAAAAGCTATACTGTGGAGGAATCAATAAAGTTTTGTGGAGGATACTTGAAAGGTATGGAAGCTATTGGATCCACACATGGTCGAAATGAAGTGTGGGATGAGGAAGTTGAAGAAGTTATCCTTGATGGAAAGCCATTATCTGCTCCAATTCCTTCAGAATTGGATGGCATTAGTTGGGAACAAGCCCATAGGTGGGTTCTATTTCACACAAACGAAGTTGATCCATGGATAGAGTAAGTTACATATTTGGCATGTAATTTTTTTGTTTGTTTGTTTAAGGTTGTTTAAGGTTTAAGATATTTGACCTTTAATTTTTTTTTATTCATATTTAATCAAAACACATTAACCACCATATCTATTGTCCATAATTGTTGAATTAGGATGCACAAAATGGAGATTGCCAACTCAATTACCCAAATGAAAAAATATGAAGCTCTATTGCAGAAACTCCACACCCATAAATTTACTAGCTGGTTAAAACAATAGGTAAGTACATTATTTATATTATAAGTGTACTTAAAAATCATTACATGGGAATATTATCATGCAGGAAATTAAATATTTTTTTTAGAGGTTGAATGTATGAATTCTAACTACATTTAAAAATCTAAAACTATATAGGTGGAGGGAGATGGAAATGTGTCTGATACACTTAAATGGCTAGCGTGTGGTCCCAAGAAATTCGTGAATAAGTACAAGGGATACCTAACCAATGGTTATAGATTCCATACAAAAAGCATGGAGAATGAGAGAACCACCCAAAATAGTGGCGTGTCTATGGAAGCTCAAACAATGATGAGGTCAAGTTCCAAAGATGCAAAACCTATACTTCAAACCACAACATTTTATGGAGTGGTAGAAGAAATAATTACATTGGACTATTTTTGTATGGAATACACATTGTTCAAATGTAATTGAATTGATGTATACAACAAGAGAGGGATCAAAATTGATGATTTGGGTTTTACAATGGTGAATATGAAGAAATTTTTAAGCCAAAATCATTGGCAAGATGATCCATTTATTCTAGCATCGCAAGAAAAACAAGTATTCTATGTACAAGATCCAGTTGAGACTGACTGGTATGTAGTGTTAACATGTCCTCCAAAAGGATTGAGAAATAATGCATCATATGAATCCAAGTATGCAGATTTGTCACATGTTGTGGATTTTCAAGAAACAAAATGTGTAAGTGAAGAAGATATAGTTGATGTCGATGTCAACTTTGACGTGAATGTGGATTATGTCCATTCAGATTGTGAAGGAATATGGTTGAACCTTAAGAAATAAAACATATTGATTTTTCTATTTTGTTTCGAGAACTCCAAAATTGATATTTGGTTATGAAGAGAGATTCCTTTGTTTCTTATCTATAAAATGTTTTAGGCCCATTTAGTAGATATATTTTTAGTCCCTGCCAATGACAATGACTATTGTTTTCGGATTGCAGCATTAATCTTGTCCATACAAAAAATTGAACACATAAAAATTTGATATGTGCGAAGTTTCTGCAATTTTTATATTTTTTAAGATTGAAATGAGAATTTTCTATATTATTATTGGATCATGGCCCTAGAAATTACTCATTTAAAAGAACCCAGAAAATGCAAATTTCTTGGGCACATGCCATTTTTTAGCCTTCTTCTGCGACTGTTGGTTTCAAAACGAACTATTTAGTTGTGGGTTGCAAAACAAACTATGGAGATGGAGGAGTGCAATTATTGGGAGGGGAAAAAAGGAGCATAAAGATTCTGAGCATATTACTAGATGGTCAATTGGAGGATTCCTTAGCTTAAGCACAGTTAAGCTAATCATTCTGCATTTTCCTCCATGCAGGTCAGCAAAAACCAGGATGAACATTTACAAAAACGTAATTGCCATTCTCACATCTCAGTTTCTTTGCCAACAGTGTTGTAGGATAATATCTACCTTTAATCTTAATATTTCTTGTTTTATTTCCTAACGTTTCTAGCTTTAAGAGACTGTATAAGCTAATAATTCTGCATTTTCCTCCTAGTCCTTGAGATAATACTAACTGGTATTCTATCTCCATTCTTGGTGTTTACTGGTGCTTTAAAATATTACATTGACATTCTGATATACTGGGGATTTACAATTGTAATTCAGATCTTCTTATGCTTCTTTATGTATTGTCCATCCGTGCAGTGATTTTTTTTCTCCAACTAATAAATTGCTTCTTCCAACAGTTAAAAAAAAATATGACTGTAAACTTGCCATTCAAGTATAATTGTTTATTTCCTTGGAAACTATGTAGGTGCTTGATAAGGATGGTGACTTTATTTAAAAAGGTAACCTGGAAAGTGGTGCAAGCTGGTCAGTGGAATTGGGTCGTCAAACTATGGGGTGCCCTATCATAGTGGAGAACATGAGTCAGCCCCAAGAATCACTTATAGAGGTCAGTTAAATTGTTAGATTAACAGGGTTTTTATATGCACTCAATAATTCAATTTTTTTATTTTGAGACATGGTTTAAAGTTGTCATGCTATCTTCTGTTGGTTTTCACCAATTTTGTAGATTCTTTGTGAGGAGCAGGGGTTCTTCCTTGAAATGGATGACATCATTTGAGGCTTGGGGTTTATGATTTTAAAGGGAGTCATGGAAGCTCACAATGACAAGATCTGGGATCGCTTTGTTGTTGAGGTAATGCCATGGTTGCAAAGACCTTTCATTCCATGTAAAGCTTCCTCTTTTGTTTGTGTTTGGTTGCTTGAACAGACCATAGACTTCAAGAATTGGCATTGTAATTTATAATGAGAACAAGGTATGCAATTTATTTGAAGGCTACGTGTGTTTCTAGAGACCAAACAAATTGCATGGTTGATGCTTAATAACTATCACTTGGAGATTGTTCTTGGGAATTTGATTGTGTAGGGTTGTATACCATAATATATTCTAGCTATAAACCTCTATATTACACCATATGTGCTCTATGTTCTGGAATTTAAAATTCTGAAGGCACCATAGCCTGATTTGTCATGTTGTGAAATTTGGCAGTTTCACAATAATTTTGCACAGTAGTGGCTTCTTGGATTGGAATTGAAACTATAACGATGTAAAAATATCAATAATGTTCTAATAACTGCATAGAAATTTGAAAATCACAATTTTGATCTTTAGTGAGCCTTGGACATGCATGCTATTAAAGACTACTTGCACTTAGCAAGAGATAGGTAAATCAGTGAAATTGTTTTGGTAGACTTAGTACTCTCACTTGAATTTGTACATCAGAATTATGGAACTGTAGGAAGATGCATAGGGAGAAGTACTGTAGCACTGCATTTTATGACTTTTCCATAGGTACACCATACATATGTAGGAGGCTGTGTGAAATCACGCCAGGCTGTAAGTTGTAACACAGATTTGAACCTGAGAAATGCAAATTTTCCACTTGGCATGCAATTTTGATACCTTGGGGTGCATTCTAAGTATGTAATATGATGTTCCATGGCATATAGGATAGCCCCTTTTCCTTATCATCCATCAAGTTTTCTATTTATGTACATGGCAAGCATTTTTTAATGTAAGTGGACATTTTGGCACTATGAAAATAATAGTTGGTTCTTGCACTGTCAACTTCATAGGAAAGAATTCAGATTCTTTCAAACTCAATGTAAGCAGCTGTTCCGAGATCCTCGAATGTACTATTTCACTGTGTATACATATTACTATTTTGACCTTATTTTGTGCTTTGATTGTAAATACTTCACTGTACATGTCTCTGAATTCTATTGATCATTTCTGCGAGACCCTTTGTGATACCATCAAACTGAAATGGCATACTTCTCATCAAGCTGTGATGGCACTGAACCAGTGAGACCTTTCTCACTATGGTAGCATGAAACAGTGATAGATTTTTCACTGTGGCAGTTCCAAATTGTAGTGTCATACTTATCATGTGATTGATTATACTGAGACTGTTGTTGACCTGTGATTATAACACTGAAGATCTTCACTGTAATATGAATTATACTGATATCTTTTTGTCACACCGAGCCTTAACTGTAAATACACCTTTATAACTCATTCTCCTCACTGCTGTGGTATCGAAATAATATTATAAGAGTAGTACTGAATTGAGGCAGAGGTAATTTCAACACTGTGATGTCATTGAGACTAAGATGTTACCGAGATCCTTATTTTCATAGTGACAGAGATTGACCTTTCTTGTGAAATTGCACCTAGCTTAATTATGGGACTGTCTTACTATGATTTGAGCCCTTTTGACATGGGTCTTTTTAGAATGTTTTGAATCCTTTCAAACTGCCTTTGATCATAACCATAGCTCTGAAACCATGTTGAGAATTTGTAGAGCTTGTGTTTAATACAAAATTCTCTTCTTAATAACTACTTGTGAGATTGCTTATGTGTTCTTCTTTAACTTAGTTACCCCATCATCAAGTTAGTTATCAAAATACTTGGTCAAAATGTTGAAACAGAATTATTTACACTCGTAACTGAATATCTTATAATGTAGTTAGGAAGGTAAATATTTGATTTAGCTTCCTCACTTACAACTCCTTTAATATCAGCACGTCTTATTACAATATTGTCTTGACGTTGGCAAATTAATTCAATAAATATATCTGCACTGTATACTTTTGCATCTATCCGCAGTCCAGCTCCTGTAGCTTCTGTAGATTATATTCCTGTACCTTTCAATTTACATCAGAATTCCATTTTATATCCGCATTTGGTTACCCTTCTTTCCATGTTGTTTGCTTCAGACTTTACCTTGATATATCTACACTGACTCAGACCCAAAATCCACAGATCTGTTCTTCTCTTTTAATGTTGTATACTTTACCGTAATACTTGCTCCTTTTTCCACGTTGTATTAACCTCAGTGTAATCCGCAAAACTTGTTCCTTTTGCATGTTATATAACCTCAGTATCATCCGTATATATGTTCTCTTAACCACAACATATGTAGGGTATTTATAGTAGTTCTAGCCAAGTAATTAAGTCGACCTTATAGCCATTAAGTAGCCTGACTTTAACACTTGTTTGTAGGCCGACTTCATAGGAATATCTTCAACGTTTGTAAGCCATTCTTATGCAACATCCTGGAGGGTATTCTTAACGCCTTTTACATGACTCTTAATTACACTAATGTACCTAATAGATATCAAGAAGAAGTCTATAGACCTATACTAAGAATCTTGCTCATGGAACCCATGAAGCAAGTAAACCAAAAATTCATTTTATTATTATTGACTTCATCTTTACATAAGTACATAACTAGCAATTTCTCCTTAAAAGGAGCAAAAGGACATCGAAGAAATTAAACCACTGCTTAATACTTCAGCAAATATCACCAGTGAATGAACTCAGCGTTACACCAGCCTCTGTAATCATTGGTTGTGAACAAACTCAGCGTTACACCAGCCTCTGTAAGCATTGGTTGCTGGGTCTAATCAGGTTTAAGATATTCTAAAAAGTCTAATTAAGGGAAAACCAAAAGGAAAATGTTCATTGCATGATGGCATTCTGGAAATTTGAGAATGAGATCCACTTTATCTTTAAGACAAATTGAAAGTGTTAGGGGGATAAAAGGAAAACAACGTAGATAATAAAGGAAAATTAATGACGTACATAATTCTCACATCAAGCTCTCCTGCTTTTGACTAGGACAATGAAATGGAATCACTTTTCAAAACTGGAACACTAAAATGCAGCTAATTGGGTCCTTTCCATGGTCAACCTTTGCCCCAAAAGAGTGATCTGTTTAAAATGTTTTACTTAGAAACATTTAAAAAAAAAAAAATCCGGCCAGGACCTATCTGTTGTTACCATGGGTTAAGACTGTTGGGAAGTTAAATTGGTTGGCACTACTGTATGCTATTACTGTAATTAAAAATTAAGGACAAGAACAGAACGTCGTCATTATTTTCAAAGATTAAATTCAAAATCCATTTTCATTCCCAATAATATCTTTAAGTTTCTAAAGATAGGTGGCTTCTGGTGCAAGCTACACTGATTTCTCAATATTTTCAGGTTCCTCTACCAATGGATAATTCTTTTCGATATCTCCATTCTCTGCTACCATGTCCATTTTGGCTATCTTCATAATGTGTCTACAATCATCAATTCACTTTTCCACACATTCAATATTAATTCATTAGATTGTTGTTTAAGATGAGGCTTCTAATGTGTGTCGATCTGTGAAGTGCCCAATAAAATAAGAACGAGAAATGATTTCCCTCATTTTACGTTTAGACTTGATTATGAAACTAAAGACATTGCAGAACTAAAATTCATTTCCCAACAGAGTTCTACGATACACATTAGCTATTTACTGATAAAATTATCAAGACTTGTAATAGCTCACCTTTTGGAAAGGGAAAGGTCTTATTGAAGTAGACATATTTTTAGTCTCTGAGTTTTTCACTGCATCACATTCACTCAAATTAGCTAAAATTCATGTTCCAATAGAGTTCTACTATGCTTGGGTGTTAGATATTTAGTGATCAAATAAGTAAGACTTGTAATAGCTCACCTTGTTGAATGGTAAAGGTTCTATTGAAGTAGAAACTTTTTTAGTCTCTAATTTTTTCAGTGCATCACTTTCACTCAAATTAGCAATGACAGATTTGTCAAACTTCTTAGAATCTTTCAATAATGAAACATTCAGATCCTAGACATTTTCAAGAGTAAAAATACCAGTGCCAAGTGATTTCCTAATTTGTGATCCACTATTATGATAGTGAGTGGCTTGTTCACATGCCTTTTCAACTTGTAAGTTGGCAAGAAGAAAAACATGCAGTGTCTGTGTTGCCACTTCCTCATAACCTGGGTAATTAGAAGAACATGTTATTACACAGAATGCACTTCCAACAGACAAATGTTTTTCAAGTGATGTTTTTCATTTGTGTGGAGAAGAATGGCCACCTTCTTTTAATTCACGTGCTTGTATTGCAGATAACGCTTTTTTTTGTGCACAATTAGCTTTACTTGGCTCAGTAATGTCTTTATTGTATAATACAGTACTCACTGAAGTTGTCCTGAGGGAAACAATGTAGCCTTGAAATATCCTCTGGTTCTTGAACTTCAGAGGCCATAAATCGAGTTGTTACACTGCCCATGTAAATTATCTCAGCTTTCTCCATATAAGAAGCTAGTTTATGGTTACATATATGTGCCATATTTTCACTAGTCCATGGTAACATAGAAGACTCCTCTTCTCTCTGATTCAAGGTTGTTGATGACAACTTTGTAACACTTACCTGAGCATACTTCGGAGTTTTTTTTTTCCAAACACACTCATTATCGTTCACCATTTCCACATCTCTGACTGCAAACTCCTCTTTCATGACAATTTTTATAAACAGATCCTGAATCTTTCAACAACTAATTATTTTCATTGTGCCTATTAACTAGAATTTTGGTCAGATATTTTCATTTGGTAAGCACATGAGTAGTCTAAATTGAGAGTTTAGAAGCATTTTCACAGATTCTGGAGTTGTTGCTTCTGACCATACATTTAAAGGTCTCAAATTGCTTGATTTATATGTATTTGCACCCATTTAAAGGTCTCAAATTGCTTGATTTAAAGGTCTCCTCCTTATATGATGTACTATTTTGAATATTCTATTCTTTGCATATCAAACATTATAAAGCCTCTTGCACACGATTCTCATCTCTTTTATTTGAACATAATTCCGATAATCATTGCATTCATGAAGAAAGGATATATTCATGTGAAACCCTCTCCAACTGCTTCTCTTGGCTAATGCCATCACCTACATCCCATAGAGAATCTGACAATTGAATGTCGACTTGACCAAAGGCATTGCTTACTTCCTACTAAGATTGAACAAGAGAATAAAAATCTCCTTCCAGGGGTCATTACTCTGTGCTTTGAACTTGAAGTTTGCCTCTTTTCCCTTCTCTTCTATCCCGAGACTCCAAAAACTTGCTGCAACCCATCCTTTCTATCTCCTCTGCCCACTGAAATTTCAAAAGCACTTCATCCTCGCCCTTATATGCTCCTTCAGTTTGCAATCCAAAATCATCATTTCCACTATTCTTGTTTTCTGTATTTACTTCTATTGAATCTGTATTTTGTGCTAGGTTATGAGTATATTGTTTTAAATTATTAACTTCAGAACAGAGACCAATCATAAGAATATTCTTATTTTGTGCAGGCCTGCAATCCATGACTGAGGACGAATTGATAGAAAACAATAAACCACATTTCTCAGAGGCATTCAACAAAATTGGCAGATCTTTGGTGTTTTTTCTAAATTCACCCGACTGTTCAGACGCTGGTTGATTCTTCTTACCTGTATTTTCAAACCCATCTCCCAAAATATATAGCCATCTAGAAGGTAATGACTCTTTGAGCCCTTTGAAAATACACCACATAATAATCTCTGCCCAATTGTTTGAGCTTCTTATCAACTCACCAATGTCTGGTCAAAACAAGTTTCCTTCAAGGATCAAATTAATTTCCTCTTTTCAAATAGAGTTTAGAATCATTTGCACAGATTCTAGAGTTGTTGCTTCTGACCATACATTTAAAGGTCTCAAATTGCTTGATTTATATGTATTTGCACCGATTTAAAGGTCTCAAATTGCTTGATTTATATGTATTTGCACCCATTTAAAGGTCTCAAATTGCTTGATTTAAAGGTCTCCTCCTCATATGATGTACTATTTTGAATATTCTATTCTTTTCATATCAAACATTATAAAGCCTCTTGCACACTATTCTAATCTCTTTTATTTGAACATAATTCCGATAATCATTGCATTCATGAAGAAAGGATATATTCATGTGAAACCTTGTCCAGCTGCTTCTCTTGGCTAATGCCATCACCTACATCCTATAGAGAATCCAACAATTGAATGTCGACTTGACCAAAGGCATTGCTTACTTCCTAGTGAGATTGAACAAGAGAATCAAAATCTATCCTTCCAGGGGTCATTACTCTATGCTTTGAACTTGAAGTTTGCCTCTTTTCCCTTCTCTTCATGTTTGATGAGATTTTTTTAATGATAAATGTTATCTTGCAGGAAAATTTCAAAATTTGAAGTCATATTAATTCAGTACATTGATGCAAATTCATATGCTGATGCAATGTATATGATGGCAATTTCATTTTTTTACAGTTACTTTTAGTTTAATTATATCATTTGGCTCGATGCTTTCCATATATTCAACTAAACCTTTGTTGCTTAACATGACTTTGTCATTTCCATGTTTTAGTGAAATTGTTTATGGTTTGATACTCTCATACAATCTTTATCAAGTTACATGCACCCTCATTAGAAAAAACAAGAGAATTTTGCTTGCCATGACTATTTTTCTTTGTCATTGTTGACTTAAGAAAGTCTTTTAGCTAAGAAACTAGTTTCAAGGTTATGGCATAACTTGTCATATAAATTGAACATAATTTATATCCAAAATGTTAACTTGTAAACTACTTAGCTGGTTTTAGGCTTTCCATTTAAAATCTATTTCAGTTTGAACTTTGCACGAGTTGTTCCATAGAGTTGAATATTAAGATATTTTGGTGTAAGGATTAAAAATTAGCCCATAAGGCCTCTCAGTTATTCATTTATTTTATCTAATATAACATTTACTATTAAATTAGAACCACTCGGCACAAATACATCATAGATCAAGATCATACTTTGTAGAGTGTCGTAGAATAAAAATAGGAGCAAAGACACTGAGTTCTTTCGGTTTTCCTGGTTCTTATTCCTTTGGTGTATCTTTGCACCTTTAGGGGCAATTGCTAGTTTAAAGTCTAATTCTTTAAAGGGTGCTAGCTGAATGGAAGAGCACCTGCTTTACAAGCAGGAGGTTGGTGGTTCGATTCCATTGTGCCCTGATATTCATATATAGGGAATGACGAAGATCAGTTTTTGGTGACGGATGCTCTTTTGAGCATCACCGATGAGCTTATGGTGACATTTTTCGACCCTCACCAAAATATGAAATGGTGACGGTCAACGAACGCCACCATATATATGCATCAATAGTGACGACCATTAAAGGTGTTAGTATGAATTCTTCGTCGAAGTGTACGAAAAAGAACTACTTTAGCTACGCATAACTAATAGCCCTAACAACAATAGAGGCTGCCAAACATCTTCAGATCTGCGATTAGTAATTAAAATGCTACAACAAACAGATCTATAAATGGAAAGACATTAAGCAGTAAAGTAAAGGGTTTGCTCCATGCATCCAACAGACAAGACAAGAACACGATTTTTGAATGAATTTTTATATTACAGGGCACCTGGGAGGAAAAAAAGAAGGTGTATCCAGCTCTCCTCAATGGGATGGGTTCTTTGTAGTCCTCAGCACTTCAGATCTAAGCTTTCTCTCTCTTGTAGATGTAGAAAACCCAATGCAAAAATGAAGCTCAATGGGAGCAAATGATGGAAAAATGAGACCAAGTGTATAGATCCAGAGTGATCTAGTAGGCAACAAAAGGTGAGGACTGATGGGGAAGAACCCTCCTATTTATAACAAAATATTGGGTCATTCTAGATCTTGGTGCATGATTAAAATAATGTTAACCAAATCTAGATCCACCTTTATCGAATATTTTATTATTATTTGTTGGAGGGAAAGGGTGTTTGACTTGGGTCAAATCCCTTGATTAGTGAAAAATAAATAAATAAATGATTTATTTATCTTTTTAAGGAAGTGGTTGGGAGATAATCAAATAAATAATGATTTATTTGATTAATAATGGGTGATTTGGTCATTTTTAACAAGGAATATTATCTAAATAAGATTTAAATATTTATTCCTAGAAAATAATAAGATAACTAAGGGTTTATCTCATTAATTTCTTTGTTTTTGGGTTAAACATGACTGGGAATAATAATTAAATTATGGTTTAATTAATTATTCCATGAGGAAAATCAAACAAATATAGGTTTGTTTAATATTTCCTTTTGGGGTTTCATGTTTGGACCATAAACAACCTAATAAATGTGGTTTATTAAGTTATTTAACATAGTGAAGGCAATTTTACTTAGGGTAAAATTGGTCTTACATGGTGTACTTGGGTCCATCTAATGATGATAGGTTAGATGACCAAAAAATGGTGTAACAGATTTCCCCCCAGCGTGCGAGTGTCAGGAGCAAATCGTATGACCGAAGTACGTTGTAAGAACACGATCACTAGACAACAAAAAGGGAAGTTAGAGAGAGAAAGGTGAGGTAGATAGTGTGCTGAAGGACTAGACCCTGAGGAGACGAGACTCGCAGGTGCAACAAGTCTCTTTTTATGAGAGGGTACCTGTGCTGAAGGCGGCGGGGGAGGCATACCTATGCCCGCCGAGAAAAAGTACAAAAGAATAGTGTGTCCAGTAAACAAGGGACTGAACCATAAAGTACAACTGGCATAAGCAGGAGCCAGATAAGAATATAATGAAGAGTCTCACATACATGCTGTGCCTGGGATAACGGCCAGGACTAGTACAATAATATCTGAGTACATGAGATAAATACAACCCAAATGCCCCCTGTAAATGGGGAAGGGCTCACAAAATCTGACTGATATATGCAAATCAAAGAGGTACTGCAAGTGGCGAAGGCCAACATCATCAAAATCTGGAGCGGCATCAAAGGCTGCAAAGAAGAGGTCATCCGGGCATGTGGGGGGCTACCTGCAGGGCCACCCCCTCATGAGGGTTGAGACATCTCACACACACCCGGGAATCATCAAGAGCTGCTGCTGGGTCACTGGACTGTCAAGTATACGAATCTCGATCATGCTGAAAGGAGCTGGAGAAACAATCAAGTCAAAGGGAAATGAGAGATCCCCCTGCCTGATCCGAGGCACCGAACAAGAGTGGAAGCTGGAACCAAGGTACACCGCCCTCTAGACCTGGCTTCTGGAATGAATGTGCTGATGTCGACAGAAGGAGGTCCGCCATAGGTGAGGCAATGAGAGATCCTTAACTAAGGCACGAGAGAAAAACAATAGAGCGACGGACAGACTGACACTAATGACGATAGTGGAAATGGGAAGGACTGAGTAGCGACTGGACAACTTCCCTTGTTAGAGCATAAAGAGCATGGATGACATGGCAGCGACTGACACAAGATCATAAGGGATAGGGGACAGTGATACTGAAGGTCATAATGTGCGACACAAGAGAGAGACCAAGCAATGAAGGATGGAGGGCTATAGTGGGGTGCAAAGGGACGTGGTATAGACTCCATGGATGCAATGATGACTCAGCTTGGATGCTCTAAACAAGGGCGACTCGATGGTGCTGCCACACAGTAAGGGTCCTAATGGGGGACCCCGGAAACATGAGTACAAGGTGGGAACTCATGACGAAAATCGACACGAACGTGGACAAGTAAGGGAGCAAGATGGTGCTCCAGGTACAAGTGTCGTAAGTGAGGAAATTCGATTTTAAGGAGCGGTGAAGTGACCTTTCTTGGACAAAATGGGTCCGGGTGAAGTATCAAATCACCAAAAACTAACAAAAACCCATTTGAGAGCTCGGTGAGAGCTTTCCAGCGGTGCTGACGGTTCGTCGAACAGGGCTATGGTGTGGTCGCAGCAGTCGAAAGAAGAAACAGCGGTTCTCTTTTAATAAGGCAGTTTTCCCTCCAAAATCATTCATTTGTTATTGTTTCTGTGGTGAATGTGGAGAGGAGAGAAGGCCCTAAATCTTGCGGCGAACGTAGCGGACAAACCGACCGTTGGAATCGAGATCCGTCAGTTGGAGGTAGGAGGCCTAACCTTTCTCTTGCATTTTGATGGATTACTTGTTCAGTTTAGGGCCCAAAATCCCAGAAACAGCCCCTTCCTTCATCTCTACGGTCGGGTCGCACTTTTTGGGGCAAAAAGTGCGACCTAGGATGCAGGTTTGAGGGCAAAAAGTGCGACCTGGTCAAGAAAATGGCAGAAAACTGCGACCTGGGAGATGAGGGAGTGCTGGTGCTGTTTTATGGCTGGAAGTTGGGTTTTGGTGTTTGGTGATGGTTTTCCCGTTCTGAAAGCTGACAAAAATGATGTGTTTGTGTAGGTATGGCAGAGTTACGGGTCAACTGGAGAGAGAGAGATCTGGGGACACTTCAGACAGAGATCCAGGCAGATCAGGGCGTCCGCCGTGTATTGGCCAGATTTGGGGTTCTCAAGTTTGTGGAGAACCCATTGATGAGAGCAGGGGAACCGTTACTGGCCCGGATTATCAGTTATTGGGATCCAAATCAGGAGATCTTTGTGGTGCAGGGGCACAGGATCGAACTGACGGTCCAGGACGTGTACTTCCTGACTGGTCTCCCGGCACTGGGGATGGTGGGAAACACACAGCCAGTGTTGCCGCGGGGGCGACATATCATGGAGTTCGTGGAATGCCATTGTCGACCGGGTCTCCAAGTCAAGGGGACTCGAATACCGATCGGGGATCTAGAGAGGCTAGAAACCCGTGCAGTGGCCGCAGCTGTGCTGCGTATCCTGGGCAACCAGGCGCTCCATCACATCACTGGGGGGCAGATGATGATAGTGGAAAGTGTGTTGGGTGGGACCTACTATGGGTGGGCCCAAATGATGTTGGTGTCGCTAAAGCGACAGTTGTCACTATGCAGGCGGCAGGTGAACCATGATTGCTCATATGGGACTTTGTTGTGCACCTTCTTCTTTGAGAAGATCCCGACCTTGAGGCCTCATGTACAGCTTCCAGATGGGGGCCCGAGAGAGCCCAGGATGCGCCGTTGGGGACGGCTACTGTGTAGAGGAGGAGGAGGGGCGGTCGGGCGAGTGTTTCGACCGGAGTTTTTTTCCCATTGGGATCAGATGCCTTTGTACATAGATGACTATCCCTATAGTGGGATGAGCTATTGTGGAGATCCGGACCTGCCACTTCCGCCTGGTCAAGTCTGGGGGCCCGATGGTAAGTGACAGATTGCTATTCTTGTATGGGCATGTTAAAGTATGTTGAATAGTAATGTAAGGTACTGATTCATGTACTTTTGGTATGCAGATATAGCACCGGTGAAACCGGCCGGATATATGGGACGACCGGCAGCGTCTGGAGCTACAAGGTCGAGAGCAGCGCAAAATGAGGATGCAGCTACCCTACTGGAGGAAATCCGATGTAGATGTGAACGGTTGTTGACCAGAGTATCAGAGCGCGGGTGGCAGGATCTAGATGACCAGTTCATAGAGCCATGTGTTGGTCTTCCCTTGGAGTGGGGAGGTGTCATGCGGCGCATGGCGATAATCGGTCAGGCGATGCGTGATCTACAGGCTGCAGGGGCAGTGCCATTGGCTCGGGATCCTCCAGATAGTGATTAGGGGTGGGGCATATGGTGCCCCTTATGATATATGTAGGGGCGTATGGTGCCCCCAGTGATGTATGTAGGGGCATGTGGTGCCCCCCAGGATGTATGTAGGGGCGTATGGTGCCCCCAGTGATGTATGTAGGGGCAGGTGGTGCCCCCAGTTTTTGATTTTGTGTAACATGTTGTGGGCATGCCATATGTATCAGAGTAGATGGACTCTAAACACATGTTTTGCGACACATATTATGGATATGCATCGTTATGGTTTTTATGAATGTTATTGTCTTGAATGAAATGCATGTGATAAATGCCAGTCTAGAACTTGGTTTGCAATACTATCGACATAGTGATTCTGTTCTCGAGGTACATGATTGAAAGTGATGGTTTCAAATGCACGTATCAAGAGTTTCACTCGTAAATAGCGTCTAAATAGCACGGGGTTATGCACACGATAAACACCATTCAGTTGCATGACAAGAAGTAGGGAATCCAAACGAACGTGCAGATGGAGTATGCGATGCAAGAGGGCATCGACTAAGAGACCACGGACTGCATCATATTCGGCCTGATTATTGGTGGCAGGACCAATGCAGACCCCGTTGGAAAGAACAAGGGCATGCAAGGGGGTGAAAATGGCCCAACCTACCGTGGCTAGATTCCTGGAGTAACGACTTGCACCATCGGCGTAACCGATAAAGGGTGTGGACGGAGGGTCCTGCAGAATGGTGTCACAAGACAACAAATGAATGCAAAAAAGAGACGGATGGCAGCGTGAGTGGACATAAGACATCGAGCGACAACTGCAGGAGGGAGTGCAAGGGGTAGGATGGCGATGACTCACATACAAGCTGGAGGGTTGTATATGAGAGCTATCGGAAGTATGGCGGGGACTCGGGCTGCGGAGGTCCATAGAGGAATGGGTGGAGGAATCCGGGGTATGGGCGGAAAAAAGGGGATCAGGCGAAACGACAGGGGAGGATGCAGGGGGGCTGGGCTCCAGGTGTCGCGCAGAGGAGGATAGGTACAGAATGGTCGATGAGGACTCCGTCATCGAAACATCAGGGGGAGGGATTACGATGGGAGTAGGGGGATCCTCGGGTTGGCCTGAAGCATACTGCGCGAGGAGGGGAGAGGCAGATTGATTTCGTTCAACCTCGTACTCTCGAATGACCTCTAAAGAGGCACGGTAATGCGTCAGGTGAGGACAGAGGTGGGAGTAATGGCCATGGACACCGCACAAAGCACAGGGTTTGTTGGTGCGGAGAGTCTTGGGGTTCTTGGTTACGGACGAAGAGGAGGCTTCAGGGACCGTAGATTCTGGGAACGTGACTTTAACCATGGGTTGGATACGGGGCAACTCGGGACAAGCATGGGTGGCATGACCGGTGACATCACACAAGGCACAGGGCTTGGCGGGTGGGGGAGGGGCCGGGTCAGTCGTGGTGGGCTTATCTTTTGGTGCCCCCTTACGGGCTTTGCGCTTCTTCTCGAGAGCTGTCACGATAGGAGGGGGATCCTGTGGAGGTGCTGGAGGCACAGTAGCAATGGAAGAAGCGAGGGGGACCAGTGTCAAAGCCATGTAGGGTTTGGGGTGACCAGGAGGGGTGGCGGCTGGGGGATCAAGGTACCAGACCGGAATGCCCAAGGTCAGGTTAGGAAGGCAGAGGGTGGCCATGACGGGGACATAATATACTCCGGGAGGGGGAGCCAGGAAGGGGATCCGTCCAGCAGGGTAAGGACCAGGAGGTACGTCTCCGAGATGGTTAAGGCGAGGGGGAACCGAGCCAGGGGGATAAAGGGGTTCAGGGATACCAGCTGTAGGAGGGGGGCCAGAAGGAGGAGGTCCGGCTGGCGGAGATGTATGGCTAGGAGCGGGTGGCGGAGGGCGAAGGGACGGTTGCGGACTAGCCGAAGCAGGCCGTTTGAGGGTGGCCTGAGACGATTGCATCATGCAAACATTTGACAAGCTGGGATCAGGGATAGGAGTAGGGGGGAGACAAGGAAAGGTTCCAAGCAGGGAGGATTCCTTGTAAATGCCGTGGGAGACACTGGTCAAGGAATCGACGGTTTTCCTGTTGGCTACAGAAGAGATGGTGGTCTCAGGTGAGGCCTGAGAGGGAGGCTCGGGAGCAGACTGAGCAGGAGGCTTGGGGTACTGGCGAGACCGAGTTTGAAGGTGAAGGTCGATGGATGGGGAAGGATCGGAGTGCATCATAAGGATCTGGTAATCAGAGGAACCAGAAATGGAAGGTGGGGCGGCTACCTGGCTGTCGGGCGATTGGGTAGCCACGAATCCCTGTTGAGGGAAAGGATCAGTGAACACAGCTGGCTGGGTAGTGGCCACATTAGGAGGAGCATGAGGGGAGGCGTGTTGTCCACGCAATGTGGCTTGAGACTCCCACATCTGTCGCATCTGGGGTAAGAGAGGACAATCGTGAGTGTAGTGACCGTAAACACCGCAACACGAACAGGGCTTGTTTGTGCGAAGCGGCCTGTCCGGCCTGGGTGGAATGCCCTGAGGCTGGTTGCTAGTGTTAGGGTCCATACTAGAATTGGGTCCTCGGTTACCAGGGGCAGATGGGTTCTGGTTGCCTCTCTGCCTTCTTTGAGAAGAAGGGGGATTAATCGCACCCTGCTGTGCAAATACTTGCCCTGGAGGGGGTTGTAAGTGCTGTTGCGGGTTGTGAGGAGGCAAGGGAGGTGGAAGCGCATATGCTGGAGGAGCTGGCGCACCAGGCTGTGGATAAAGGTAAGGGTTGGGTTGAGCAACATTGAGGTAAGCAGGAGGTTGGGCAAAAGGATGAGGCATGCCGTATCCTGGATACATGTTGCCAGGTGGGGGAAGAGTGCTCGAGGTGCTGGCCCCTCCCTGAGGGAGACCATAGCCCATAGGAGGATGAGCCGATGGATGGGAAAGAGATCCAACGATACCGTCGGCGGAATGAGATGCCCCTGGGGCATTAGCGCCACCGGGCCTGGGGATGTCAGGAA
The DNA here is from genome assembly GCA_034641835.2 of Pinus albicaulis. Taxonomy (NCBI): domain Eukaryota; kingdom Viridiplantae; phylum Streptophyta; class Pinopsida; order Pinales; family Pinaceae; genus Pinus; species Pinus albicaulis. The sequence goes on along the minus strand of CM076581.1, from coordinate 1,504,950,836 downwards.
GGACAGTATAAACATAACCAGATTGAGCATAGATCAGGTCATATTTTAAGGCTATTTGGAGGGCGGCTTCTTCAGTTTGAGGAAAGTGAGAGGCGACATCTTTGCCGATGGGAGACGGAAGGGTGCGAAGGAACCAGTCCATGTAAACCCGATCTTCAAAGGGAGGGGCTCGACATAAGCTCCGTCTTCGTCGCCATTCCTGAACATGGGCGGAAAGGCGTGTTGAAGAGGATTGCTTGAAGGACGTCAAGAGCTCCGTGCCAGTATCGTATCGGAGAGGAAGCTGGAAGTACGACAAAAAGGCTTGGGCAAGAGTCTTAAAGGTGGTATGGGTAGAGGTGGCTTGTTCGACATACCATTTGGAAGCTTCGCCGGTAAGCATGCGTTGGAACAAATGAAGACGAATGGAGTCATCGGTAATGGAGTTGGAGGAACACCACATATGGAAAGATCGAACATGATTGGTTGGATCTTCGCCAGTAAGGCCCTCAAACTTAGGGATATCTGAGGGCAGCTTGGTTGGCATAGTGGGCCAGGTAGCATTGTGGCGAATGGGGTCATTGATCAACTGATGGAAAGCGGGGAGGCTGAGGCCTGCAATTTATGGAAGCACGGGGGGGGCTGGGGTGGTTCCTGTGGTGGTTCCGCTAGTAGTAGGGCCGGCATTAGGGCCGGGAGAACCACTAGCGTTAGGCCCTGGACCAGACATGGTGATGGTGAAAGGGGGAGAACCAGGAGGAGAAGGAGGACCCGATGAATCAGGAGAGGAGTCGGAGTGCGGACTCGAAGGTGGACTGGCTCGACGACGGCGGGGCGGAGCAGGTCGATCAACCAGAAACTGAGGATGAAGGCCAAGAAGTCTCCGAGAAAGGTGCCTTGGGGGCGCAATGATGACAGGAAGAAGGAAACCGACAGGGGCAGAAAAGGGACAGAATCAATTCAGGTCAAGGGCAGAAAAGGTGCAGTGACAATTGATTTCAGAGTCTTTTCCAGGCGGTGATAACCAGGCGCGTCTTCACTTAGGGTCAGTGTGTGGCGTGCGTTAATTTTAATTTTTAAACCCTTCTCGTTTTGAGAGCAAGAAAAAGTGTGCTGCGTAGCTGAAAATAAACCTACAGAGAACAATATCTAATGCTGAAATAACAGAAAAATAACAGCTACTTGTGCATCAATCAAACCCAAAGAGGCGGGTCTCTCAAAACTATGCTAGAAGAGGGCAAAAATCTAGTCAAAACACACATGAAAAGAGCTCAACAGATCTAGGGTCGGAAAGGACAGGGATCTGGAGTATAAAGCTGCAGGAAAGAGGTGCAGATCACAGCCAAGAGACAGAGGCAAGGTGGCTGGAAAAAGGAGGAAATCAGCAAAAAACCGGAGGGGGTAAGGCAGAGGCCTTCCAAGGAGGTCCAAACAAAACAACAAGAGGTGATTTGAAAGGAAAAGAGGTTGATTTCAATGGATCTGAAAGGGAGGTAACAGATCTGAATCAGAGGGGGCTGAAGCTCTGAAAAACCGACGGCTGAAACAGCTAAAACTCGTCCACAAAAGTTGGAGGGTACTAAGGCCCTAAGGGGCTGGATTCCCACTTAGATGAGTAAAAACAGATCAGATCTTGGTCAAGGCGGGCTGAGACAGAGGCTGGAAGACCCTGACAGAAGCTGCAGCAGAACCCAGAAAAATTGCAGAAAAAATGCTGGAAAAAAGGCAGGTCGCAGTTTTCTGACCTGATCTGAGTGCAGGTCGCAGGAAATAGGCTGAAAAGTGCGACCTGGAGGTCCAGGTCGCAGGTTTAGGGCCAAAAAGTGCGACCCCCCGTTCCGGTTGTCTCGGCGGCAGATTTTCAGAAAAGTTGCCGTCTCAGGTGCGGCTGGTGTCGGTTACCTGCGCAATAGGGCCAGAAACACACGGAAGTTAGAAATATTAATGTTTTAGGGTTTTATGTGAGAAAAATGACATAAAAAGAGGAAAACTAAGCAGCTGAAAAGAAGCCCTAGGGCCTGAAGTAGCTGGATATGCAGGAATATGAAAAACGACAGCGGTCGTAATTTAAAACCCGTGCGGAGTCGCCATTTGTTAGTATGAATTCTTCGTCGAAGTGTACGAAAAAGAACCACTTTAACTACGCATAACTAATAGCCCTAACAACAATAGAGGCTGCCAAACATCTTCAGATCTGCGATTAGTAGTTAAAATGCTGCAACAAACAGATCTATAAATGGAAAGACATTAAGCAGTAAAGTAAAGAGTTTGCTCCATGCATCCAACGGACAAGACAAGAACACGATTTTTGAATGAATTTTTATATTACAAGGCACCTGGGAGGAAAACAAGAAGGTGTATCCAGCTCTCCTCAATGGGATGGGTTCTTTGTAGTCCTCAGCACTTCAGATCTAAGCTTTCTCTCTCTTGTAGGTGTAGAAAACCCAATGGAAAAATGAAGCTCAATGGGAGAAAATGATGGAAAAAATGAGACCAAGTGTATAGATCCAGAGTGATCTAATAGGCAACAAAAGGTGAGGAATGATGGGGAGGAACCCTCCTATTTATAACAAAATATTGGGTCATTCTAGATCTTGGTGCATGATTAAAATAATGTTAACCAAATCTAGATCCACCTTTATGGAATATTTTATTATTATTTGTTGGAGGGAAAGGGTGTTTGACTTAGGTCAAATCCCTTGATTAGTGAAAAATAAATAAATAAATGATTTATTTATCTTTTTAAGGAAGTGTTTGGGAGACAATCAAATAAATAATGATTTATTTGATTAATGATGGGTGATTTGGTCATTTTTAACAAGGAATATTATCTAAATAAGATTTAAATATTTATTCCTAGAAAATAATAAGATAACTAAGGGTTTATCTCATTAATTTCTTTGTTTTTGGGTTAAACATGACTGGGAATAATAATTAAATTATGGTTTAATTAATTATTCCATGAGGAAAATCAAACAAATATAGATTTGTTTAATATTTCCTTTTGGGGTTTTCTGTTTGGACCATAAACAACCTAATAAATGTGGTTTATTAAGTTATTTAACATAGTGAAGGCAATTTTACTGAGGGTAAAATTGGTCTTACATGGTGTACTTGGGTCCATCTAATGATGATAGGTTAGATGACCAAAAAATGGTGTAACAAAAGGTCTGTCACCATAAATCGTTGTTGTTTATATGAAATGGTGAGGGTCATTGTTTGTCATTATAGTCATTATTCATGATGGACCTTGATGTCACCAATGCGTTTATGGTGACGATCAATGAATGTCGCTATATATATGCACCAATAGTGACGGCCATGAAAGGTCCATCACAAAAAATCGTTTCTGTTCATATGAAATGGTGACGGTCACTATCCGTCATTATAATTAATATTCGTGACGGACCTTGACTGTCACTACAACACATACTTTAGGCAATGCCACCTTATTGATGTTCATTTTTTTGGTGACGGAGGCTATTGTCCATCACCATTGCTCATATGAAATGGTGACGATCACTATCCGTCACTATAAATCATTTTTGGTGACGGACCTTGAATGTCACCACAACCCTATACTTTCGGTGACACCACCTTTGGTGACGTTCAATTTTTTGGTGACGGAGGCTATTTTCCGTCACCATTGCTCATATGAAATGGTGACGGTCACTATCTGTCACTATAAATCATTATTGGTGACGAACCTTGAATGTCACCACAACACCTATACTTTCGGCAACACCACCTTTGGTGACGTTAAATTTTTGGTGACGAAGGCTCTTTTGACCCTCACGAATGAGCTTATGGTGACCATTTTCACCCCTCACCAATGTGCTTTTTTCTTGTAGTGAAGCCAAGCAGAAACAGGCTATAGCAGAATAAAACATGTCCATCTTTTGCCCTAGATGTCGGAATAAGCACAACCTGAGGGAATGTCCTTTAGACATGGTTCAGACTTGTGCTATCTGCACTAAGGATCATACCACAGACCAATGTCCTTCACTTCCCGGGCTGAAAGTCATCTACAAGGAATCAGAAGAGGAAATAGAGCCAGTCTATTTAATGAATCAACATCGGCAATGGCAGGAATGACCTAGCATACCACAAGAAATTCCTCAATACTTTTCGTTGCCGCAGTTCAGCCAGAAAAACCCTGCAACAACTTGGAAAATGAAAAACCCCTTCCCAAATTCACCAAACCAATTGTTTCCTATGCCACCTTGGCCTACGCAACCTCCATCAGGGAATAATTGGAAGAACATCCCTTGCTCTCCCCCTTATTGGCAGAATGTCCCGTATCAAAACTAATGGCCAAACCCTCCTACTAAAAACACCAATTGGAATTGGCAGTGACCTATGGGAATGGCCAATCTGCTGATAGGAGTAGCCCAAAAATTTCCATCTCCCTACCCAATTCAGCATAGCCAGCAGCCTGCCATACACCCTGAATTGCCAGCCCAACCCAATCCTAATCTCAATAACAGACCCGTTAAACTAATTCAGATCATAGAAAATCCAAAACCCAATGCCGAACAGAAACAATGAAATGAATTGAGGTTAAGATCAGGATGTACCATATTACCTATAGAGGCCACAACTCCACCTCAGCCCCAAGTTGAAACCTCCACAGAGCCTAGCCTAACGAATATAATAGAAACAGGTAAAGATAAGGAAACAATTGATCAACAAAGACCTCAAGAACTTACGGTGACTCTGCCTCCATTTCATGAGAGACCAAACCTACCCAGGACTATAATCACTCCAGATTTTGACATCTTGGGGGAATTAAGAAACCTTTGTATCAAAATTCCTCTTCTCTAGGCCATCCAAGACATTCCCATCTATGCAAGCACAATCAAAGAATTATGTGGAAAAAAAAAATTAAGAAAAGAATGGCTGCACCCACCGTTCATGTGGTAGGAATGCTATCTGACTTGTTGTTAGTAGGGAATCACCTGTAAAATATGAATACCCAGGAAACCCCATTGTAACCATGAAAATTTCTGGACACTCATTTCCAAACACATTGGTTGACCTGGGGGCAGCCATTAACATCCTAACTATAGTAGCTTGCGAAAAACTGGGCATATCAACTTTAGAACCTACAGCCACACTTTTGGAACTAGCTGAAAGATTTGTTATCAGACCGGAAGGTATAGTGCAAGACATCATGGTATTTGTGGACTCATGGGAATACCTAGCTCATTTTTTAGTCATTAATAAATAAAAACAGGATGGAAGGGCACTCATTGATTCTTGGGCAGCCTTGGTTGGCCACAACAGATGCTTACATAGGCTATTGAGCAGGTAGCATGATTATCACTAGAAGAGACTCTATAAAAAATATCATTATTTATCCGCCTGCCAAACCAAGCCTACCCATGGTAAAAATTCATAAACACCCAGATACATATTGGGAGCAAAACATCTATCCACCTCTGACACTAGTAGAAGATCTCGAATTCAAGGATCAAACTAAAGATGATGTGATTAATAAATTTATGAACCAGTCACCCAAGCCTGAAAATATGAAATGCCAAATGATGAAAACAATCCTCGAACATCAAGATCAATAGGACCCTGTGACATACTTCGAGACTCAACATATCTCCACAACCGCTGTTCATAACAGTATACCTATTGCGATCGAGCAAGGAAAGGTTTTGAATATTAATGGCAGCGTGGATGAAAACCAAAATTAGAAACTCATAAAAGTCCTCCATAAGCACTAAGGTGCATTTTCGTGGGACTACCAAGACATGAAGGGTTTGGACCCACAACTGTACATGCACCACATCTATACTGATAGGGAAACACACCCTGTTAGACAAACCCAACAAAGATTAAACTCAAATTTAAAAGAGATTGTAAAATAGGAGCTGCAAAAACTATTAGATGTAAATTTCATTTATCCTATTTCAGATAGCAAATGGGTCTCTCTTTTGGTGGTCATCCCTAAAAAGAATGGTAAGTGGATAATCTGCGTAGATTAGAAAGAATTAAATAAGGCAGCATAGAAAGACCATTTCCCCCTTCCCTTCATTGACCAAGTCCTTGACACATTGGTTGGGAAATGGTTCTTCTCTTTTCTTGACGAATTCAGTGGATACAATCAAATCCAAATAGCTCCCGAAGACCAAGATAAGACAACATTTACCTGCCAATGAGGCACTTTTTCTTATAGATTTTTTTTCGTTTGGATTATGTAATGCCCCAACAACATTTCAAAGAGCCATAATTAGCATTTTTTCTGACTTAATAAATGAAGGACTTGAAATCTATATGGATGATTTTACAGCCTATAGGGAAGAATTTGATCAAGCTCTAGCAATGCTAGAAAAAGTGTTAGAATGATGTATTCCTACTAGACTATGTCTAAGAAATGAAAAATTCCACATGATGATGACTAAGGGGGTAATCCTAGGTCACTACATTTCTTCAGCTGGAATACAGGTAGATCCGACTAAAATAGAGGTAATCCTTCTGTTGGCCACACCTTGTACACAAACAGAGGTACGCAGTTTTCTCGGATATGCAGGATATTATCACAGATTTATAAAAAAAATCTAGTAGATAGCTGCACCTATGTATGCATTGACTGGGAATGTTGAATTCCATTGGACTGAAAAATGTGACACCACTTTTACAGACTTGAATAGGCTAGTCCCAACAGCACCAATCCTGTGAGGTCCTAACTAGAAACTTCCCTTTCAAATCTCTTCCGATGCATCTGATACAACAATAAGAACAGTCCTTGGCCAAGAAGAAGACCAGAAGCCTTATGCTATTTATTATATCAGCAAAAACCTTACTCCTACTGAATTAAATTATACAGTGACCAAAAAATAATTCCTGGCTGTCATTTATGATATCAATAAATTCAGGCACTATATAACTGGATATCAAGTGTTCCTGTATACTGACCACTTTGCAATTAGATATTTAGCCAATAAACCAATCACGAATGGGAGAATAAATCGTTGGCTACTGTTGTTGCAGAAATGCTATATAACAATGAAAGACTGTCTAGGGAAGGAAAACATGGTCGCAGACTTCCTGTCTAGAGTCCCCAAGACAGACGACATGCTAACAGTTGATGATAAATTCCCTGACGAACACATGTTTTTTGTTGCGGTCAAAACACCATGGTATGTAGATGTGGAAAATTATCTGGCAATGGGGAAGCTACGCAGACATTTAACAATGAGAGAATAAAAATTGATTGTACAGCACAGCACAAGATTCTCTTGGATTGGAGGATACCTATTCTATACAGGTGCCAATATACACATACATAGATGCATAAGGGAATACGAAATCTATGACATCTTACGAGACTATTATGATGAACCCTGTGGTGGCCACGTTGCAAAACAAAGGACAAGGCATAAAATATTGCAATTAGGCTATTATTTGCCTACGATTTTCGAAGACGCGAAGAAGTATGTCTAGGCCTGCGATAGCTGCCAAGGAATAGGCCGCCCAGGCCAAGCTGATGAAATTCCGCTACAACCACAATTGTTGGTGGAGCCATTTGAATGATGGGTGTTGGACTTTGTTGGGCCATTCAACCCACCTTCAAACTAGAAATCCCACATATTAGTTGCCACAGATTATGTCACAAAATGGGTAGAAGCAATGGCCTTGTCAAGAGCCACGGAAGAATCAATAATTAAGTTTCTCTTTGAACTATTTGTGTGATACGACTTGCCAAGGGAAGTAATAACCAATGGGGTGGCACAATTCACAATCAATAAGATCACATCTACCTTCAGAAGTCACCATAACATTCACAGAGTTATTTCTCCTTACCACCCTCAGGCCAATGGGCAAGTCGAAAGCACTAACAAAGTCATGGAAGCAATCCTTACCAAGACAGTAGCAGCACACCATCGGCAATGGGTCACTAGACTATCAGAAGCCTTATGGGCTTATCGAAAAACTTGGCGAAATACCATTGGATATTCACCATATCAGCTATTATTTGGGAGAGAACCTATCTTCCCTATTGAGTTCAAAATTAAAACTCTAAGAAAAGCCCAGGAAGTGGGATTGGACTTAGCAGAAGCTCAAGCTAAAAGACTCCAACAAATAAATGAACTGGACAAAATTTGACTACTTTCCCTACAACGCACAATGATCATTCGAAAAAAACGATCCAAGTGGCACGACAACCTAATAAAGAGGAAGTTATTTCAAAAAGGTGATTGGGCACTCCTCTATGACTCCAGATTCCAAGACTTTCCAGGAAAACTGCAAACAAAGTGGCTCGATCCATATGAGATTCAGGAAGTACATAGCAATGGTTACCCTCGTTTGTAAATAATGTATATAATTGTTTTGTCTTGTTGTATATTCTTCCCATTTACAATTCATTTTCCTTGTAAGATTGTGTTTTTATTGTTGTTCAATTTGAAAACAACTATCATTCTATCTTTGACCGGCTGTTGTTCAATAGAACATCCGTTAATTTGATGTGTTTTTTTCATTTTTTCTGTTCGATTCACAAATAGCTATTGTTCAATATCTGAACAGCTATTTTTCAGTCGAATTGAACATCCATTGGCTGTGTTTTTATTTTTTCTATTCATCTGTCATTCAATCTCTGAATGGCTATCGCTCAATTGAACAACCATCTGCGGTGTTTTTATTTTTTGATGTTCAACTCAGGAATAGATGATGTTTAGTCTTTGAACGGTCGCTGATTCAACCAAACTTGAACAGTCGTTTTTATGTTTTTTTACTTTGTTGTTAAATTTGTGAATAACTATTGTTCAATATTTGAACGGATACTGTTAAGTCAAACTGAACAGCTGTTCATTGGTGTTTTTATTTTTTTTGTTCAATTCGAGAACAGTTGTTGTTAAATATTTGAATGGCCATAGTTCAACCAAATTGAATAGCGTTTTTCTGTGTTTTTATTTTTTGTCGTTCAATTAAAAAATAGATGCTATTCAATCCTTGAACAGCCGCGGTTCAACCAAATTGAATAGCTTTTTGTTGTGTTTTTATTTTTCTATTCAATTCTTGGACAGTTGTTGTTCAATCTCTAAATGGCTAGTGCTCAGTCGAATTCAACATCCATTTTTGGTGTTTTTAATGGTGTTGTTCAATTCGTGGACAACTATTGCCGATTCAACCATAATTGAACATTCGTTCCATGTTTTTAATTATGTTGTTCAATTCTTGAACAATTGTTGTTCACTTCTTGGATGGTTGCTGTTCAGTCAAACTGAACAGCTGTTCACTGTTATGTTTTTATTTTTTGCTGTTCAATTCGGGAACAACTGTTGTTCGATCTTTGAACAGTTGCTGCTAATTCGAATTGAACAACCATTTTTTACCCTTATTTTAAATGTCGAGCAACCTTTGAACAACTTCTACTTAATCTTTGAACAACTGATATTCGATGAAATTAAATAGCCATTCTTTTTATAATTGAGTAACCTTGAGTAGGGAATGGAAGTTGGAAGAGAGAGAGAAAATGGTAAAATTACAAATATGATGGCCCTTTGGCACTATAATTCTTAAATAGGAATTTGACATTATGCACACATGAAATGAAAGGCTAAGTCACCCACAATTCAAATATGATATCAAACAATACAGGACCTTATGATGATATACCTTTTTTCACTATTCGAGTAATATGTCCCTACAGCATGAAGAAATGGAACAAGGGGTATTAATGGTACTAGTTTTTTTTCTCCACTTCTTTCACCATCCCTCACTCTTAAGGAGTCAATGAGCCTCCCTCATTTAAAAAAAACATTATGTGTTCATGCAAATATTTAAGAGGATAGGGGGTCTAATTACGAGCCAGCCTACCATGATCATAAGGATTTAACAAGTGACATGCCCATTATGGCTACAACACCAGGATAATGACCTTCTCATCTACTAGAAGGATAGGAGGTCTCATCATGAGATGGCTTGATCACTCTGTTACAATTCTAGTGAATGGCATTGTGACTATCTGGATACCACACCAACACATTGACCTCCTTATAGATCAAGATGTTACAATTCAAAAGGAAGTACTACATTTAGATGCAAATCTTAAGAGAGGATAGGGGGTCTCATCACGAGCCAACCTACCATGTTCATAAGGGTGTAGCAAGTGACATGCCCATTATGGCCACCACACCAGGGTAATGACCTTCTTAATGACTTGAAGGAAAGGAGGTATCATCACGAGCCAGCTTGATCACTTTGCTACAACTCTAGTGAGTGGCACCATGGTTATCTAGCCACCATACCAGCATGGTGATCTCTCCATAAAATTGGAAAAAAAACTATTCTTACATAAAGATCTTGGCTCATTTTTCAGGTTAAAATAACAACCCTGTCGAGGCTATGAATGCCTGGTGGTAGTAGTGGCTCTGCTTGTGGTATGAAAGTGTGCTCCTTTAATAGCCAATTTCTTTTATATACACCTTGTCTTCCATTTTTCAACCACAAGCTATTACTCGAATTAGTAATAATCATGACCTATCATAAGAATAACTAACAAAGATATGTTTACATATTTTGAACTTCGGAATGACAACGCCAATCATTACTTGACTCAGTCTTGCTTCCATCATAACTTTCCAGTCGTGCAAGGAAATAATATCACAATAATTGCTATGCTATTTCCTCTCGCCTTCTGGTCACTTCCACACAGGATAAAATTATGAAAACTTCTAAACCTGACCTTTTTATCGCATATGTTAGTAATTACTCAACCGCTCGTTCCTTCACACACAAATTATCATTACCAAATTTTGATATTCCCCTATCTGCATTCATAAGTGACCAAATATCTCCTGTGATTGAGGGCATGGGTGCCCTTTCTTCAAGGAAGGGGGTGTAATTGGCCTTAATTCAGCAAGCATGTGAAATCCTTGCAAAAATCTCGTTAGACACATTGATAAGACCATAGGAACACTACAATTAAGGCATGAAGATTATCTACACAGAGCCACAATCTCTTTTCCACTTGCAAACAACATCCAATCGAAACAACACAGCCAAGAGGAAAAATAATCAAAGGAAAAGATAATATCAGTTATGGGAGGAAATACCCTTTGAAGCGAGCCTGCAAAATTTCCAATTTCAGAGGCAGCGAGTGCCATCCTCGAGTGAGCAGGATGGATGACATATGCACACATACTACAAGGATTCAACACAAGAATTGCAATCAAATTTCTACAAAATCTACAGGAAGGGAAAACTAGAGTTAAAGGCCGAACTATACCAGTTACAAAGGAAATTATTACGAAAGTTTCTAGAATGCGAGTGCAAGGAGAAAGACGGGAAGAGAAGCATCTCCTCCTAAGAGAAGCAGTAGCAACATACCAGGACCTGGATGAACCTTTAGAATGAAAAAATAGAGGGATTAATCCTACCTCTTTACAACAGCCATGGCAGGAGCTGGCGGCATTCATCCAAAATTTTATTACATGCGAAGGACGTTGGGATGTGGTAAAACATCGACAGCTCAATCTTTTAGTTACACTTAAACAAAAAATTTCAATTATATACCTACCTTTTTTAATTCCGTATTGCATGATACTGTTGTTCGATTGAGGAAAGACAAGAATCCCCAAGCAGTGGTTAGTCACCAGGGGTTAATAAAACTAATCATCGTTCATGAGCTAGATAGACAGCAGATAGCATGGGATAATTTTGTTAACCCTGAAGCATAGGAACTGGAATTAAACCCTGACAGAACTGAAATTGAGCACCCTAGGGTAAATCCACCAGGAAGAAAAAGGACCCCAACCTCAACGTTAGAGCCAAGCAGGGAAAAACAGTCCAAGACACCCCAAGGAACCTCGAACTTCATGGAGGAAGAAAAACCATCCCATCAACCCTTGCAAGAATTCGAGGAGGAAATGGCCTGAGTCCTAGGAAAAATAAAGACAAACTATGAATTGAGAAACCCATTGGAAGCAGGGGAGCAAGAGGAAATTTTTGATAACTCTGCCACCCCCAGTAGCTCTGGTCACACTAACATCCTACCTAACCAAGAGGAACTGCGAGATGATGAGGCTCTGTCTCGTATTTATAATTATGAAGTGTATAGTTATGGACAGGAAGAGGAGAGATTCAAATCACAAGATTATTCAAGTGACACTGTCCTTGTGGAGTAGAGCACACACACAGAGACAACCCCTTTGTCACTAGGAGGTTGCGTTACTTCTCCTAGTTAGGACCCTCACATTGAGGTAAATTCTGAGGATGTAATCAGAAACACCATTTTAGATGCTATCCCTAAAAAGGAGAATTCCACTCCCCTACCACCTACTGAAATAAGGACAGATGAAGATTCAGATGAAAGGAGAAGTGAGAAACTAAGAAGGACCTACAAGAGATTGAAGAAATTGGTAAAATATCTGAGAAAACAACTAAAAAAATAAAGAAGGGCCTGGAAGCCAAAGACAGAAACCTCTATTGTAGGAACTCAAGAAGAACCAGTAAATACTATCGAAAGCAAAATGCAAACTGACTTAGCCGACACCGTGGAAACTGGAATACAAACCAATTTGATAACCACTACTGAAACTGAAATATAGACCAACCTAGCAGACACCACCGAGGCTAAAGTGCAGACAGAACTGGAAAACACCATCGAAGCCTCCACCCAAACTGAGAAGAAGGTTATAGAGGAAAATGAGACCCAAACAGAGGAAGTGCCTACCTATGCCCATCTAGTAGATAAAGCTTCCAACCAGAAATTACGAAATGAACTAGTGCAAGTGTGACATGAACTAACACAGTGCAGGAAAGAGGTGGTGCCATTACAAGAATATCAGGCACTACTAAAAATTTTCACTGACCTCTCTACCACAGAAGATGAGACATTCGCCCAGCTTATAGGAGAGCAGGAAAAGTTTAAAGTTGTACAAGAGCAGGTGTAGCAAGCTAAGAATCAAATCTCTACAATTTTCTCTCTACATAATGATGCGCTCTCATGCAGAGCTCTGGCAACCAACTATTCCTTGTTCCTAATATAATGGTATTTACTCTTGAAAGTTAAAGCTGTCAGGGCAGGAAAACCCACTACTTTCAGGACCATAGAAGAGTTTGTCCGATGTTGTAACAATCAAGATGAGCAGGTCCAACGCCTCCTGTGTGAGATTTACATGCATAACTTCTTCTTAGAATAATAAATAGACAGCAACCCTAGCCCCTTTATAGGGGATGTGTAGCTGTAAGCATTCCTTTGATTTGCTAAAAACCAGACTAGGTGGGCCAAAGCCTACGACATCTTCCAAAAAAGAGAGCATAGTCTAGATTTATGGGTCAGGGGGGAGCCTACGAAACCCCTGCAACTGATCATCCAGCACGAAAAATTAATGAGAAGGCAGGGTGTGAGGACTAGGTTGGGACCCATCCATAAAGATATCATAGAAAGTGCACGAGAATACTTTGGGGACATTCATGAAGCGGCCTTAGCAGCAGCCAAGCAAAGATGGATGGCCTCCATGAACAATGCGAAGAATAGGGAGCCATTCAGTTATAGGAATTTCAAAGTTGCTGCCTCCAAATTCCTTTCATACAATAGCTTGGTCTACAGCATAGGGCCTACTTGGTTGGGATGCAGATATAGAAACCATCTTCTCTAGCATCCTCCTGAGGATTATAATCACAATTACAAATTACCATAAGGAGCCACATGTGCTGACTTTTCTCTCATGAAATGAAAACAAGGCTTGAGAGCATACAACGAAAAGGCCTACGCTGCCTATTCCTTGACGCAGCTACATCTCAATCATCTGTTTGCATGAGGACATGCAACTAGGTAAGCAGGGGTTTATGTTGGGCCCAAATTAAGGTATTATTGTCAACTTGTAAGTACTTCAAATTATGTTGTAATTTCGGGGGAATCCCTCTTCATATTAGCAATAAAGAGAATAAAATATTATGAAAACGATAACAATTACACTAATGATGAAAATGATGCTTTTGTAATAGAAAATTTACTTTTCAAATCTCCGCATGTAGGAAGGAAAAATGGTTGGAACAATAGGAAACGGAAGCCAACCAACGGACGCAAACATATGGAAACCTGGTAACTCCCAGCGGCCGACAGAATAGACAGACAAATTTGAGTCCAAGAACTCAAACGAAAGCCATGCGCAACGAGCTATCATTTGGAAAATACTTTCACATTTTTTAAATCACCTTTAAAAGGGTGAAGGACAGATGAGAAGGAGAGTGGGAGACAGGACAGGAAATTCATTCTGTAATAGACACATCAGAAATAGTCTGTATAATTGTGTTTTTGTAACATCAATGGATGTAATATAGAGCTTTCAACAATAATATTTTGAAGTTTCTACCATGCTAGGGATTCTAGTGGTCTAGGCCCAACCTCTGGAAGTTCTACGCAAGTTTTGATACTCTGTGTAGTTGCAGAACCAATGCTTAATAATCTGATGCAGTTGTAAAGTATATTTCCATTAAATACAAATATAGTTCTCTTTCTTCAAGATTGTTAGAAATTGCATTCTTGAAGTAGGACAACCGCAATCGGATTTTTCGACTTACAGAAATATTTTATTATCAGTAGATATTTCCAATTCTTTTAATAGCATTGCATTTGAGTTATAGATCATAGAATAAGTTGATTTCAATATTATCTGTCTTTATGAATTGCATTCTTCTTCTAGCATAACGAAGCATTCAACCATCGATCAATGTTGATTAATTAAGTCATAAGTACAATTCCATTGCAAAATTAATTAATTAATTGTTATATTATTTATTTAATTTTCTTCAGTCATACTATTGTTCCATTACTGTTCAACTTATTTATCCTGTTTTTCCATTATTGCTCAGTTAGTTATACTGCTATTCCATTACTGCTTAGTTAGCTAGACTGCTGATTCAATTTGATTCGTTACTGTTTAGCTTAGTTAGACTACTGTTCCATTCAATTCCATTGTTGCTCAGTTTATTCTCGAATTCAATTCAATTGTTGCTTGATTTCTCTAGATTGTTGTTTAGTTCAGTTAAATTTTTGTTTAATTCCATTAGATAGCTGCAAAATCCTGTTGCTCAATCTTAGGTTAAAAACCTATCGAAGCCAACCCTCGTAGGATAAGCAAGCTCAGGAAGTTAGAAAATTATTCCTCATAAGTGACAAGGAACATCTGTTAGACAAATTGACTCGCATATATTGTTCCAACACTCTTGGAATAAAAAGACTTACCCCAGGTTGATAATTAAATGAGAAAGAACTAGAGCTGTCAATAAAAATTCACCTCTTTTAGTACCAACATTTTGGTGTTGTTTTCAGGGAGAGTGTTAAGAGTCACCTCTGTTATTGATCTTTCCCCATTGCTGTGAAGAATTGGGTATTGAAAACGAGAGGTAAAAACTTGTGTACCGACAAGCAACATGCTTGCCCTCTAGCCCGCTCACCAGCAAGTCTTATAAAGAACCGTAGGATAGGTGCTCTTGTTTTATGTCTAGGAAGAAAAAGATAAAAACAATCCGAAATCATTCACAACCATCCTCGCAATGCAAAGGACTGGTGATCCTTGGAAGAAAAACATATATAGAAGAAATCATTAGGAAAGTTGAATCTCAGGAATCTATATGACCCAGAACTGTTTCCATTCAAAGTCCTAATGCACTCCCTCAGGTAGCAACCTAACCATCTGTAGCCTATGCTGAAATTCACTACGAGACATAGGGGTCTGAGCAAAGCCTGCAGACTGCCGTTCATATCGGCACTGGACCTTCAAAAGAGGGAGGCTCTTGCAACCTACAAGAAGGAGGGGGAGAAAATAGTGGAAGAATTCACATAGAAATATCAGAACCTAAGTCCCATAAAGAAGTGATTGAAATAGAATTACTTAGGATCCCAGATCGGGGAAGTGCTGTAAAACCCCCACCGCATTTTCCTTCCTCTAGTTCAAGAAGTTCCCGAAGATTTCTAGCACCTCTTTGATCAGATGGAAAATAATCAAAATCAGAATGAGAGGCAGACATCAACATTATAATACCCTATTGTTGATCATGCTGCCAATGCCCCTACGAAATCCATTCCCTTGCACAACATCCCAACCTTTCATGGGTTAACCACAGAAGATCCTGATGCATTCCTATTTGAATTTTATGTCTTATGTAGAGGATATGACTGCACCACCAATCTCGAGAAAATAGAACTATTTCCCTCTACCTTAAAGGGAACTGCACTCCGTTGGATCATGGGATTAGGAGAGGAAAATCTAAACAACTAGGACCAAATGAAGAATATTTTTCTTACCAAATACCAAGACTATTGTTGAACCCAAGACCTAAAAGACAAAATCTTTAACATGTTTGTAAAAGACAATGAAACATTAGACGAATACGTAGAAATATTTCAATACAATTTACAAAGATTCCCATATACCACGCTATCCAAGGACATTTTTAAAAGCCACGATGCTTAAAGGGATGAAGGAAGAATGGGTTGAGATTCTTAACATAATGGGGAAGGGAGATATTTACCAGGAAGAATATGACGAGATTATTTCCTTATGTATTATATGATCTCGGGGTAGCTCACGCAATAGACCTGTTGGGTATGATTCTATGAAGAAGGATCTTAAGCAGACCAATGGAAATGTAACCAGAGCAGAATTTGAAAAATTGATAGAAATTTTCAAAACTAACATCGTGGGAACTTTGACAACCCAACTTGATGTTTTACAATCCAAGAATAAGCAAGCTATAGTAGAACAAAACCTGGCCATATTTTTCCCAAGATGTAAGAAGAAGCACAACCAGAGGGAATGTCCTTTATACATGGTTCAGACTTGTGCTATCTACACTAAGGATCATACCATGGACCAATGTCCTTCACTTCCCAGACTGGAAGCCTTCTACAAGGAATCATAAGAAGAAACAGAGCCAGTCTATTTAATGAATCAACATCGGCAATAGCAAGCACAACCTGGCATACCACAAGACCCGCCTCAATAATTTCCATTGCCACAGTTCAGCCAGTAAAACCATACAACAGCTTGGATAATGCAAAACCCCTTCCCAACTTGGCCAAACTAAGTGTTTCCTATGCCACCTTGGGCTACGCAACCTCCATCATGGAGTAATTGGCAGAGCTTCCTTTGCTCTCCCCCTTATTAGCAGAATGTCTTATATCAAAACCAATGGCCAAACCCTCCTACTCAAAACACCAATTGGAACTAGCAGCGACCTACGAGAATGGCCAATCTACCGATAGGAGCAGGAACCCAACAATTTCCATCTCCCTACCCAATTCAACATAGCCAACAGCCTGCCATACACCCTCAAATGCTAGCCAAACCCAATCCTAATCTCAATAAAAGACTGGTTTAACTAATTCAGATCATACAAAATCCAAAACCCAATGTCGAACAAAAAAATTGAAACGAATTGAGGTTAAGATCAGGAGATACCATATTACCTATAGAGGCCACAACTCCACCTCACTCCCAATTTGAAACCTCCATAGAGCCTAGCCTAATGAATATAATAGAAAGAAGTAAATATAAGGAAAAAATTGATCAATAAAGACCTGGAGAACTTAGGTTGACTCTACCTCCATTTCATTAGAGATTAAACCTACCCAGGCCTATAATAACTCCAGATTTTGACATCCTGGGGGAATTAAGAAACCTTTGTATCAAAAATTCCTCTTCTCCAGGCCATCCAAGACATTCCCATCTATGAAAAGACAATCAAAGAGTTATGTGGAAAAAAAAAAATTAAGAAAATAATGGCTGCACCCATCGTTTATGTGGTAGGAACGCTATATGACTTGTTGTCGGATAGGGAATCACTTGTAAAATATGAGTACCAAGGAAAACCCATTGTAACCGTGAAAATTTATGGAAACTCATTTCCAAACATATTGGTTGACCTAGGGGAAGCCATTAACATCCTAACTACAGGAGCTTGCGAAAAACTGGGCATATCAGCTTTATAACCTATGGCCACACTTCTAGAACTAGCTGAAAGGTTTGTTATCAGACCGGAAGGTATCGTGCAAGACATCATGGTATCTGTGGACTCATGGGAATACCCAGCTGATTTTTTAGTCATTAATCAAAAAAACAGGATGGAAGGGCACCCATTGATTCTTGGGCGGCCTTGGCTAGCCACAACAGATGCTTACATAGGCTATCGAGCAGGTAGCATGATTATCACTAGAGGAGACTCTATAAAGAATATCATTATTTATCTGCCTGCCAAACCAAGCCTACCCATAGTAAAAATTCACAAATACCCAGATACATATTGGGAGAAAAACATCCGTCCACCTCTGACACTAGTAGAAGCTCTCGAATTCAAGGATCAAAGTGAAGATGATGTGATTAATAACTTTATGAACCAGTCACCAAAGCCTGAAAATATGAAATTCCAAATGATGAAAACAGTCCTCGAACATGAAGATCAAGATGACCCTGTGATAGACTTCAAGACTAAACATATCTCCACAACCGCTATTCGTAACAACATACCTATTGAGATCGAGCCAGGAAAGGTTTTGAATATTAATGGCAGCTTGGATGACAACCAAAAGAAAAAACTCATAAAAGTCCTCTAGAAGCACTAAGGTGCATTTGCATGGGACTACCAAGACATGAAGGGCTTGGACCCACAACTGTGCATGCACCACATCTATACTGATAGGGAAACACACCCTGTTAGACAACCCCAACGAAGATTAAACCCGCATTTAAAAGAGATTGTAAAAGAGGAGCTGCAAAAAATGTTAGATGTAAATTTCATTTATCATATTTCAGACAACAAATGGGTCTCCCCTTTAGTGGTCATCCCTAAAAAGAATGGGAAGTGGGGAATCTGCATAGATTACAGAGAATCAAATAAGGCAACACAGAAAGACCATTTCCCCATTCCCTTCATTGACCAAGTCCTTGACACATTGGATGAGAAATGGTTCTCTTTTCTTGAAGGATTTAGTGGATACAATCAAATCCAAATAGCTCCTGAAGACCAAGATAAGACAACCTTTAATTGCCCATGGGGCACTTTTTCTTACAGATTTTTACCATTTGGATTATGTAATGCCCCAACAACATTTCAGAGAGCCATAATTAGCATTTTTTCTAACTTAATAAATGAAGGACTTGAAATCTATATGGATGATTTTACACCCTATGGGGAAGACTTTGATCAAGCTCTAGAAATGCTAGAAAAAGTGTTAGAATGATGTATTGCTACTATACTATGTATAAGCAATGAAAAAATGCCACATCATGATGACTAAGGGGGTAATCCTAGGTCACTACATTTCTGCAGCTGGAATACAGGTAGGTCCATCTAAAATAGAGGTAATCCTTCTATTGGCCGCACATTGTACACAAACAGAGGTACACAGTTTTCTGGGATATGCAGGATATTATCGCAAATTTATAAAAAATTCTAGCAGATAGCTGCACCTCTGTAATCATTGACTGGGAATGTTGAACTCCATTGGACTAAAAAATGTGACACCGCTTTTACAGACTTGAAGAGGCTGGTCTCAACAGCACCAATCCTGCGAGGTCCTAACTGGAAACTGCCCTTTCACATCTCTTCCGATGCATATGATACAACAATAGGCACAATCCTTGGCCAAGAAGAAGACCAGAAGCCTTATGTTATTTATTATATCAGAAAAAACCTTACTCTTGCTGAATTAAATTATACAGTGACCGAAAAAGAATTCCTGGTTGTCATTTATGCTATCAATAAATTCAGGCACTATATAACTGGATATCAAGTGTTCCTGTATACTGACCACTCTTCTATTAGATATTTAGCTAATAAACCAATCACAAATGGGAGAATAACTTGTTGGCTATTGTTTTTGCACGAATTCGATATAATGACGAAAGACCGTCCAGGGAAGGAAAACGTGGCTGCAGACTTCTTGTCCAGAGTCCTATTGTGGCCAACAACAACCCCCCTTCTTATTTAGTATTATCACTAATATTAAATAAGCGGGGACCCTTATTCAAAAATTTTAAAAAATATTTTCTTTTTTAGTTCTTTTTTTTTCCTTTTTTAATAAAACTTACTATCATAAACTTAGGAAAATATTCCATGAAAAATCTAAAAACTTAAGTTTTATGATAGCATAGAATAAAATCATTCTTTAAGGAATATCACATTGAAAAAAGGTAATGAATGCCTCTTTATAAGCGGAACACTAAAAATTGTGAGATCGCGATGCGAAACTACGCACTAAAAGAACATTCATCGCATCGCATGCTTCGTATGCCATATCTTACGCTGAAAAACCTCAAATATCCAATGTGCGATAACATATATCACAAATCACGTTTCACATAAAAAATACATGAATGGATGTTTGTCATATATTATGTCTTGTGATTTTCCGATATTGCGATATTATGATATTGCAAATCCACCAAATTGTGATTTGCGATATTGCAATTTTGCGATTTTGCGAAGCAAATCACAGATCGCCTTATCGCAGATCTTTAAGGGCTCATTATAAGAAAAAATCTTTCCATAATTCGAGACCTGGTTATGCACTTTAATTTTAATCAATGAATTGGTTGTCACTCATTAATGAAAAATGGTTTCGTTCTGATCAAAGAGTTATTTCACTTAAGGTAGTATATTTTATACGTCTTCAGCATTTAAAACCTTCCCGTCACCTTTTTGCTATCATTATTCTCACTTAATTCGTAAACTGCAGGAGTGAAGAACTGAGAACTATACAAAGCAGTATTCATGGTATTATGGGAAAGAAAGACAAGGCTCTATGTTTTGAAGATAAATAGATGATGCCCTTATATATAGACACCGCATGTAACAAAGACGCTGGTATCACTACTTGGGAGGTTATGTATAATCTACTTTAGTAAGAGAACCCTAGAGTAATGGAGGTTATAGCTACTAAAGGCTCGCATGGGTCTTCTGATGCATCCATTACAGAGTTATCTTGTTCATTCTTGCACCGAATAGCAACGAGACCTAGAATTCTTCCATACATAGACATGGTTAAATGGGTACTCGACAGTACTGATATTACAAACAGACAGTTTAAGACTCAGGGTCAAGAGCTCATTGGCTCATTTACTCCACAATATTTGAGACTCATGTATCATTTGCTGGAGCCACAGGCAGCCTATAACAAACAGTTCATGGAGAAGTTTGCCAAAGAAAATGAAAACTTTGCAGAATGCACCAACGACTGGTCAAGGAGAGACGAACCACTGAAGAAAGATAAACACGGTATGTATAGTACTGGTTCTCTCACTTCTCCGTTGCTTTGTTGCTGCTATCCTCTGTCAGCTTTTTTGAAAGCCATACATTAATAAGTTTTCTTCTGAATGGCTACCGTTATTGAATGCTGTTGTTAATGCTACTATTGTGGATTAGGCTAAGATATTATTTGACAACTTAGCCACGGCTATTTTAATTTATCGGTCTAAAAGAACTGTTTATCAGAGGATGTATCCTCCTTTTTACTTATCTGCTTATGTGATGGATTAAATCTGTTATGTTTTTAAGTTTCCTTTAATGGGTCGGAAATGGACAACTCAAGATCCCCTACCCATTCATGTTTATCGCAAATAATTGTGGGATTCAATGTTCATTCCCTATTTTTACAAAATTTTCCATGGAATCATGTTGCCCCTATACAAAATGTTGTATGATAAATATGCTCCAAGGTTATCTCCTGAAGCAGAGGTAGACATACTACCTGTTGCGAGATGGTTTGGAGAAGAATTGTTTACATATGTTAGGGTTTTTGGAAGTTTTGCTTCTCCTCATGTTTTACCTTTGTATGTTCCTGATAAACTCATAGCCCGAGAAATTGCTTATCAAACCTGCGGAGAAGGATGTTTGACTAGAGATTTGAAGGATAATAAGAAGGCTATCTGGCAGCAATTTCCTGTGGCCTGTGGGGCCTTTTCATTATTTGATGTTGGTCATGCATTTAAAGAAGTAAACAACATTACATGTTTACATTTTTTGAAGTTTCCAAGAAGACCATTCGACCCCTATGATATTGTTAAAAATTTCACTACTACAGTGAAGATAAAAGTGTTTTCTAAAGAAGAAGATATTTTTGATAACATGTTCCAAGAAAAAGCTGCACTTAAAGAAATTCTACATTCGGCTCAAATACGGTTTCCTCCAGCAGAGTTTCAAGAATTCAAAATATATAGAGAAAGGAGGTTAACTACTATCCCTTTGGATAAATTATGCTTGGAACCCGTAAGGGAACCCACTCCTAGTGTCAGTCTTAGTAGAAGTTCAGGTACAAAGAAGTCTAAGTCAAAGTCCAGAAGAGAAACCTCTGAACACTCTAAAAGTGAAGGGTCAGTAAGGGATACTGCCCAGTCAAAGGAATTTTCACAGCAACGGATTTCAACCTATCCTCAGTTAAATCTTCCCCCTCTCATTGTACAACAACCATCAATCAGAACTGAATTAGATAAGGAATGGGAAACATTAAATTATTTGATTAATATTGAAGGAAAAAACACACAGACACCTGTGAGTAATGTACAGACAACAAAAAATATATTCACAAGAATAACTACCAATGTCTCAAAAACAAAATATATTCCCATTACCCCATCCTCTGAACTCATGTTCAAAATAGAGGAAATTCCTCCTCTTGATGTATTCTATAGTCCACAACACAAGGCATTGGTAAGAAGACAAAGGAAGAAAAGGAAATTAGAAAATGTGCTCTCTCATGATGCAGAACAATTAGATGTCTTATGGCAAGATCCTACTACTGATCCAACTGAAAATCTCACTAAATTATCCCAGATCACGAGAGATTATGCATCTACAGCCATTGATAAAGAATCTGAGGTATGGAAATTACTGAATGAGAAATAAAATCAAGTACAGGTCTTGCAACAACAGCTGCAACAAGCCAACGCTAACAATGAAGCACAGAAACAACTTGAAAAATTACAGTTAGATTTTCAAAAAATGTAAATTGGATATCAGAACAGTTTGGCCGAAAAAGAGAAACAGCTACAGGTTATGCAAGAGATGCATAAAGATGATCCCAAGCTCAGAGAATTTATCACAGAGTCTATTTCCTTAAATAATCAGCTACTGCAACAACAGGAAATATTATGCCAAATAATATCACAATGGAACTCTTATTGTGAAGAAAGTGATAAAATCAGTAATCATGTCGTAGAATTATGACATGATTATGATTTAACTGATAAAATATTTACTGACTATTTGGCTTGGCAAGAAACAGACGAGGGGAAAAGAGAAGGTGCACCTATAATCAATAAAAATCACAAAGAAATACTTTTTAATAAATGGGATGCAAAAATCAAGAAAGAAGAGCAAGCGATAGAAGAAGCAGCTACAGCAGCCAGCAATATTATTGATTGTATAAATGAAAATTTACACAAGGTAAATCTGATCTCTGAAACTACTCCAGGGTACCTACCAAAAGCACAACAACTACAGACAGACTGGAAACAAAAAGCCCAAGAAAAGGCAGAATCGATTAAAGGATTAACAAAGTTAAATTGGGATTCTTACTGGGCATGTCTGGTAAAACCACACAGCCAATGCATGACTCTCAAGTGTATCATCAATTTTTCCAAGAAGATAGCGCCAGCTCTTGCCAATTCTATTTTTACAGGACAGTTGAAATCTGAATTTGGCCAGCCTACTCTTCTCAAATCAATGTGGAACGCTTGCAATTCCAAAGAACAGATTCACAAGTAGTTAGTTGTTAAGTTTTAATTTTAGATTTAGTATTAGTTTTGCTTTATTTTTTCCTAAAAAGAGGACGATCATTTAAACTGTATCCTATATTTTTGTAATAAATTATTTTTAGATTTAGTTAGTAGTATTTAAACCCTTCTCATGCATTTAGAGAAGGGTCTTGAAATTTGTCAAAAACATGTCCTCAGAACATGCACTTTTGCACCCTCCGAGCAGGTTTTGATGAATGAATGGAATAGGATTTACTGATATCTACGTTTAATATCTACTACTGATGTTGCACTTTTGTACTCTTAGTGGATTTTGGATTAAGAAGAGATAAGTCATTATTGCTTGAAGCTCATGAGTAGAACTAGTTATAAATGGTACTTTTATCTCTTAACTATTTCTACCTTTGTGTTAAAGTGATATTTATGTTCAGTTGTTTATGTATTAATGCTTGAATGCTTGAGTTATCATTTGGCACTTTTGTACGGTGATAGCCATTTGTTTATGCTTAATATATGGATAGCTTATTATGCGATATGTTTTTCACAACTGTTTCGTCTAACTTTTTATACGATGTGGTTTATCTTTATTGAATTATTTTCTTATAACAGTTGAATGATCTTTATTACCAATTTCTATTTGAAATCATTTTAGATCGCATAATGAAAAGATTACATCCCAGGTTTAGTTTAGAATTAGATATTTCTGTTTAATTAGAATACAATTTGCCTGTTATTAGATTAGAACTAGAATAAAATCATTTCACTTAGGAATTTTTAGAAAAGAAATATCAATTCTCAACACACACACACATATTGGGAAACTGGTCCCATTATCCCCAGTCGGACCCACTACACCAAATGGAAAAGGAGCTGCTAACCAAGGTCCGGACCGGGTGGGTATCCCCCTTGTTGTAGACCCGATTTTCGGGGCTTCAACATATTTGGCGCTAGAAGGAGGGCCCCGAACTATGAATGGAAAGTAAGTCAAAATATAAATACCATTCTGAAAGTAAATCACCCTCACCATCTCCCTCGACTTCTCCATCGCACATAGAATTTTTAAATCTAGAGCCAAAAGTCGAAAGAACAACAGCCACTGCCACAAACCCTGACTTTTCAGAAGAATATGCTATTGAACCTCCTGAAGCTGAATCTTGGATTCATAAATTTCAACGATTTTCAATATCACCTCAAATATCTAATAAATCTCAAGGCAGTGTGACTTCGCAATATAATCCTGCTCATCCTCTTACCAGATTACAGAGCGAAAATATTGGCATTCAGCCAACTGAGTTACCTCTACCTACAAGGAAGAGAGAAAGGAAATCACCTAAAGGGTCTGATAGTGAGACTCTTTCATCATCATCATCCATCTCAGCCTCTTCACCACGAAGTCAACCATCCACCCCTCCACCTCAGACTATTGTCCGTCAGTCCATTGGAACTTCCACATATCCTTCTCAACCATCTCGAATCATAATATTCTCATCTTCTCAACCGCAGGGATCATATTCTACACTTTCCTCTATTGGTAGTTCAACGATGGCCTCTCCATGGAATAATCCAGGTGTAGTTTTAATCCCTGCACCCTTGAGTCAAATACCGGCCCATCCTGAAAAATGGCTGCCTAAGTTTAATCCTGAAGCAGGCATGCTAGCGGCAGAAGATATAAATAATTTTATGTTGTCCATAAATCTCAATGGAGTTACAAATGAAGATGTTGTCGTCTGACTTTTTCCCTATACTTTACAAGGAGCAGCCGGATCATGGTATTTCTCGTTACCATTTGGATCTATTACTAGTTGGGATATCTTTCAAGATCAATTTTTGACTAAGTTTGGTGATGACAGGTCTACAGTGACACTGATCAATGACTTGTCTAATCTTAGAGCTGAGTCAAAAGAGCCTATCAAGGATTTTAATTCACGTTTCAATAAATTGTTAAATAAAATTCTTACTGCCTCCAAGCCTAGTGAAGAAGTGCGAAGTGAATGGTACATTTCTACTTTACCATCAAATACAACAATCTTCATTGATAGGGCTAAAAAAAACTTTAGCTGACAATATGAAGGAAGCAATAGTAGTAGAGAAATGTATTATTGCTCTAGAAAAGAAAAATGTGATAGAAGAACGAAAATCCAAAAAGGTTACTTTTAAAGAAGACCCCAAGAAAAAACAATCGAAAGATCCATTCGATTTAGAATGATTGCAGAATGTTTTGAAAACTATGTCCAATGAAATGGTTAACATTAAGAAACAAGTGGTAGAAACATCTTCTAAAAAGTATTTTAAGCCTTTTAGAAGAAAACCTTAAACTGATTCAAAGCCGCCAAATGCTATTACTAATGCTGAATCAGAAGAAGAAGAAGAGGAGATTGCTATTGATGAAACTATTGATGAAGAAGAAGTTGTAGAAGTACAAGGTATGTGGGATTTTATCCTCCCAGTTGAGGAAGATCAAGAAGCATCCCCGGTGAGCACTCAAAGTAGAAATCAACTTGATCCTCCTCAACCTACTCCTAAGCCAAAGAGCACAAGCTCAATGACTAAGGATAAAGTTGTAGCCAAGAAACGACATCCAAAGCAACTCAAACCAACCCAGTCCAAACAGATTCATCAACTCCATCAAAAACGAGGATTTTTTCAGATGAAATGGAGTATAATATCATAGAAGACATGAAGAAGACTAGGGCTAACATCATGTTTTATGAATTGAGCAAGTTAAAACACCAGAAAAAGGTGCTTTTGAAAGAATTACATGTTGTACCAGAAAAACCTTTGCCCAATCCTGTAATTTCTCGCTTCCAACGAGATGGGAAGACCTCCAACTAATGCGATTAGTAAATTTGATCTAGAAAATATCGCTTTAATTGGAGGAAGGTCGAGATCTCATACTCCTCCATTTCTTCTTACTTATGAATTTTTCAATAAAAAATTTCATAATTGTTTACTGGATTCTGGAGCTTCATCTAATATTCTACCAAAATCAATATGTGCAAAGTTGAACATTCAACCGCAAAAATCTGTTGTACGCATAGTCCAGTTAGATTGATCGCAAGTTGAAGTGATCAGCGAATTAAATCAGGTTACCATAAGGCTTTCATCTAATCCAAAGGTATGTCAAGTTATTGACATTTTAGTTGCAGATATTCTAGAATTTTATGGCTTAATTCTTAGCAGAGATTGGTCAAAAAAACTTCATGGATACTTCATAACTGATTGGTTGCACATGTGGCTTCCTTATAATGGTAAACCAAATCTGATAAAGGTTGAGCGTGAAAAAAATCAGAAATACATAGTAACAGAACTGGAAGGAGAAAATGAATGGGTTGCATACAACAATAATATCATTGGCAACTATTCAGTTGATTATTTCTTAGGAAATTTCAATGCTCATACTTCACCTTACTTAGAACATTCTGTTTTATCTCAAATAGAATTTTTTTCTCAAAGAAATATCTCTAAATGCATTAATTTTGTAGATACTTCTATAAATAAATCTTTATTTTGGAAGTTATTTTTTGATGGTTCTAAGTATAATGAAGGAGTAGGAGTAGGATGCGTGTTGGTTAGTCCAGAGGGAAACAAAATTATGCTAACTTGCAGACTCGAGTTTGATTGCACCAATAATACCGCAGAATATGAGGCTTTAGTCCAAGGATTATACAAAGCAATCTGATTAGACATCAAATATCTACAAGTTTTCGGAGATTCTGAAATTGTAATCAAACAGGTACGCAATACTATACATTGTTTATCAGGTCATTTAAAGCATTATCAATCTTTAGTTCAAGATCTGACTGAACACTTTATATCATTTAATATTTCATCTATTCCCATAATCCAAAATGCAAGTGAAGACCTTTTAGCTAACGTAGCTTCCAAGCTCATTCCTGTAGAAGACTATAGCCCTGATCGATTTTCAATCGAATTAATCTTTAGACCCTCGATTCCTGATAACATTACCAATTGAAGGATTTTCAATGATGATCCCGATATTGTAAGCTTCCTCACATCTGAAGATCTTACACCAATCAAATAATTGATGAAGACCACCATGACATACAATTGCAACAAGATAGCACTAATAATGTTATGCCAAAGTCAGTAGTCAAGTTAGAAGACCTTTATGATTTGAAAGATCGATTTAAAAGATATACCAATTCAAAACTACAAAGTTCAAATTTGAAATATGAATTAGTAAATCTAAGAATTGATACCAAACCACAGAATATCAACCTAGGCCTCGGTCTAGCTCCTGAAGAAAAATTAGCGTATGTTCATCTCTTGAAACAATACAAAATTGTCTTTGCTTGGAACTACGATGAACTCAAAACTTATGACACTTCTATCATCCAACATACTATCCCAATGATAAATGATGAAAAACATGTCCAAAAAAAGCTGAGAAAGATCCATCCCAATCTAGAAAATCAGATCAAATCGGAACTCAATAAGTTATTGAAAGCCAAGATTATTTTTCCTGTTCGACATTCTAAATGGGTTTCTAATATGGTTCCTGTTAGAAAGAAGAATGGAGACATTATAATTTTCATTGACTTTCGAAATCTTAACAAATCTTACCAAGAAGATAATTTTCCTTTACCTCCTATGGAGCAAATATTACAAGCAGTTGCAGGATCAGAAATAATGTCTTTCTTAGATGGTTTTTCTAGCTACAACCAAGTGTTGGTTCATCCATATGACCGATTGAAAACCACATTCAGAACCAAATGGGGAACTTATGCATATCAAAAGATGCCTTTTGGTCTGATCAACACTGGTGCTACATTTCAGAGAGCCATGGAAATCACTTTCAAAGGATTAGTTAACAAATCAGTGGTAATTTACTTGGATGATATAACTGTATATTCCAAGAAACGAAGCAATAATCTTAAAGATTTAAAATAGATCTTTCAACGTTGTCAAAGGTATGGAATTTCACTTAACCCTAAAAAATCCCTTTTTGCATTAAGTGAAGGAAAACTTCTTGTATTCATAGTGTCAAAATCTGGAATTCATATTGATCCTGATAGAATCAAGGAGATTTCTGAAATACCCTTACCTCACAACAAGAAAGCTATGCAATCTTTCCTTGGCCAGATTAATTTTGTGAAGAGATTTGTCCCAGATTTTTCAAGAATTGTTTCTCCTTTACAAGCAATGATTAAAAAGAATTCAAACTTCAAATGGGGTCAAAACGAATATGAGGCATTCAATCTGATCAAACAAGAAATTGTTAATGCTCCATCTTTAGCAACTCCAAATTTTTCTGATCCTTTTATTTTGTATACATTTGCCTCTGGTAAATCATATGCTGCGATACTCACTCAAGAAAATCAAGACAAGGCAGAAGCCCCAATTTCCTTTTTTAGTTCAAATTTATAGGGGGCTGAGTTGAATTATTCAGATGTAGAGAAACAAGCTTATGTTGTTTTCAAAGAAATTAAATATTTCAAACCCTTTCTACTTAAAACCCATACAAAAATCATAGTACCGTTTCCAACGGTAAAAAATATTTTAGTTCAGAAAGATGTGGGTGAGAAAAGAGCTAATTGGGTTACTGCCTTACAAGAATATGATGTAGAAATCAAACCAGCAAATATTGTAAGAGGTCAAGGCTTTTGCAAAATACTAGCTGGAGCATCGCTTATTTCTGAAAAACCATCTGCAGAGATACAAATGTATGAGGTAAGCCTAAACGATGTTGAATCATTATATGCTGATATCATATTTTATTTAAAGAATGGATATGATCCTCCAAATCTCAATTACACCAAGAAAAGAGCTCCAAGGTTGAAGGCAAAACAATATCAGCTTGTGAATGATGTTCTCTTTAGAATAAATTATGATTATGTTCTCCTTAGATGTCTTGAGAAATATGAAGCTGAAAAAGTCTTGCAGGAACTTCATGATGGGCCAGCAGGTGGACATTATGCTAGAGATGCTACTGCACATAAAATTCTTTGTGCAGGCTATTACTCGCCCACACTATTCAAAGATTCAAATAGTTACGTAAGAAAATGTCAATTTTTTCAAACCGCTACTAGAAGGCAAAAGAAACCATCATTGCCGTTACAACCAGTCAAGATTGAACAGCCTTTTGATCAATGGGGATTGGACATAATAGGTGAGATCGTTCCTCACTCTTCTAAGCAACATAGGTATATCATTACAGCAACTGATTATCTTACTAAATGGGTAGAAGCAGTTCCTCTCAAGACTGCTAATGTTGAGCATATCATCGAGTTCATAAATCAGTTCATAATCACCAGGTTTGGTTTACCTTCTGCTTTAATGTTTGATAACGCATCATATTTTTCTGGCAATACTATGACTGAATTTTCACTTAAGAGAGGTTTCAAACTTAAATACTTTTCCAATTATTATCCACAGGGAAATGGGTTAGCTGAATCTACAAATAAAAACTTAATCAGAATCATTAAGCAAACCATTGATCAAAATCATAAAAATTGGCATAAGTCTTTAATATACGCTTTATGGGCAGATCGAATAACACAAAAAGCCTCCATTGGCACTTCTCCCTTTAATTTAGTTTATGGGAAAGAAGTGGTTCTTCCAACTCATCTAGCAATTCCTTCTTTGGCCTTAGTTCAATATATTGATGAAGCACCAACTTCTTCCTTACAACTAAGACAACTGGAAATAATGAAGCTAGAAGAACAAAGACAACAGGCCAAAATAACTCACACTCATCATCAAGCATTAGTTAAAGCTTCTTTTGATTCAAACATGATATCCAGAAAGGACTTTGAGGTCGGAGATCTAGCTTTAAAATGGGACAAGGCTCATGAGGAAAAAGGGAAACATACGAAATTTCAATGAATGTGGCTTGGTCCTTTCCAAATTGCAGAGATCATAGGTCCATCTACTTTTATGTTACAAGATTTGATAGGAAAAAGAGAGTCTTTACCTGTTAACGGACAGATCCTCAAAAAATATTTTCCATAGGAGATCATTCTTCTATTTTTGTATATTAGTTTTCTTTATTTTCATAATAAAACTAGTTGTTAATGGTTACATTTGGAATTCACAACAAAGATACAAATTCTCTTTTAGATTTTTTCTTTTCACTTGTATAAATACAATTCTTCTAAGAAATTGATCATTATTATTGAAAGATACAATTAAAAGCTTTAGACCTAGAAATGATACTAGTTTCAACTTTGAAAATTTTGATAAAAAACAACTTTTAGTGGGAAATTTTTTTATATCAGTCTAATGAAAAGTATCAATAACAAAACAAAGATTCTCTGTAAAAAGTTCTTTCCAAAAAACTCTACCATTGTCATCCAGAATTATCTTAAGGAAACAATGACTTCCTCCCCACCTAGGAAAATTACAATGTTCAGAGAATAATCCAATGATACACTTTAACTTAAAGAGTAAGAGGTCTCATCACGAGCCGACTTATCATGATCATAGATATTGTAGCTTGCTGACTTTGCCAATACTGCATACCACAACAGGGAAATGAATTAATATTGTTGCAATCAAAATACAAGGGGTCTCATCACGAGCCATCTTGTTCAACAAAGTTATAAATCAAGTGAATGACACTGTCATAAATTGGCTACCAAACCAAGACATTGTTCTTTAACGATAAAAAATAAAAATGAAAGCAATAAGTGTGGATATGGATTCCTCTTTGAAAATTGTATATTTTCCTAAGTAGGATATAGGATCATTGCTAGGTAATAGGTAACCCTGTCGAGGCTATAGATGCCTGCTGGCAGCAGTGGCTCTACCTACGACAAATGAGCATATTTAAAACTAATTTACAGAGAAGTCTTTGTTTTTATCTTTATAAACCAAGTAGTGACTGATATGGATACAAGGACTAGCTTGAGGAAGTGAATAGTCAAAATTTGAATATAGAAGAAACGAAATATCATTGATAGATAAAATCATAATGTACTTTGTCTTTTTATTATAAAGTTTGATTTTCTGGAAAATTTTCTATTTTAAAAAGTTTAGAAAATTCAAAAGAAAAGCAGAGATAACTGGTTCTTCCGAATGAATCACCAATTGTTGTGGCCAGCAACAACCCCCCTTCTTATTTAGTATTATCACTAATATTAAATAAGTGGGGACCCTTATTCAAAAAATTAAAAAAATATTTTCTTTTTAGTGCTTGTTTTTACTTTTTTTAATAAAACTTACTATCATAAATTTAGGAAAATATTCCTTGAAAAATCTAAAAAACTTAATTTTTATGATAGCATAGAATAAAATCATTCTTTAAGGAATATCACATTGCAAAAAGGTAATGGATGCCTCTTTACAAGCGGAACACTAAAAATTGTGAGATCGCGATGCGAAAATACGCACCAAAAGAACATTCATTGCATCGCATGCTTCGTATGTCATACCTTACGCTGAAAAACCTCAAATCACCGATGTGCGATAACATATATCGCAAATCGCGTTTCGCATAAAAAATACATGAACGGATGTTTGTCATATATTATTTCTTGTGATTTTATGATATTGTGATCTTATGATATTGCAAATCCACCAAATTGCGATCTGCGATATTGCGATTTTGCGATATTAGGAAGCAAATCGCAGATCGCCTTATCGCAGATCTTTAAAGGCTCATTATATGAAAAAATATTTCCATAAATCGAGACCTGGTTATGCACTTTAATGTTAATCAATGAATTGGTTGTCACTCATTAATGAAAAATGGTTTCGTTCTAATCAAAGAGTTATTTCATGTAAGGTGGTATATTTTATACGTCTTCAGCATTTAAAACCTTCCCATCACCTTTTTTCTATCATTATTCTCACTTAATTCGTAAACTGTAGGAGCGAAGAACTGGGAACTATACAAAGCAGTATTCAGGGTATTATGGGAAAGAAAGACAAGGCTCTAAGTTCTAAAGATAAAGAGATGACGCCCTTATATACAGACGCCGCCTGTAACAAAGACGTTGGTATCACTACTTGGGAGGGTATGTATAATCTACTTGAGGAAGAGAACCCCAGTGTAATGGAGGTTACAGCTACGGCAGGCTCGCATGGGTCTTCTGATGCATCCATTATAGAGTTAGCTTGTTCATTCTTGCACTGAATAGTAGCGAGACCTAGAATTATTCCATACATAGACATGGTTAAATGGGTACTCGACAATACTGATATTACAAACAGACAGTTTAAGACTCAGGGTCAAGAGCTCATTGGCTCATTTACTCCGTAAGATTTGAGACTCATGTATCATTTTCCAGAGGCACAGACAACTTATAAAAAACAATTCATGGAGAATTTTGCCAAAGAAAATGAAAACTTGGCAGAATGCACCAAGGAATGGTCAAGGAGAGATGAACCACTGAAGAAAGATAAACACAGTATGTATAGTACTGGTTCTCTCACTTCTCCGTATTGCTTTGTGTTGGAAAAATACTGAGAGGGGGGGTGAATCAGTATTTTAAAGCTGAACAATTTTTCTTTCTTACTACATCCAATCATGTACGTTCAGCTATCTTATTATATTTTTTACTAAGAGCATTGCATCAGATAAGCATTAAGCATGAACAGTAGAACAAAGCATCAAACATGAAATACACATATGGACACCAGGATTTAAGGTGGAAACCCAATTTGGGAGAAAACCACCGCTGCTGCAATATCATTCTTCAATATTTTATTATAGAGAAAACTTCTTACAATATATGCTGGTGCAGACTCATACCAGCACGCAGGCACCCACCTACAGAAGGCTACAACCTTCTCTCGTTTACCAGCTTCTTCTAGAAGGGAGCTACAACCCCCTGACTGAAAGCTTCGACCTTCAGCACCACTGTGGACCTCCTTTCATCAATTTTCAGACTGGATCACACAGCCGCAACCCCAGATTTCAGAAAATGTATGCATTCGACATCCCGTTTGGCTTTCTGGATAAACAATCTTCATCAGACATGCGTTAGCTCTTCATTGATTCTTCTATTGAATGAATCCCAGATTCATTCTTTCGATGGGTGCAACATGGACTCAAAATTATCAGTTAATCACGTCGTCTGTCCATACAGATATTCCTTAGAGGAATTCGCTCTTCTCCCGCGCTTGACTCTCGCACTTCTGTCTGCTTTGAATAATGATCTTTGCCCTTTATATAGTTCTCGCCTTTCTCAATACCATGAGTCTAAAACCACTCAACTGCTAATGGTATTCCTTTGTCAATATTCCCTTTAGTTTGTCCCCAGGGCTTTTCAATTTCCCCCCTTTTTTTTTAATTTATTTCATACAAACGAGGAAATTCAAATTATCTATGTGTGCCAAGCCTTTAACCCAAAGTTTAACCCTTCGGATTTTATAAACAATATTCAATGTTTTTCCATATGCAAGTGTCTTGTTGATGTGGTGAGTTCCGCAAGTGGAACAGCCATACATCTCAATCGTTTTGTATTAATAATTGAGCCAATCCAATTTGAAACCCCAATCTTTGTCTCCGCCATATAATATTATAAACATTAACGTGCCACTGACTCATCAGTAATATATAAATCCATATAACCTTTCAGGTTCTTCAAATAATATTCAATCTTCGACTCTGGGCCCACATCGTAGTTGGTGGATCGGTGGTGTCAAACAAAACTTGCGATTTCGATTGATTAACCAGACGCGATGACCAAATAAAACATGGCTCATAGCGCAATCGGGTCCTTTGAACAAATGCAATCGGGGCACACCATGGAAAAGTTCTGATTGCGATCAGGACATGGATGCGATTGGCACATATTAACTCCAGCATATAACCGGATCAGGTCCTCCACTGATCGGAGCATATAACAAAACTCCGCCGATTGAACCTTGCGATTCAAGACGTGCGATTCCATTAAAACATTGCCACGTGGTCAAGTGGACCCACGAGCCTCGGCTGTTGGTGGGAGCGATTTATAAAGTAACATTTGGTTGTATTGTGTACAACCGTTCCACTATGGAATACTGCCACATCCACAAGACATTTTTATGTATTATTTAAATTTCGATTTGCGATTGCGATTGGATCGCATCGCATCGCAGGACTCCATATCAACAAGACACTACTTCACCAAAATAACTTGCGATTCCGATTTAGAGCTTAAGTGGTGGGGACCACTTGTCTCGACAGATCAGAAATAAAGGATTTCCGCCTGTTTAATTCAATTTTATGACTGTCTTGAATGACTCTGCTCCTCCGTAAATTAAATCTACGGGAATATCTTCGTTCCACTGTCAAAACGGCTCTGCCCATCACCTGTTAATTCTCTTCTTGTCATTTGTGACTGCGGCCCATCAAGATTTAATTCTCCTTCAATGCACTGCTTATCTCTGTAAATGTATTCTTCCTCTGAGCTCTGCTGCTGATCATTGATCTCTGCAATTCTGTTGTTCTTCTGTTTCCCATGCCTTTGCCACATCCTTTGCCATCAATTACAATATTCCAACACTTTGTTGCTGCTATGCTCTATCTTCTTTTTGGAAATATAGACATTAATAAGTTTTCGTCTGAATGGCTACCGTTATTGAATGTTGCTGTTAATGCTACTATTGTGGATTGGGCTAAGATATTATCTGACAACTTAGACACAGCTATTTTGAATTATCGGTCTAAAAGAACTATTTCTCAAAGGATTTATCCTCCTTTTTACTTATCTTCTTATGTGATGGATTCAATCTATTATGTTTCTTAGTTTCCTTTAATGGGTTGGAAATGGACAACTCAAGATCCCCTACACATTCATGTTTATCACAAAGAATTGTGGGATTCAATGTTCATTCCCTATTTTTACAATATTTGCCATGGAATCATGTTGCCCCTATACAGAATGTTGTATGATAAATATGCTCCAAGGTTTTCTCCTGAAGCAGAGGTAGACATACTACCTGTTGTGAGATGGTTTGGAGAAGAATTTCTTACATATGTTAGGGTTTTTGGAAGTTTTTCTTCTCCTCATGTTTTACCTTTGTATGTTCCTGATAAACTCATAGCCCGAGAAATTTCTTATCAAACCTGTGGAGAAGGAGGTTTGACTAAAGATTTGAAGGACAAGAAGAAGGTTATCTGGCCGCAATTTCCTATGGCCTATGGGGCCTTTTCATTATTTGATGTTGGTCATGCATTTAAAGAAGTAAACAATATTACATGTTTACATTTGTTCAAGTTTCCAAGAAGATCATTTGACCCCTATGATATTGTTAAAAATTTCACTATTGTAGTCAAGATAATAGTGTTTTCTAAAGAAGAAGATATTTTTGATGACATGTTCCAAGAAAAGGTGCACTTAAAGAAATTCTACATTCGGCTCAAATACGGTTTCCTCCAGCAGAGTTTCAAGAATTCAAAATATATAGAGAAAGGAGGTTAACTACTATCCCTTTGGATAAATTACGCTTGGAACCCGTAAGGGAACCAAATCCTAGTGTCATTATCAGTAGAAGTTTAGGTACAAAGAAGTCTAAGTCAAATTCTAGAAGAGAAACCTTTGAACACTCTAAAAGTGAAGGGTTAGTAAGGGATACTACCCAGTCAAAGGAATTTTCACAGCAATAGATTTCAACCTCTCCTTAGTTAAATCTTCCCCCTCGCATTGTACAACAACCATAAGTCAGAACTGAATTAGATAAGGAATGGGAAACATTCAATGATTTGATTAATATTGAATGACAAAACTCACAGACATCTGTGAGTAATGTACAGACAACAAAAAATATAGTCACGAGAATAACTACCAATGTCTTAGAAATAGAACATATTCCCAGTAGCCCATCCTCTGAACTCATGCTCAAAATAGACGAAATTCCTCCTCTTGATGTATTCTATAGTCCGGAACACAAGGAAGTGGTAAAAATACAAAGGAAGAAAAGGAAATTAGAAAATTTTCTCTCTCCTGATGCAGAACAATTAGATGTCTTATGGCAAGATCCTACTACTGATCCAACTGAAAATCTCACTAAATTATCTCAGATCACAGGAGCTTATGCATCTACAGCCATTGATAAAGCATCTGAGGTACGACAATTACTGAATGAGAAATAAAATCAAGTACAGGTCTTGCAACAACAGCTGCAACAAGCCAATGCTAACAATGAAGCACAGAAACAACTTGAAAAATTACAGCTAGATTTTCAACAAATGCAGATTGGATATCAGAACAGTTTAGCCAAAAAAGAGAAATAGCTACAGGTTATGCAAGAGATGCACAAAGATGATCCCAAGCTCATAGAATTTATCACAGAGTCTATTTCCTTAGATAATCAACTACTGCAACAACAAGAAATATTATGCCAAAGAATATCACAATGGAACTCTTATTGTGAAGAAAGTGATAAAATCACTAATTATGTCGTAGAATTACGACATGATTATGATTTAACTGATAAAAGAGTTACTGAATATTTGGCTTGGCAAGAAACAGAGGAGGGGAAAAGAGCAGTTGCACCTATAATCAATAAAAATCACAAAGAAATACTTTTTAATAAATGGGATGCACAAATCAAGAAAGCAGAGCAAGCGGCAGAAGAAGCAACTACAACAGCCAACAATACTATTGATTGTATAAATGAAAATTTACACAAGGAAAATATGGTCTTCGAAACTACTCTAGGGTACCTACCAAAAGCACAACAACTACAGACAGACTGGAAACAGAAAGCCCAAGAAAAGGTAGAATCGATTAAAGTATTAACAAAGTTAAATTGGGATTTTTACTAGGCATGTCTGGTAAAACCACACAACCAATGCATGACTCTCAAGTGTATAACACATATTTCATTCAATTTGTAAGTATTCCGTCGATCTAGAAATATAATACTTCCAAGTTTAATGAAATATATGTTATATGTGTTTATATGTCAATTTAAATTTTAAAATATTTGTGGCACTACCAACCTTCTTGATATTTTAACTAAACAAAATTATGATGATCTTGAAACACTTATTTTAATGTTCTTTTAGCATAACAATAAAATTCTTAAGAATTTATAGTAATATATTTATGGCTTCTTATATACCATATTATTTGGTCTTAGTGGATGATAGTCATCATTATCACCATCATCATTACATACTATTGTAGGAAGTTTGAACCATTTTAAAGTTGACATGAGAAAATATTTTTTTACAATCAATTTAAATGTTGAATGAGAGTAGTAGTATAATTTATTTATTATTTATTATTTATTATTTGTACTTTTGTGTTAAAAACTAAGTTAAAACTATTGCTTTTATAGACCAAGTTTAGAAGATGTTGTTTTTAAGTGCATTATTGAATTTGATTATGCATATTCGATATGGTGAGAAGTCATGTTGGTCAAACAAAGCTTTGAAAACTTAAATATTTTATGGCATTGTCATGTCATTTGTATCACCACGTGATTACATTGAAATAATAAATAATATAATTACATTTAAATACTAAATGATATAAAACTCCAAAAATAATATGAAGAGAATAGTTGATATACAACAAATATTGAAAAGTGTGTATGAATGTATATTAATAGATCCTTAAAAAAAAAATTATAGTCGAACTTACACATCCCCTCATACTAGGTTGTAGAATGAGCCTCGCCTCTCGACTCAATTACTAATCATTTTAATTATCAAAATCAATCATGAATTCGAATGGTAACAAAGTAATACAATTTCATTATTTTCAAATCCAAGAGGAAAGAGAGAAAATTGACTAAACTATTTATTACAAATGTTTAGTTTTTATTCCTGGAGTGTTTAAGGATATTATATTGAAAAGAACATATTGACATTCATCTAAAACTTAGATTCCTTACATTGTTTCTATTATCATTAATATTTATATTTATATATTGAATTTGACTCGTGAATAATATGTTTTGTAAAAATATTCTTACCTATAAAGTTATTTAACAATATATGAATATTGTGTTTCTTACTATTATTAACCATTTTAAATTGACACTAACTACTTTTCCTATGTTGAGTACAAATTTATTATGCTAGTACAATGTTGGCACCACTTCAAAGTCTATAAGAGGAAATATTTTATAAGTCTAGTTGTGTTGTTCAATGATCAAAGTCATTTTTTTATAAATTTGCGTGCAACAAAAAAACAAATTTGATTTAAATCAATTATAATAAGGAATATTACAGAAAAATCACTTCAAAAATTATTACAAATGTCTAACATTTTTTCATTAAGTGTTTAAATGGTTTATATTAAATAGAATACTAATTAGCTACTCCATTATTTTTTTAATAGACCAAGTTTATAAGATGTTGTTTTTAAGTGCATTATTGAATTTGATTATGCATATTTGATATGGTGACAAGTCATGTTGGTCAAAAAAAGCTTTGAAAACTTAAATATTTTATGGCACAGTCATGTCATTTGTATCACCACATGACTACATTGAAATACTAAATAATATAAAACTCCTCCAAAAATAATATGAAGAGAATATTTGATATACAACAAATATTGAAAAGTGTGTCTAAATGCATATTAAAAGATCCTTAAAAAAAAAATCACATTCATGAATCATATAAACCTAATCTTAAGATATTCGCCCAAGTAGGTCAAGAACAACTTCTAAACCATATTTATCTATCTTGGTCTTCTTGCAATGTTCTTTCTTTGGTAGCCATGCCCAAACTATGGTATTAATTGGAATAGAGCCAAGTTCTATGTCATCAGGATTTGGTATCCAATATTTCTCTAAAAAATTCCATTGTATTTCCCTGAAATAGGCTTCCACCAATCAACCTTCACATGAAGATTCTCACTTTCATTATCACTAAATATATCTGAGATGGATTTTTCCATCCAAATCATCTCTCCTGCATCCTCATTTCCTGATCTAACTAGCAACATCTTTCCTTTCTGAACATCAATCTTTGGATTGAATGTTGGCTTTGGCTTGTTGCATTTGGGTCCAACATATACGAGTTCAACTATTTCATTATCAAAATCTTCATCCATAATACTTGAGATTACATGGAGTGCATTACGATCAACATCAACAACGTGCCTTGTCTTGGGCCAGAAATCCTCAAAAGATGAATCACTTCCATCTATTATTCTATGATCATTATAGATTCCATCTAATGTATCAAGAAATATTTCCCAATGCACTACTTTATTTTTCCATTCCTCTGTAACAATTGGTGAATATTTGTTCCCAATAGTGTCTTTCCACATTTTTATGTATGATGTTATCCCTTCCTTTAGTTCTTTGAAATAGGCATCATTTTTTTTGGAATCTAAGAAAGTTGGGTTCCCTATGGGAATTATAGGTCGACCTTCATCATCTATATTCCATAACTAAACTGGTTCTGACCACTCAATATATCTAATGGATTTTTTGTACCTTAGTACTAGAATATCTTTGAGTACAAGAAATTGTAAGTATTGAACATTAAGATGTCCAACTAGTGCATTTTTTCCCTCCTTGATGTATCCATTAAGGAAAATTTTGAGGTCATAGACCTTGTTAATAAGTGTATGTGGAAACACTTGATTTTCTTCAATTTTGCGATATGTATCCATCATTTCAAGTAAAGAATATATATCTTTACTTTTTAGGTTGGAAGACATTCTTCCGTAGGTTCCATCTATGTCTTCATGGGTGTGCACCAAAGGTAAGAATCCAACCTCAATAGTGATGAAGACACCAAGTGCAGTTAAAAGTGATAAAAACATGAAAAGATAGTGATTCTGATTATCACTTGCTGCATCGTCCAACTGTAACAACAAATGTGGAGGAAGAGCTTTAAAATCAACATTTTGGCTCTTTTATCTTCCATCAGATATAAAATCATCCTTATAAACTTGAAATTTTGTGTAAATAGAGGTGTCAAGAAATGCATTTGTAAGTGGGTTTCTTGAACTTCCACTCTCATAAATTAGATCACCATACATATCAATTTGTGGGTCTTCAAGGACCCTTAAGCACTTTGCAAGGGATGTAATAGTAAATTGCGATCCCATGTGTACAAATGGTAGGGAGAAATGACCAAAACCTCCTGTGTTATGCCCATGCGTTAGCATACCTATCAATGACACACCTAAATTTGTTCCTACAATAGATTTTGATTTGACACGTAGCCTTGGGATTTAAGTATTTGTTTTATCCATTTTATCATGGATAATGCTCAAATACTCCTTTAGAAACTGCTCTGACATAATTCTATGGGCATAGTAGCAATATCTTCCACACATAACAATCTTGTTATGTTTGTTCAACCTACCTCGTGCCTTTTCTTCCATCTCTCTTGTAGTCGCTAACTTCATCTGTGCTTTCAACACAATACATTCACTGCATTTACTAAAGTTGTTGTTCTTTGAAAATGCCACATCTCAAAACTTAGTATTCCATATCTTGCTCATTGTTGACTGTGATATTGATGGGTAATTGAGATTTTCAAGAGCCTCATTGATCTCTTTTAACAGAGAATTTTGTGTGTAAGTTGAAGGAAGCAATATTAAAGGAGAAAATGTTCCGTCTTCTTCAGCTTGACGTGTTTGGTTTGGTGAAAAATATGAATTATCCATTACAATTTTGTGAAATATTTCTATGGTTGCCACGGTGTGTCCTCATGCTTTGCATGTGTTGGTGTTACCATGAATAGCTTTGATCTATCCATTTTGGAAATATTGTTGGTAGTTATAGAATGTGCTTTGAGGAATCTTATGTATTTTATACCATGCTTTCTTACAAATAATATTCCCATTAAATATCATGTCCTTTACATTTCTATAAATAGGTGGTAGGCCATGGACATGGCCATGGCTCCTTGACATGACTGTGTTTTACATGAGTGAATTCAAGAAAAATTCCCTAATACCATTTTTATTTATTTGTCTCATACCCCTTCTAGCACCTGCAATGGCCTTCCTATCTACATGTTGAAGACAATCTTTTGTACAACATACATCTACTGCCAAAAGTCGAATTTCTTTCTCTTCATCTATATTTGTTTGACATTTTGCAATTTTTGTTGTAGCCATAACTCGTTTATTCCTTTTATATGGCCTTGTTACATGCATATCAATTGAGTTTATATCTTTTTCATTACAAATATTCCCATCCCATTTGTTTAAGGGAATTATGTCCTCTATAACATCCCATAACATCATTTCCTTGGTTGGCTCCTTGAACTTTTCCTTAACCCTTAATATCACACCTTTGTCATCCACCAAATTATTTATTGGCCATCTAACCAAACAATGTATAGAATTATCCCCAATTCTACATATTTCACAATTTCCATCTATCTCCTCCAAAAAAACACAAAAGTCCATTTCTCCTAGTGTTTCACCTTCAACAATGTCATCCTCGCGAACATTAACTAGCATTCCTTTGTAAATGCACATGCTTGTTACCATGCATTCATGTGTAAGAGAAACCTTTTTACATATGAATTTAACTCTATCTCGGGGAATATTTATGCATGATCATGATAATGAGGTTCCAAATCTGATTCTATCCAAATCTCATATGATTCCAATGCACCCCCTAGTGTATGCTCAAATCCTGTTGGATGTGGTAGAGCAACATCATGCTTTAAAACCTTCTCAATTTTAACCACTATGCATCCTTTATTTACCATATTTCCATGCACTTTATGCCCAAGCTATATATTGAATATGGAGCCCTCACCAACCTTCTCTCCATGTTGTAGAAGATCTACCTTTTCTCCAATAGAAAATGTAGAAGAAACATTTGCACCTATAAACGAATGTAAATAAGGTTAGTATTTACTCAAAAAAAAAGTATTATACTATCAATAACATTTGAACACATGCTTCAATATTTTTATTTACCTATGTTGTGCCTCAAATCCCTGATCTTCGATGGATGTATGTCCCCTTCATCAACATCCTCAATCAAATGTGGTTGAGTGACATCAATTATCAAAATTGCAACATAACATGCATTAACCCTTTCTCCGACATAATAAGTTCTAGTCTATGTAGATTCGACCCTTCCTAGCCCAAAAAATTGATCATTAATAAGGAGATCAACATAGTCCCCTTTTGCTATATTTTCCATTGTAGCTTGTACCAATTCTGTAACAACAATTAAACCATAAATTGTAATTAAAAGGCTGAACCATGTAAAGTGTGATTTTATATTTTCGCAAAAACACACAACTTTCAAAAGGTAACATAGATGCAATAATTTAAAAAGTATGGCAGTCATATTGTATGTAATGAAACATTGTTCCCCACCATCTAGTGCCTACTACCAAAAAGTACTTTACATGCAAATTACACAAAAAAACATATATGAAGACCATGCAATGAGAGATGTAGATAGTGTCATATAATGAAAAATATAAGCTCATATCAAACCACCAAGTTCCTATTTAACTTCAGAAATGACTCTTGTAGTCTTAATGCATGTGTATGAAAATGATCATAAGAAATTTGTAGAAGTTGAAGAACCAAAACATGGTCCATCGT
Source organism: Pinus albicaulis (assembly GCA_034641835.2). Lineage (NCBI taxonomy): Eukaryota > Viridiplantae > Streptophyta > Pinopsida > Pinales > Pinaceae > Pinus > Pinus albicaulis. The sequence continues at coordinate 1,504,907,695 of CM076581.1, read as the reverse complement.
AAAATCTAAGAAATTCCAAGATTGATGCTACATAAGATGTCTAAAAGCCCCATGAAAAGGAGAAATTATTTTTTCACTTAGTGAGGATGTTTGATGTTTGAACTTCATAATCAAAAGCCAAACTAGAGGTTTTCTTCCAAATAAAAGTTTTGAATGACAAATATAAGCTCATATCAAACCACCAAGTTCCTATTTAACTTCAGAAATGACACTTGTAGTCTTAAAGCCTGTGTATGAATAATGATCATAAGAAATTTGTAGAAGTTGAAGAACTAAAACATGGTCCATTGTAAAATCTAAGAATTTCCGAGATTGATGCTACATAAGATGTCTAAAAGCCATGAAAAGGAGAAATAGTATTCACTTAGAGAGGATGTTTGATGTTTGAAATTGATAATCAAAAGGCAAACTAGAGGTTTTCTTCCAAATAAAAGTTTTGGTACTGTAAATACTAGATCATTCTCATTTTTATTCTAAAAGAAAAGAAATTGCATTTTACAAATCTTTAGTTCCAATGTTAGCACTCCCTACCTATACACATTAAGGGCATACTATTGAGGATGGATACAAAGGGATGATAATTTTAGGTCCTCAAAAAGTGTAGATTTGAGTTTTCCTAGATTTTTATGCTGATGAGGAAGAGTCTTATCTTATGCATCCAAAAATTAGTGAAATTGTTTTTGGAAGTTCATAACTATACAACAAAATAGAGAGAAAAACAATACATGTTAAAAAATTATGCTTGATACTTTAAAGTTGCATACATTTGCATTGGAAGAAAAATTTAGTATACCTCAATAATACATTTATTCATAAACTTCAAAATTATACAAAGATCACATTATTCTCCATGGATCAAATAATTATGATTGGATTTTTGTGTTTGTGCCAAAAGGAAAACTATATGATTATCTTTCCTTCCAACTCAAGCACACATGTAGTGCCAACAACAACATATATCTATATACAATTCTTTTGCACTATCATTGATCTCCATAAATTGTTCCAAATTCAATAAAAGGGCACATCAAAATCTATAACTCTAACCATTGTGATTATTGAGACAATGTCACCCCTAGAGCATTGGTTTCATAAGTGTAATGGTGTCTAGAAGAAAGCTAGTAATCACTAGGTATCCTTCTTGCATAATCACAAATGCATTGCCAAGAATAATTTCAGAGCACTAACCTTGGTGAGGGTGAAATATTGATAGTTTTCCTTTTGGAACAAGAACAAAGAAATCTAGTGCATTTTATAACTCCTAACACAAATACAAGCACATTTCCAACAATAATGTTGCATTGCAAAAAAAATTCAACGGATGCAAGATTTACTTCTATCACAAACACAAACACATTTTCAACAATAACATTGCAAGATGAAGGAAATTTAACACATTATAACCTTCCTTCTAGCATAACAACATACATATTTCTAATAACAACATTACATTATGAAGGAAATATAATGTGTGCTAGCTTTCCTTCTATCACAAGTAGAATCCCATTTCGAACAACAACATTTCACATTAAATGAAAGCTAAAAATCAATATCATTCATTCTACTACAAACATAAGCATATTGCTAGAAGCAACGTTACATGGTCAAATAAATCTAGCACATGCTAGATTTACTTCTAGCACAAACACAAGCACATTGCTAACAGCAATTTTGTATGGCATTTGAAATACACCACATGCTAAATCTGCTTCTAGCGTAAATAGAAGCATGTTACTCACAAAAACATTGCAAAGTAAAAGAAATCTTACACATTCTAGAGTTTCTTCTAGCACAAACAAAATCACATTGCCAAAAACAACATTGCAGGGTTGAAGATATATAACCTATGCTTCATTTACTCGTAGCACATTGCCAACAATAACATTGTAGTGAAAACGAAATCCAATGCATGATATAATTCCTTCTAGCACAAGCACAAGTACATTTCCAACAATATTGCATTGCAAAATAAATACAGTGCAGGTTATATTTCATTCTTGCACAAATACAAGTAGGTTTCCAACAACAATATTGCATTGCGAAACAAATCTATTGCATACTAGATTTTATTCTAGTACAAACATAAGCACATTTCTAACACCATTATTGCATTGCAAAAAAATTAGGTGCATGCTAGAATTCCTCCCACCATACACAAACATATTGGCAACATCAATATTGTAGGGTAAATGAAATCTATATCATGCTATATTTTCTTCTATCACAAACATAAGCATATTTCCAATCACAATATTGCAAGGTGAATTAGATTTAACATGCTATTTGTAATTTTATCTCAAACAAAAACATGTCACCAATAACAACATTGCAAGGTGAATGAAATCCAACACATGCTAGATTTCCTTCTCTCCCAAACAAAAGCACATAAAAAAATTGTAGGGTGAAAGAAACATATCGCATATTATATTTGCTTCTAGAAAAAACAAGCATATTGTCAAAAATACCTTATGCAAGACAAAAGAAATCCGGTGTGATAGATTTCCTTCTAGCACAAACAATTGAATTGCCAACAACAACATTGCAATGCGAAAGAAATCTAGTGCACACTAGATTTCCTTCTAACGCATATACAAACACATTGTCAATAAACTCATAGAAGGGTGAAAGAAATCTAATGTATGCTAGATTTCTTTCTAGCACAAACACAAACACATTCCAACATTTCTAGATAAAAGAAATCTAGCACATGATAGATTTACTTCTAGCGCAAGCAAAAGCATATTGTCAACAACCACATTGCAGTGAAAAAGAAATCTAGCACATGCTAGATTTCTTTCGAGCCAAAATTGAAGCATGTTGGCAATAAAAACATTGCAAGGTGAAGAAAATCTAACACGTGTTAGATTTACGCATAGCACAAACACAAGCACACAACAACATTGTAGGGTGAAAGAAATATAGCATGTTAGATTTGCTTCCAACGTAAACAAAAGAATATTTCCAACAACATTGCATGGAAAAAGATATGTAGAACAACTTCTATAACAAACACAAGCACATTTCCAATAAAAACAGTGCAAGGTAAAAGAAATTTAATGCATGTTAGATTTACATGTAGCACAAATACAAGCATAGTGCCAACAACAACATTTCATGCCAAAGGAAACCTAACGCATGTTATATTTTCTTCTAACACAAACACAAGCACATTGCCAAGGTGAAGAAAATATAACACATGCTAGATTTCTTTTTATAATAAACAACCAAATTGACAACAACAATATTTTAGAGAAAAAGAAATCTAGCACAACTTGTAGCCCAAACACAAGCACATTTCCAATAAAATTGCCAAGGTGAAGGAAATCTAACACGTGCTAGATTTCCTTCTATCGTAAACAACCAAATAGAGAACAACAATATTGCTAAGAAAAAGAAATTTAGCATAGTTTCTAGCCCAAACACAAGCATTTTCCCAATAACAACATTGCAAGGTGAAAGAAATTTAACGAGTGTTAGCTTTACATGTAGCACAAATACAAGCATACTACCAACAACAACATTGCATGCCAAAAGAAATCTAGTGCATGCTATATTTCGTTTTAACACAAGCACAAGCACATTGCTAGTAAGAACATTCCAAGGTGAAGGAACTCTAACACATGTTATATTTCCTTCTATCATAAACAACATATTACGAACAATAACATTGCATTGTGAAAAATCCTTCTAGCATGTCAATAATAATATTGCAAGGTGGAAAAAATGTAAGGTGTGCTAGTGTTGGAAATATTGAGAGTGGGGTTGAATCAATATTTCTTTACAATTGTTATATTATGCCAGTTAAAATCACTAATTAAACCAAAACACAAGATGTACAACAATAAAATAATTTTATTAATGAATTTGAGGAATCTAAAAACCCAAGCTCCAACTTGTACAACAAAGTCCTTAAATCCTTCAAGGCTTGAACCCTGACTGAGGACTCTAATATTCAACTACAAATCCAAGCTCCAACCATGTACAACAATTCCAATCCTCTACAGATCCAACCCTCTCAGTTTGATTCAATCCCTTAAGGTGACTTCAATATTGCTTCAAGCCTCCATCAAAAACATCAAATACTTCTAAAAAATGTATCCAAGATAGGTCTGGAAAGTGCTCTGAAATATACCTCTACAAAAACTTCATGTCTGCTTCAGCAAAAATTTTATGGTTGCACCAACAAAACATTTCTCCAAGTGTTGATATTCAACTATGCTCCAAGGATGACTACTCCAACAAAACAATTCTTTAAGTGTTGGTCTTCAACAATACTCCAAGGGTGATTGCTTCAACAAAACAACTCTTCAATTGTTGGTCTTCAACTATGCTTCAAGAGTGACTGTTGTTTCAACAAAGGCTTGAAGAATGCTCAATTAATGTCATCATCAATGCACTCTACTGTCAACTCAAAATATGCTCAAAGAATGTTATCATTTTATCATTCAATGAAGGTGTCTCCTAGGCTCTTCATGTGTACTTGAAAGAATTTCCTTCGATCTATAAGGATTACTTTACTGTTGTTTCAAATATGACTTGATGTGTTGATCAAGCCTCTCAAGGTGTAATATTCCTAATGGAAAAATTAACAATGATAGCAAAAACATGCAATGAACCAAACACAAATATTTTTCAGCAAACACCCATAAAATGCAAATGCTCCAAACACACCAAAATGGGCAAATTTTATTATAAGATATTGTTGGAGTACAATATAAAAAAAATGTGCACCCTGGCTTTCACAAGGAAAGCTAAAAGCCTCAGGTGGATGTTTTATCAATGCCAAACTGTTTCTGGAATTTTCCCACTAAAAATATACACTAACCTTGTGATTTTTGAACTGTTGGTTGTGTTGATACCCTGATTAGCCCCCTCCTAACTGTGAAAATTTATGAATATTACTTATGCAGAAACCCTACTGTTAAATCACGATTTAATTCTCCTACTTATACAAGTTATTAATCTAAAATTTTCAGTATTAACATCGAAGTAAACACTTTAATGGCCTCCACAGATCCAGATCTAAACTAAATACATGCTTATAGACAAAGTGACACACAAGATTTTCTGGACAACTGTCCTCGAAAAAACCCAATGCGGGAAAACCGGTCTTCTAGCTGCTGGAGGGTTTTTATTATTAAGTAGATTCTAAGTACAGCAAATCTGGGCACCTTATTGGTTAACCTGACAAAGAAAAAATCTGTAGCAATACCTCTGTTTCATAGACGAAAAACTGGATTGATTCACACCCTCAAACGGGATTTACAGAATTCAGCCCTTTTCTATCTTCAGAAACCCCAGCGCAGCTCTGAAGCCCTTTGTGTTAGCTCTGCTAGCCTGTGTGTGCCTCTGCGTTGCTCAAGAGAGGCCTGCATAACCCCAAACTAGGTTACGTTTTCCTTGCGCTGCCGTAGTTGGGCCTGTGTAAGCCCTGATGGCTTCCTGCTACCTCTGCACTACACTTTCTAGGCCTGCATAGCACCTGCGTAGCATTGAGCCCTCTGCGTTATGCAATTGCTGCTCCCTCTGCACTGCTCTGACTGCGGCTTCTCTGCCTCTTGCTGACTCTTGGCTTGGGATCATATCATCCCTCTCGCCAATACTACCCCTCACTACAGCTAAAACACTTCTAGAAATTCTTAGCAAACCACGCCCTAGAATTCCAGCTTAGTCTGAGTGCTCTACCTCCGTGTGTGTTCTCCCATTGACCCCAAGCCTTTCCTTTATACTTTTCTCATTGGGAAACCAACAACTATGATCTAATCCTGAATTGATGACTAAGATTAAAAGAAATTTTGATTCGTGTGACTTAATTCATTTCCATCACATGTTTAAATTAATTACCTTTAATCTCTTAATTTTCCTAAGTTAGACTTAGGGTCCTTAATTAAAAATATTAATTAATTAATGATTTCTTAAACTGGATGGAATTTCTCAAATCTCTTTCTGGGTTTTGGAGATCTCATGTACTCTAGTCCCTCCACAAAGTTTGGGAGCTAGACCACATCCAATGCTACCCCAACACTCAAAAATCTCAACACTAACTACTCAGAAAATTCTGATAAATTAGACATGGAATCCTTGTCAAAAACCGAGAAAAACCTAGAAATGGTTTGCCCTAGTTTTGATGCTCAAAAAGTGGCCCCAAATTGCTTGACCCTCCTCTAAGTGCAGAAAAACTAGAACTATGACTGATGTTGGAATTAATTTCCCAAAATGGCTAGAAATTTTTTCTCAATTGCACCCCAAACCAAGCCTAAGAAACCCAGCTCTCAAAATTGCTTCACAAGCCACCCCACAATTGTGCCTCCATAATGATTACGTAGTTTCTAGGTAGGATGATGTAGTTTCTCCTCCGGAAAATCAATTTGATGTTGTGTGTTGAATTCTACCCTTGCAAATCTTCCTCCTTTTTCCTAGAATTGACCAAAAATTACTCCGACAATGCTACAACTCCCAACTCTAGCTTTGCCTACTCAACTCTCTGTGTGGCCTCCTGAATGCATCTCAGCTACCCAGAAACCGTACCACATGTGCGGCCCTCTATCCAACTCCTGAAACTTATGAATAATCCTTCCTAGGGTGGTACTCAGAGTCCATCGAAGAAAGGTTGAGCTTCGTCCTTGGGAAACTCTTGTGTTGAACAACACTATGTAACTCTACTAAATAGCTAGAGCAAAACTTCAATTGTAAAATTATAAAAAGGCCTCAAATGTTGCTTCCTCTCTCCTATTTATAATTTATTTTCTTTTCTTCCATGTGGGCCCCTCACTAAGCAATTCAAACCTCTTCACTTGGCCATACGATTTCTCTCTCCTCAAGGAGTGCATATTAGTTGGGGAGGTGGCCCCCACATTCCACCAAGGCAGACATTTCGACCCCCTTGTCCTATGTTTCCTCTCCAAAATTATCTTAGGCCCCCAAAATTAGCAAAATGGAAAATTTTTGGTACTATTGACAAAATTATTTAGGAAGGGATATTACAGTTCTCCCCTCCCAAATGTTGCTTATCCCCAAGCAACTGTAAAACTAGGTGCTGCAAACTCTACTTGTTTTACCACGTGGCATCCTGTTAATTTTGAGTTAACATGTTGTTAGCTTAGGTTAGTTACATCATTAAATTCCCATTAATCCATTAGCAATCTCATTAATCATAAGTGTAACTAATGAAAGAACATAAGTAATAAAAGTTGAAGATAAGCCAAGACAGAAGAACATAAGAATATGGCTCAAGCCAAGGAAAAACCCCAAGATGGGGAAAACCCTTATCAATTCTTCTTATCCTTAATGTCAAATGTTCAGCAAAGAGAGAATACAATACTTCAAAGTTAGAATGATTTTCAAATGAGAAGTTTTAATACCGCTTCCCTTAGACAAGAGGATGGTTCCAACAAGGTTGCAAAACTGATGTTTGGTGTAGGCTCCAAGGACTTGTGTCTTCTTTGCAATTTTGGTAGGACTGACTAGGGCGTAAACACAATCAGCAACTACCCCATTCACAACCTTAAATACCTTTACTAGACTGTAGATTACCTTCAACCAGACCCTTCAAATGTTGGTAGCCCATAAGCCTTCTTATAGGCTTCAAAACCCACTACACAGCCTCATGATAAAGCAGCCCTGACTGTGGCTTTCTTGATGTAGGTTCTCGGCCTCCATGACAGGGTTCTTAAGCCCTGTGGCCTAGCTGTAGGTGACCCAAACTAGTGCAGATGGCTTCAAGGAGAATGTCACCTTCACAAAAATCCCAAACTGTCATCAAAATCACCCTTAATAGGTGTGACTTCTATCTACTTGAACTCAGACCTGTGATGAAGATAAAATGACCAAGACAAATCATAAATGTGCCCAAAACAATCTCGTTCTCCATCCTGTGGAACTCTGCCCTTGAAGATGACTAAATTGAACCCAACCTTGCCTTCATCTCCTTCATTGAAAATCACCTTCTTCTGTGGCTACTTCAGAGAGAAGAATGAATATCAAAGTGCCTAGGATAGGTTATTTATATCCTTCTTAGGTAGGCCAACTTGATTACTCAAGGAGGGAAATTTAAATTTTCAATTTTCAATTTTTCTCTCCTAAATAAGGTCATGCCTTATGAATTTTCATTTGAGTGAATGAATACTTTTCCTTATCCAAATTTAGTGATCTTTAGGTCAATTTTGATCCTCTCGAAAAGAGGAATCGAATATTGCAATCATCTTCCTCATAGGAGTGGTCCAAAGGGAATTTGGCTCTAGTTGCCAATTTTAACACTCCCTCTCAACTAGGGAGAATTACACCCGCCAATCCATCCATCATGAACCATCTTTGAATCTCATCTCTACTCTGCTTTGCTGAACATTGATATGAATAATAAAGAAGAATTGAATGAAAGTGAGTCACAAGACCTTGCCACTCTCTAGTGACAAAAATTAGTTCGAAGGTAGAACCTCAATTGGTCCCAGATCAGTTTGTTGAACACCATACATCCTAGCATAAGGAGTACGACAGTACACGATGCGTCCATCAGTAGTGCTATGGTTCCTATCCTCATTTCCCAACTCATTGGCCAGATGAGAGGTACTTCCCATGTGTCCCAGACTTCATGGGTAGGATGATGCAAGAACATCAGCAGGGAAAGAACATATCACATCTTGATCACAACCACTCATAGGGAACGGTGAAATCACATCCTACAAACACACATCATAATCACACGTAGGAAAAGGATGAACCACTTCCTATAGTCACACATCACAATCATCGTAGGGAAAGGATGAACCACCTCCTAAACGCATGAAAAACACCGAGAGTAGGGAAAGGAAGAACCACGTTCCTACACGCATGAAAACCAACAATAGTAGGAAGAATCCTACACATGAGGAAAGGACAAACCACATCTCACTGACATGTCACCCATCAATCATAGGAATAAGCATCCTACATGTGGGGAAAGGATGAACCACGTCCCACCGACATGTCAATAGATGCCTATATGCATCTCTCATTGGGGTACCCACAGGAGAAGGTGAACCACTCATCTTGTTCATATGCCATAGGAGAAGGTGAACCACTCATCCTATGCATGTCATTAAATGTAGGGGAACGTGAACCACTCACCCTACACACATATGCCTGTTTAGTCAATTTAGTGTTCCTAAATTGCTTCCATTAATTATCAACCAGGGCTTGTAACTTTGATGAAGTGTGGTGCACTATATGTGCTTAAGAAACCTACTTCTTCATTTGTTGTATATGTTTTTCTTATTGTTTTGGGGGTTTTGTCTTTTTATTCCTTAGTGTGGTATCCTAGGCTAAAAAGTGAGAATAAATCTAAAGGAAGAAAAATAAATGTTATGAAACTAAGTTAAAAAGAAATCAAATTTTTATGGACAAATTCTAAGGCTTAGTTCTAGACAAAAAAAAGATAAAGCAAGTACTTCCATTAGTAAGTAAGCCTAATCCATGGATCTATAACTCAATTGAGATTTGAGAAATGAAAACAGGGAATGAAATTGATAACTCAAACACTGCATTGAATCTAATCATTTAGTCATTCTTGCAAATTATATTCAGATTAAGCTCTATCAGAATGACCTTTAAGAAGATTGTTTTGATGCAATGAAATGAGGATCTTCTAACTACAACTAATTAAGTGAATAACTAAACAAGTCTCATCCAATCCTGAAGCTTGTCACCCCTTGGTATGGCTTTCGAACAAATCAATTATTCCCTTAATTCTTAGCAAGCAAATGACAGAAAATGAAATCGATTCAATCATTGTACCTATAATTCATTAACCATTCAGTATAAGATTTGGTAAAATAGGAAAATGGCTTTTACTTGGTTGGACACAGTAATTGACAACTATGAAAGCAATGACAAAGAATGAAATATGTTCAATTACTGTATCTATAAGTCATTAACCATTCCAGTATAAGATTTGGTAAAATAGGAAAATGGCTTTTACTTGGTTGGACACAACGATTGACGACTATGAAAGAAATGACAGAAAAAAAAATACTAAACAAAATTTAAAGCAAATCTAACTAAAAAGCATGAAAAACATCCTTAGGTAGCAAGGGCCCTCTGCTACCAAGTTGGTGAAAACTCCTTAGCTCCAGAAGTGCAATCAAACCAACATTTGATGACTGAACTTCTTTATTGATAAACTCACAAATCTACATCCCATTCCATCTCAAGCCTTGTTACAAAACACTCTATAATCCTTTCTCTTTTTCTCCTATTTTTTCACCTCTTTGATAGGAGAAAGATTCTCCTATTTATACAAAAATATGAGAAGTTATCTCATTAATGACAGTCCATGAATCTCTCCCTCTATCTCTAGAGTTACAATCAAATTAGGAAATGATAAGACACATGTCTTTTTAGAGTTTCAATACAAATAAGAAATGAGACACATATCTTCTTAGAGTTTCAATACAAAAAGGAAATGAGACACATATCCTCATGATCCCATGATCTTCTTCACTCAAATTCGAATTTGGGTTTGGGAGGCCACATAAAGGTCTTTTAGAAGCTTCCTTTTGACCAACACATGTCACAAAACTCATAACACATATATAGATATATGAAAATATTTTAATTTTCTAGTTTCGAATCATAAATTCATTTTAAACACATAAAATAAATAACTTTGGAAGACAAGGATCCTAACCCATATATTTATGAAAATGGTTATTTGATGTAGGGTTTTAGGTCAGATAGTATGAAATGAGAGTTGAATGGTTATGACATAATGGAAATATGTATGAATATGGAAAACACTTTTTGAGACTCAACAATGTCCGCAGACATAGGGGAAGGTGAACCACTCACCCTACACATGTGTCAACGATCACGGGGTATCACAGGGAAGGTGAACCACTCACCCTGTACATAGCGCACCACTAGGGTAAGGTGAACCACTCACCTTATGGTCGCTTATAGCTCAATAAGTACCCCAAGCCCCCAGGAGTTCCCAGAGCTCAATTCTTCAACCAAGAATCTCTTCATATAGGGAATAGTGCCAAGTTGCTTCCTGGAAATCAAAACTGGATCAATGGGAGCCTCATCGCTCCATTCATTAGCGTACAAATGTATAGAAAACATATTGATTTACAGTAAAGACTTTGATAGTACTTATTAATCCTCTGCAACTATTCTTACTCCTTCGTACTCAAGAATACCATAGCCTAAACTGGTCTTTTTAGGGTGCACAGTGTCCATCACACAACATGCTCATCATGAGATATGTTTGTTCAAAAAATGTATTACAATAGGAATGTCCTTTTTTGTACCAAATGGAGAGGTATGTGAAATACTGGATTCTCATAATATTCTTTTGCAATGACGAAGTGCACAAATGTCTTATTGAAGAGCTTTTTCAATAGAGTGGCTTCATAGTAAGCATGCATTCAGCTTTAATGGAGCTCTCAAAGAAACAAAATCAAGTAATGTATCATCATTCTGATAACCGATACAATATCAGAATATCTGAGCAGCTATCAATAAATGAGGCACAGGAAAACCAGGGATCAGTGCTTTTTCCATTTCATCAGGCTATGAAATATTTATAACAACCATTATTAAAACTTCATTTTCAATCATTGTGCCCCAAGTCTTAGCTACTTTTCCTGTCATACTTCTTGGGTAATTGTCATCTCTAAGGCTGCTTCTGAAGCCTTGCTTCAGATAGATATGCAGACTTCATCATTAGTTGCATCTGAGTAATCCAATTATGATGGATTTTCCATAGGACCCTTTGAATGTAGCGATATCGACCTTCCCAGAACATAATCATCGAGCTACTAGAAACTTGTCCTATACTCTATTATGGATCCTTCTGTGCTCATAATCAATACATAAATTATCATCAAAATGATTTTCTGACCTTGTCGATCTACAATACAAGGTTGTCAGCATCAAAAGCAACTTCCTCCACTTTTTCTCAACAGACCATTTGTAAATATCTCGTGCTAAAGTTAGCTTTGCAACATATGTAGAAACCATCATGTATTCTACAAAATATTCATACTGATGTTTTTCAATTTTCCAATTAGATCACAGAAGAACATACTAAGGTCTTTGAGAACTAAATCCTTCAAGTCATGGATTCTATATAACCACTACAATTACATCAAAGAATATCAAAAACCTTTCAAACAACCTCAAATAAAGATAATCCTATATCAAAAGACATTATAAAATATTAACTACAAAAACTCTCAAATGTTGGATTCATCTACCCAATTCTAACAGTGAGTGAGTTTCAACCTTACTCCTTTGTCCCTAAGAAGAATGGTAAATGGAGAATATGTGTAGACTATAGAGAGATTAACAAAGCCATTAGGAAACATCATTTTCCTCTATCGTTTACTAGCCAAGTCTAGATGCCTTAGTAGGAAATTAATGCTTCTCATTCTTAGATGGATTTATTGGATACAATCAAATACAAATAATTGTGGAATACCAAGATAAAACTACTTTCCCTTTCCCTTGGGATGCATTTTCCTATAGGGTTATCCCCTTTGGTCTATGCAATGTTCATGCCACCTTCCAAATAGTTGTACTTAATATATTTTCATACCTCATCCATGACTATTAAATTGTGGAAATTTATATGGATGACTTCACACCTTATGGTATCTCCTTAGAAGAAGGCTTGGAAAATATCAATAAATTTCTTCAAGGGTGTGAATAAATAAACTCTCCCTTAACCATGAAAAATGTAATTTTCTTATGAATGGAGTTATCTCAGGACAATTTTCCTTCTAGGGGAATTCAAGTAGACCCAAACAAAGTGAATATCATAAAACACCTTCCCATCGCTTAGCAAAAATATGTCAAAATTTCCATTGGCCATGCAAGTTACTATAGGAAATTTATAAAGGATTTCAAAAACTTGGCCTCTGCGTTGTTTCCCTGTTAACCAAGGACATAGAGTACTATTGGCCCTCGAAATATAAAAAAGCTTTTTATTGCATAAAATAAAAACTTACATAAGCATACATCCTACAAGGCCCCAATTGGGATCTTCCTTTCCATGTCCATATTGATTCCTCAAATAAAGCAGTAAGAATAGTATTAGGATAACAAGAGGATAAAATGGATTATGCCATTTTCTTTATCAACAAAAAAATAATAGAAAAAAAAACATAGTAATTGAAAAACGATTCCTTACAATAGTTTATGATCTTAATAAATTTAGACATTATGTTACTGGGTAACAAGTATTTGTAATTGTGCACATAGATCATGGTAACTATTGTAGCTTATTTTTTCCTTTCAAAAGAATATTCTGAACTGTTAAAGTGGTTGCTGCTTTGCGGGAAAAGATGGGACTTTGGTGAATGTCTCTGACTTATGTGAAAATGACCAGAAGGAACAACAACTCTTCCAGACCAAAATAGCATGGATGCCTCTGTATGTCCTAAATTTTTTCTTTGCACCGAGGCATCCAACCCTCAGTTTTTATGTGAATATTGTAAATATTGGTTTCATAGAGATTCTTTTGGGCTTACCCTGGAGAATATCACTGATGTTTTTGGTTTCAAGTGTTACAAATGCCGCTAGAGTAGTGCACCCATCTATCCTTGTGCCAAGAAGGATAACCTGTGTGATAAAAGGCGCGGTTTGATGATTACATCAGATATGAAGTGTTATATGTAGAAAAAATTGGCAAGCCTTTATAGGTGATATACAACAGGTATAAACTTGTTTCTGATAAGGAGCTTAATGCTAAGTTATCCAGGGAAGAAGAGAACATGTTGGCTAGAGTAGAATATAATCTAGAGAATGGTCCTCAAGATATTAAAGTGGAGAACCATAAGCCAGTTCCAAAAGTATAAAAGAATCCAAATTTAGCATGTGCTATAGTTAGTGAAGAATTGTTAACCTGCAGAATTGACCAAGAGTCATCTGTTCGCGATTACCTGCAGGAAGAAGTCGTGAATTACCATCAAGACAATAGGTCAAAGAAGAAACTGTCGGATTTTAAGTGCATAAAACGGAGTCCATCCAGATTTATCCAAGTATACAACCTCAACCCAAAATTGTTTCAAATTGTTCTGAAAAGTTGCTCCCTGTTGAGGAGGGAGAAGATGAACTTTCTCAAATACAGGGCATAAAAAATAGTGTTCAACTTTTCCGCGGTGATTTTATTTCACCAAACAATTCAGAAAACAAAGGTTTCCATTTGGAAAATAAATTTTCATTGGAAAATTTCATAAATCAACCATATAGAATAGGTAGTGAAATTACTTCAGAAGGGATAGAAAAGAGGAGTTACTGGAAAAGAAACTAAGGAATAGTTAGGAAATTGAACAAAAGTGTATAGGAGAGTTGATTTGGAATCAGAAAAAGGAATACCTACAGGTGAGGCAACCTCTTAACTGAGATATTTTCTTGATGATGCAAATAGACCCGCCTTAAGATGATAAGGTTCTGTCTTTCCAGGCATTAATACAAAAGCACTACATTATCATGACATAGATACCAAGACTCTGATTTAAACTGTCATCCCCAATATACTCCAGCATTGATATAGATAAACTTGGTTAGTCATGCAGTGTTATTACTATGTTCACTGATTGTAAAGATGTGCATACACACCAATATAGTGAACAATCCCAAGTATTTCTTAAAGATAAAATCTCCACATACATAATCCTTAGCACATGGATGCATTCTACAGGAAAAAGGAATGTTGATCAGAACCTTGGCAAGTTCAAAAAAGGCTCCCAGAATTTTTAGAAAGGTCATAATGCACTTCAATTATTTTGTCATCATCATCATGCACAACTGATCAGGATATGATTCGCTGCATTGTGGACAAATCAAGGCCCAGACATCTGATCAACACGTCACATGGATGATGGATCTTATCATAATTTTTATGAAAACCATACTAAGAGTGTATTCCGGGTCAGATTCTTGGTCACTGGATCGATGTATGTAGATTTGTTATTAATTTAACAACAACAAAAACTGTTCATAAAATCTTTAAGAGGGCTAAAATTCCGCTCGAACAATTATAGATATCCTCCATAGGCTTCTTAAGTTATTCCAGATTTCTATTGCACAGAGATGTTCACACAGTGCTTGTCACTGAGCTTAGTATGCTATGCAGGTTGGCTTGTAGGCAATCACCAAAGAAGATATATGTATATATATGTGACAAAGGCTATCTCTGTTACACAACACTTTTACATCTTGAATTTTCACACAGTGTTCTATTAGATATCACTGTAAAATATGCATCAGACTTCCATACTTAAAGTTTATTTCATTAGGTTTGCAAGCTTCAAGACTGACACTTCTTATTAAGAAAAAGGCCTAAAGAAAATAATAATAATTTGTTGACTTCGGTAGCTGCTTTACACTTTGTCTAGAACTGAGATCAGGCTGCCCTTAAAATGGATTTGCACAAGTCTGCATAGGAAGAGTAGGTCTTCATTGTAAAGGAGGAACTGAGGTTCTATTCAAATTTGTTGTCCTCTTACTGCCTGAACCTTTCGATGTTCTTGTGGCGCTTTAATCACAAAATATTGCAGAGATTTGTTTGGAGTGGTGCCCTAAGAGGGCCACAAGAATGACGGTCTTAAAAACAAGATCTGAGCCAAACCTTGCATTGACATGTAGTGTCTTGAAACAAGGGAAATTTTACCAAAAGATTTCGTTGTTTTGTGATGAAGATCACATAAGATGGTGAAACTTGGAGCTTGGTCTTGTAGAGATCAACTGCCTTTTGACGTCCAAATGGAGCCGAAATCACTAGATACTAGGCTTGTGCTTTGATGTCCTAATTGTAGGATAATGTCACTATTTCTAGAGCTCCACACATCAAAAGAACGCTCAGAGTTTTTTTGTAGAACAGAGGTCGGGATTAGCATTTTATTCTTACAGTGATACTACAATAATTCCAACAATACTTCTTACTTCTTTTTCAGAGAATAGGAATCAAGTTACTCAATCTTCCACAGTACTAATCAATTCAGATAGTAAACTCTGAGTAGTCTTAACTCCACCAGGCCAAGGGATTAGGAGTTCTTGACATACAAATGATCTTATGTTACTATGATACCTCATAGTCCAGGCAAGGATCTTGAAGGGAAACATATCCTTATGAATTTTTATTGCTAAATATACCTCTAAAAATATCTTGAAACCACTTAAAATAATACCTCATAAATTCTGAAACATACCTTGATGACTTCCAGCTTTTGTTTGTAATGACTGAGCTACTCTTTGAGTTTGTGCCCAATTTCACTGACTAGGGCTTGTAGAAGGCCTTAAGACAATGTCACAGATTGTCCTTTTTGAACTCGAACTTGTCCTACCATAGAGGTCTGAAGGTGACTTCTGCTGAAATTCCTTAGGTACTTCTTAGAGATCGCAATCTGATGTTTGGTGTAGGCTCCAAGGACTTGTGTCTTCTCTGAAATTCTGGTAGGACTGACTAGGGCATAAACACAATTAGCAACTACCCCATTCACAGCCTTAAATACCTTTACTATACTGCAAATTACCTTCAACCAGTCCCTTCAAATGCTAGTAGCCCATAAGCCTTCTTCTAGGCTTCAAAACCCACTACACAGCCTCATGATAAAGCAACCCTGACTGTGGCTTTCTTGCTGTGTTGCGTACCATTATTTATGATTCAATCAAAAATAAAATTATCATGTCTAGATTTTTGTGAATTTTTTTATATTACTCGTGTATTTTGTACATTTCCTTTTTTAAAAATTATAGTGAAATGGTGGTATTCTTGTCTCAGGTGTCAAAAATCTTCGTTGATAATCAGTCCCACCGTAGCTTTTATCATTCGCATAAGCTAGTGGGACATGGCAGTAACGATGAGACTTTCTTCTGCAACTATCTCTTGAAATGCTCATTTAGCCAGTGGAAAAACAAAACATGAAATTCTTCAGTTAATTGCATTAGGTATCTTGATCAAGCTATCTAGATTCTACATTGAAGTTTGTTCATCCAAACGGTTATTTTGATTATTATTTTTTTTTGGGACACCAAGTCTCCAGCAAAATAGTTATTTTAATTTTTATTACTCCTTCCAAAGGGTTATTTTAATTTCTCTCCGTTGGCAGGGTTGTCGTCTCAATGTAAACTTTTATTTTAGTTTCTATTTTGTTCATTCCGATTTCCCTTACTAGACTGTTAACGTTTAGTATTTCTTGAATCTTAAACATTTCAAGTCTCTTTAAGTTTTTTTTTTTTGTTTTCTCTCTGTTTTAACCAAACATGAGTTACATAAGGTTTAGTCATGTTTCATCATATTTTCAACTAGTTTCAGCTTTAAAGTTTATCACAGAAGCAGAATGAGCAATACTTCAATGATTTGGCAGCACCAAGATGAATATTCCTCTCTTTTCGGTCAGGAGATCAACCAAGGGACGAAAATCCTCTAGGGAAAAGAGAGAGCAAGAAACCTACAAGGAGAAGCTGCAGGGGAACCAGTCGACCCTAGAAAATATGTTGGAAAAAAACCCTAAAGCATATAGAAATCAAAGCCAGGGCTCTAAGGGAGTCCTCTTAACTCAAAAAAGGAAGCAATGAAGATCGTCTCCCAGAAATTCAAAGGGATGGGGAGCAACCTAAAAGAAGAAGCAATGAAAAGTCTAGTAAGGTTGGACAGGCCCGACATTCTTCTCATCCAGGAGACCAAAATGGACGAAAGGGACTTTCTCCACAAAAGCAAACAGTTTTGGGGGAAAGGAGGAGGTATTGCAGTCTCCTCTAGAGGCGCCTCAGGAGGGCTGGGAATTCTATGGGACGAGACATGCTTTGAGAAAATTCTGGTTAAACTCATCTCAAACTAGATTTTTGCTCAGTTTTTGCATCTTCATACCAAAGAGACAGTGAATCTTTTCAATATTTTTGCTCCGGTCATCCTGGGAGACAAAAAAATCAGCTGGGAATCCATTATGGACCTAGCAAATGAGATTCAGATGGATAACGTCATTCTCGCTGGACACATGAACATTACTTTAAGCCAAGGGGAGAAGAAAGGGGGTAGCATTGTAAGGGATTCAGCCAGAGAATGGGTGAAAGAACTCATTCAGGACTGGGATCTGTTGGACATCAAGCTACCCAAGGGAAAATATACATGGACCAATAGAAGAACAGGTTCAGGCCACATTACTGCAAGGTTAGATCACTTTCTCATCCAGAATTCCTTCTTGCTTTTAGGTCTTGATGTCAGTTCTCCTATTATTTCTTTTTCGGTCTCCGATCAGAAGCCCATTAGGCTTGAGATGAAGCTGCATATGAATCTAGGGTCTATTCCCTTGTGTTTTAGTGCTCTCTGGGTGCAGCAACTCGAATTTTTGGACAGAGTTGAGGAATTTTGGAAATGCCCTATCAGTGGACCCCCCTTCTTTGTGTGGGAAGAAAAGCTTAGGAGAGTGAATAGGGCCCTCAAAATCTAGGCTAAGGCCCTCCCTTCTCCGACCGTGTCAAGGCGGGCTGCCCAGGCCTGTTTGGAGATTCATCAAAAACAAATGGAAGATATGGACATATTGAAGGAAAACTTAACCCTAGAAGAGGAGCTCCACACTAATATTCATAAGGCTTGCATCTGGGAGGAGAAATTCTGGAGACTTAAATCTCACAGTCTGTGGCTACAAGTTGGGGACAAGAATACCTCCTTCTTTCATAAGCAGATTCAAGCTAGAAGAAACTTTAATTCTATAGTGGAGATAACCTCAGGAGACCAATCCTTCTCCAACTTTTCCAGCATAAAAAAGGTTGCCCATCAACACTTCAAAGAATTGTACACAGAGGATAAGCAAGCAAATCTCAGCTCCAACCTGCTCAAGTTGGTCCCTGTAAAGATAAATGCCCAAATGAACGCTATGCTGACTGCTCCTATCACCATCAATGATATCAAACAAGCCCTTGATGAAATGGATTCAGACAAGGCTCCTGGGCCGGATGGGTTCACTATTCAATTCATTAAAACTTGTTGGAACATTGTCAAAAAGGATCTCTACAAAATGATCTTAAAGTATTAGACCTGCGACAAGCTTTGGGGCAACACCAACTCGGCCTTCTTGGCCCTTATACCTAAAGAGAAGGGTGCCAGTTATTTCAATAGATTCAAGCCAATTTCCCTCTGCAACATTGGCTACAAGCTCATCACTAAATTCATGGCTAACAGACTGAAACGCCTTCTTCTAGAAATCATTCCTGACAATCAAGGGGGATTTGTCAAAGGTAGGCAGATAACTGATAACTTCATTCTTGTTCAGGAAGCAATCCATTAAAGCATCCAAAGACGAGAAAATCAAGTTGGACCTGGCTAGTTTGTTTGAAAAAGTTAGGTGCAAGTTTCTCTTTGGGGTTATGCATCGATTTGGGTTTGAATGTTGCTTTATAAGCTAGGTCAAGGCCTGCATTGTGAAACTGTGGATTGCTCCACTTGTCAACGAGCGTGCTGCTGACTTCTTCAAGGCGAGTCACGGGATAAACTAGGGATGCCCTCTATCCCCTCTTCTCTTTTTCATTCAAGCATCTGTCGTTAGTTTTATGCTGGTGAAAAGAAAAATCGAGCAAGAGCTTATGGGTCTTAGGATCGCCAGGGGAGTCAGAGACATAAATCATGCTCAATTTGCTGATGACTCCATCCTCCTAGGGGGCGCTTCCACCATCTCGGCGTCCCGCTTCAAGCTAGAGCTGGATCGCTACTGCCTCGATTCTGGGAGTGAAATTAACATGGAAAAATGCTTCATTTATGCTTGGAACCTCACCGACCTCGAGCTAAGCACGATCACCAAGATTTTGGGTTTCAAAGGCTCCACGAAATGGGGGTCTTTTAAATATCTTGGGCTACTGATCTTTCAAGAATGCCCGACTGGGAGGGACTGGTACCCCTTGCTGGACAAATTCAAGCTCAAAATGTAAGCCTGGGGCACATCATGGCTCAATCTGGCAAGTAAGACTGTTCTCATTAAGTCAATCCTTAATATTCTTCCAATTTTTCAGATGTTTGTTCTGTTGGCTCCAGTGGGCATTCTTCGCAAGATGGAGCAATCCATTCACTCTTTTTTCTAGAAGGGAGGGAAGAATAACGGTAAGAGAATTATGTTGATCAATTGGAATAAGATATCTATACCACTACTGGAAGGTAGCCTTCACATAAAATATCTCAGGGAGCACAATATCACTCTAGGGGCCAAGATCTTATGGCGGCAAGTAGCAAGGAATCTGTGATGGGCACAGATTGCTTTATGGCAAAAATACAACTTTTGAAAGAGTCTTCACAACCTGGAGAACTTCCAATATAATCGACATGGCTCCCCAATCCACCAACTGTGTAAGCGTTCTCTCCCGATGCTGTGTGACCATTTCTTCTAGATTCCAGGCAATGGGAAGAAGATCAGTCTGTGGGAGAATAAGATCATGAATGCAGAAGCGATCGGGGAGAATCCTGAGTTGCTGGAGCTAAAAACGTGGATGATTGCAGAAGGTCGATGCACGATGTGGGACATTTTAGAATGGGATAGCAACAACTGTGTAGGGTGGAAGAAGATAGAGATTCCTGCTCCTCTAGAGCAAGCATGGGCCAAATTCATGGTAGCGCTGGCTGGGAAAGCCCCCATAAATGCAAGAAAAAAATACAAAAGGGGTTGGGGTCCCTCGAAGGGATGTTATTCCACAACAGAAGGCTACAAGTGTCTTAAAGCCATTCCCACTGTACCCCACAACCCTGCAATTTGGAAAGGGATTTGGCAAGTTAAAAGCATTTTGAATATTGACATGTTCACCTAGCAGTTGGGGCACAACAGTATCCTCACAGTTTAAAACCTACAACATCATGGCTTCCAAGGCCCCTCTCAGTGCCCGCTCTGTCAACAACAGGAGGAAAATTCGGTCCACATCTTTCTCGAGTGCCTCTACGCTTGAGACATTTGATATGAAATCTTGTTGATTTGGAACGAAAACCCCATCCTCTCAACCAACATCACAAATATGCTATCTAATTAGGGAGATCTATTTCCTAAGTCCTTCCTCGGGAGAGGCTGGCCATACGAGGGGTGGATGATTATCCCTAAGCTCATTTGTTGGAAGATTTGGCTTGAAAGAAACAATCAGATCTTTCAAGAGAGGGCCCTAAAACAACAACAAATCGGTGTGAAAATTAGAAGCTTATTTAAAGAAATAATGCAGACCTAGGTGAACCAGAAGCGGGCTCGTAGCTTAAGTCAACAGGGTAGGGAGTGGTGCCAGCATCCGGGGTTAAACCTTCCCATTGGGTAAATATGGAGAAGTGAAAAGACGAATGGAAAATCAGATTAGAGGAAGAGGACTTCGACAATTGGAGAAGCAGCACAAATATCCACACTATGTTTTTTGACGATGCAGCAAAGGGGAATCCAAGGAATGTCAGAGGCGGAGGAATTATCCACTGCCCATAAGACCAAATCATCTCCCACTTCGCTTGGGGTTTGGGGCTTACTTTAAAAAATCAAGCGGAAGCCATGGCTCTCCTCCAAGGCTTGATACAACTGCAAAAACATGGAATCAAGGAGGCTCGAGTCAACTAATACTGGTGGTAATAGTAGCAGTAATGATGAAATTGTCTTAAAAGATGATGGGAAGTTGGTAGATACAAAAGGAAGACCAGTGCCAAACATGAACTTAGGACAAATGGAGTCGAAGGATATTTAGAGAGTTGGAATATATGTGAATGGTGATAAGAGATAATGTTATTACAACATGCTAGGATCTATCTATGAATGTTGTTTCAGATTGCAGAAAATTAGCTAGAGGGGCCTTCCAAGGGTGCTCCACATACATATGTATGGCAACAAAGAGGTGACCTTTCTATAAACTAGGATCTACCCTACCTTTCACTCAGATCTTGACAAGATAAGGCCTCACGAAGAAATCTATTTGGACTCAAATGCGTGGGCGTGAAGATATTAACCTCACATCTCTTCTTATAAGGCTCAATGCCATTATGGGACCTGATGAAACTTGAACCGAGATGCCCAAAACCATGCAATCCTACATTCACTCCATAAAATGCAAGGCCATAGAATAATGCAGCGAATGCAAAGAGCACATAGAGCATAAGGTAACAGAAATTTCCTTGACAGTGAGAGGGAATAGTAATGTGCATATTTTACAGTGGGATAGTGACAGTTCTACAATATGCAGAGGACAAAGGTGACAATCTACAGCCAAAAATAGAGCAGCGTTTTAGAAAGGCAGGTGGGGGGCGTGAAAACTAGAGCAGATGTGTCAGCCTGCAAAGATGCTAAATAGAGGAAAAACTTATATGCTTAAAAAGGCCTAGGGCCTGCAAGTTTACACAGGCCACAATATCAAGTAACTCACACTTGAGCAGGGTAGGAGATCACCCGCTTTGATACCATGTTAAACACACGCATGGTAAACAAGAAAGTAAACACACAAGGAAAAAGATAAGCGTGAGTTGTTTTATTATTCACCATAGATGTACATATATAATACATTGGTGTGACTTTTGGATTCCACATTCAAAGGTCACTTGGACTCCTTTATGACTGTTCGGCTTCCACACCTACCCATAGAGGATTAGGTGTCCAACAGACCTAACTAGAAGGCAAACAAAAATCTGCTCAGAATTAATTATTTGAAAATTACACTGCTTTCATTCTCTGTTGAATTTTTACCGTCAGGGTTTTCATTCGTCCACTTTGAACTAGCCCCTCTAATATATCCAATTTCCAATAACTTAAACAAGTCTTTCTTAGATCGAAATCTATGTTCTGACACAAGATCAAAAAATACTACACAACCCACTAAAGCAGGATTTTCAAGAACGGAACCATATAAAACTTGAACTCACCTAGATTGTTGAAATTCAGTTTTTCTATTGTGAACTTACCATGATCACCATTGTTCAGTTTCCCAATTTTGAATAACTCAAACCTCCTCACTAATTCCCTTTCTCATTAAGTTCTTAGACTAGGAATGAAAGCACTTCGTGGTATTTTAATTTGTGATGAAACTCAATCAGTTGTAAGAATTTCACCACCCACTAGAAACTTTACACTGGCATAGATCCATCTTAACATGAATCTGTTAAGCACTAAGAGAGATTGAAAAACACCGTGTTTAAACTTCTTGAAGCTTAATAAATCCAGTGTTAAGACATATCTATATTTTTCTTATTTCTTTTATTCAGAAAACTTCTTTGAGGAAACCTTTTAAGCACCTCCTTACATTGCAGGAGTGGTACCTGGGATAAATTTCGTTGGTTTATAATATGTACTCTTAACATAGAGGAACTCTACTAGACTTGTACCCATGACCTCTCACTGATCTTCACGTTGAAACTGGTTGGTTCAAACTGATCTAGCTAACCCACTAAAGATAAGTTGATCTATAATTGCATATATTATATATCACCAAAATTCAACTAGTTATCATATAGGTTCAACTCCCCTATTTTGAATAGGTCAATCTTTCTTACTCAATCCCTCACAACAAGAGAAAGCACTCATTGTGACTTCCAATTGTGATGAAACTCCGCCAATTGTAGGAAATACACCACTCAGAAAGAAACTTTTATTTCATGTTGGCCTTTGTTTAGGCATTACACACATATGAAGTAATGAAAATCTCCCCCCATCAGGGATGTAGCTCACCTTGCTTCTCTCGGTGCAATAACCCAGTTCTCTTTTCCCATTCCAACTAGTGTTCGTGAGACATAAAATAGGCCTAAAGCATTCTCAATTGTAAACAAAATCCTGATGGCTGTGTTGTGATGATAAAAATTTTAAAATGTTGGTAGTAGGTACAGAACTCTATTGAGAGAATGTGAGTACCTAATGAGTATGGACACTGTGTATCAGCATTTGTATATATTGAGATTGAAAAATAGCTTATAAATTGAATGATAAGAATAATTTTAACTCATTTTGTTTTTATTGTCTGCCATCAAATATGAAAGTCTAGTGAGAATTAGCAATATCACTTACGGTTACCACTTCAAGCTTTGCCAAGATTTGAAACCAACACCCTTCAAAATCCTTGTTGTGCCGGTATTGCCTACGATGGAAATTGACGACGAATAGAAAATGAAAATCACATAGCCCAACAAAATAGTGGCATGGAATCACCCTCACAGAGGCTAACAGTTACCATGATGTCAGAGCCAAATGGAATGGATGAAGTCTCACATGTCTGCGCAATTATATTAAGAAAGAAGGAGGATGCCCTCACACAGGCCAAACAATTAATCCATCGCATCAACCAATAGCGAGCACGGTGTTTTGGTTGTTGTATTCTCTGCAACCCTTGCTCTCGATAATGTAGAGAGTGGAAGACAACTTTGGAAGCGAGGCGACATTCAAATTTTTGCCATACCCAGAGAATTGTTTCCACTGGAGCGGGAGGCAAAGTCGGTCCTCTTCCAACCTATCCCAAAAGAGCTCAACAATATTAAAAAGAAATGATTTTTATAAACCCCTCCTGCAGACTTAAATATGGTTAAGTGCCGCCAAAATTTCAATTTTTATTTATTTATTTGTTTTTTATTGGATTTAGTTAAAACTTGCTTGGCGAGAATATTTTTTTTTTTTAAGAATATTTATATTTTCAACAATTAATCTATTTTTTATATTTAAAAAAATAAAAATAATCAATAATCTAACTTAATCATGGTGTATCTTTACAACCTTACTATGTTTTGTGATCTCAAAAAATTTGATAATCTAAAATTAAAATGATATTTGAAATATCAAGGTTTTTTTGGAAGGAAATTAAAAACCAATATCAATAAAAGTTACTAAGAAATTTCAAAACATACTACATGAATCCATAGATTCTTTGAGGATTCTAGAAAATGAACCCAAGTAAACCAACGCTTAATTTTAGTGCATTTCTAGTATTCCTAGATAATTATTTTCACATTCACCCTTGATTTGTTTTATTCTTAGTGCATTGTTATTAATTCATTGTTTGTATTCCTCTATTTCGTTTTTTCAGGTTCGATACGAATGATTTAACCTCTTTATGGTAGCTTTCATGGAAACACGAAGGTAAAATATATGTGTTTAAAGTGAAATGATGTCTTGTCCTCTTCAAATTTCTCTACTCTCAATCTATTTCATTTTACATTTATTATTTATATATATTTTAAAAAATTATAAACAGTACATTATTGTCAAGGGCATGGCCCTTTATTTTTTCAAAAATTAGGCCCCTTATCTATGTTCTATCACCATTTTACAAGTATTAAGGGCTCATGGAAACTATGTGGATATGTTGTGGCATTAATGGCTCCAACGCTTGCAAGCATTTTGTGGGTGCCTCCCATCACGGGGTGGGAGTGCAGCGCCCACTAGCTCCTTTTTCCTCTTTCATTTCATCCTTAACAATGGAAAACACCTTATAACATTGAAATCCCCTTTTTTCTCTTTCATTTCATCCTTATCAATGGGAACCACCTTATAATATTGAATAAAGAAGATTGAAATCTTCCTATTAAGGAATCTAAAATGCATGTAGGCAAGACTCTAAAATGATCATAAAAGTAAGATAATATTCATGGTTCTTTCCAAGGATTGTGTGAAGCTCTTTTAAGCATCGATGCTCTTTGGAATAGTTTAATTCCCCCATAAGTGGCTTCCATCCACAACCCCTTCCCACGAGGTTTGAACATTAGACCATTTGGGGACTAAACTCTACTCAAACCAATTGGTCTACACCTCATGGGTAAGATAAAATTTTACAAGAAAGGGTTGTCATACAAAAAATTGGTGTTTATCTTGACAACAACCTTAAAAATAAATTATTATTAATATTGTAATCATAAACTTTGAAAAACAAGTTTGCAAATATATAAATACAAAATTATCTAATACCTAATAGATAAACTAGAAAGATAGGTGGAAAGCAACTAATCACTACCTCATAAAACAATTAAACAATTTGTAATGTTTTAAAAAAACAAATTAATCCTTCCTTTATATTTTGAAAGGGAAAAACCACAAAACTCATCAAAGTACAACACTCGAAGCTCCATCAAATTGAACAATTAAACAATAAGAAACTAATCAACCCTTTATTTTTTTGACACTTACAAAAAAACATATTAATTTAGAAAAACTCATGAGTTACTAAGATTTTACCTAGTTACTTTAACTCCAAGAAAAAACACTTAGTGATCCTAAAAAAAATGCAATAACTATAGCATAGGAAGCAACTATAATGTGCATATATATAACAACAAACATATGATGATGATCCTTTCTCTACAAATACAACCAAAAATAAATGATATTCCATAGTGTTTGTCACCATATTGATAATACAAATATAATTTGATTACAAATAAATACATAGATATGATATTTTGTTTAGATGGATGTTAATGTAGGGACTCTTTTAATCACAACTTTAATTACAAGGTAATTTTTACTTGTCGGACCCATTCAACGTTATTTATCCTCTCTAAATTATCAAATATCATGTGTCCACCAAATGTTTGTCACAGTGGTTATCACATATATTTCAAGATTTTTAAAATAACAACTACTATATATTTCATGCCTCCCGGGCATATCAATGGCGGCTTCCAAGATCGAGGAGATTGTGCTTGTGGACGACACTTCTTACACGACAGTTCATCCACTCATTTAAGTACGAAATATACTAGATGCACATTGTTAGTTTGTGCAAAATATTCATGAAAACCTTGATTAACATGAAAATAAAGAAAAACTTGCTTCCTAAGACAAACATATGCATATGCCACGACTGTTGTAAAAGAAATCATTTTGGAAGTCTTATGCTTCATTGCCATTAGGGTATGCTCGATGCCCTCGTTGTGAAGGGTGTCTATTGGAATGAAGTTAGAAATATATGCCCTGAGTCTGTGTCTCCATGCACACTGTAGTGAATCACACATGATTTGGACACAAACAAATCACTGTACATTTCAGTAATGTGTCATTATTGTCAATGCCAATCCAAAACCCTATTACTGTAAATTAATTTTATCAAGGGGAGGAGGTTAAGTGCTCATGGTTGCATGAATCTTAAGCCATTAACTCTATCATGTGCTTTCATTTCCATATTTCCTCAAATTTTATCCATCATGCCCAAAAGGCAATGTCAAATGAAATTTCCTCATATACTTTCTCTAACAATATTTATATAAAAAGGAAAAATAAGAGTAGGGATTGAATAATGTACAACAGGAAAGAAGATTGAAGTTAGATTATTATCTTTGGATGCTTCTCATAAGTATCATTATTTTAACCATATTTCTTAGATGCGAGGCTTTGCAATGGTTGGGTGAATGAATTACCTGGTGTCCTAAAACAAGCAAGATCGGGAGGAAGGGTGAAGGAGAACATTTCCTTGAAGGGGAAATAACCACATATTTTATCAACAAACTTTTATGTACTCCTTTTCAATGAATATATGGAGCAATCTAGCGATGTTAGCAGGCCCGAAGATGTAGCCGAGGAGGGGTAAAATTCATCACAAAATCCTTTGTTGTTGCTCTTCATGAATGCATGTATGATTTATGTGATGAAATGTTGCTTATGTTTAAGTTCACACTACATCGACTTGTCTTGATCAAATCTTTGTTGGAGGCAATACCAGTGTATTGGATGGTGCTGGCCTAGATTCCTAAAGGTTTCACCAACATAATACAAAAAAATTTGCAGGTGTTTTCTCTAGCGGGGCAAGGACGAAGGTCACACCGTTGCTTGGGTGAGATGGGAGAAAATCACCAAGCCCAAACGTTGGGGGGTTTGGGGGCTCAAGGATCTTAATCTCTTCGAAAATGCACTGGTTTCCAAAATGGGTTGGCATATTTTGACCTCCAACAGTCTGTGGTAGGAAGTCACCTACTCTAAATAAATTGCTCCAGTCCCTACACTTGAATGGATCAGAAGCCCTCATTGCCCCTGAACCTGTTCATCTGTCATTTGGATCGCTATTATGAAATATATATCCCTCGTCAAACAGGGTCTTGCCTAGTGTATTGGTGCGAGCACACAAGTCCAAATTGGTTTGGATCCTTGGTTAGTTTGCGGCATTGAACATCTATTCCTCGGGACATCAAACTCTTCTTATGCAAGATTGGGATCTCTCGACTTAGTTAAGTTGTGGACATAGATAACTCTGATTGGATCACACAAGCGTGGAAAACACCAACTGACCTTAATATCCCTGAGCATTGGTGGGGGGTTTAGAATAGATATATCAGGGCCCTCAAGACTTCTCATTTTAGGATCTCTGACACCGAGGATGAATTGATTTGGGCCATCGCGCCCAAAGGTAATTACACTCCCAAAGATGGCTATTTTTCCCATACCCAGGGAATTGTTTCCACTGGAGCGAGAGGAAGAGCCAATCCTCTTCCAACCTATCCCAAAAGAGCTCAACATTATTAAAAAGAAATGATTTTTATAAACCCCTCCCACAGACTTGAATATGGTTAAGTGTCGCCAAAATTTCAATTTTTATTTATTTATTTCTTTTGATTGGATTTAGTTAAAACTTGCTTGGAGCAATCTAGCGATGTTAGCAGGCCCAGAGATGTAGCCGAGGAGGGGTAAAATTCATCACAAAATCCTTTGTTGTTGCTCTTCATGAATGCATGTATGAGTTATGTGATGAAATGTTGCTTATGTTTAAGTTCACACTACATCGACTTGTCTTGATCAAATCTGTGTTGGAGGCGATACCAGTGTATTGGATGGCACTGGCCTAGATTCCTAAAGGTGTCACCAACATAATACAAAAAATTTGCAGGCATTTTCTCTAGCGGGGCAAGGAGGAAGGTCACACCGTTGCTTGGGTGAGATGGGAGAAAATCACCAAGCCCAAACGTTGGGGGGTTTGGGGGCTCAAGGATCTTAATCTCTTCGCAAATGCACTAGTTGCAAAAATGGGTTGGCATCTCTTTACCTCCAACAGTCTGTGGTAGGAAGTCACCTACTTTAAATAAATTACTCCAGTCCCTACACTTGAATGGATCAGAAGCCCTCGTTGCCCCTAAACCTGTTCATCTGTCGTTTGGCTCGCTATTATGAAATCTATAGCCCTCATCAAACAGGGTCTTGCCTAGCGTATTGGTGTGAGCACACAAGTTCGAATTGGTTTGGATCCTTGGTTAGGTTGTGGCAATGAACATCTGTTCCTCGGGACATCAAACTCTTCTTATGCGAGATTGGGATCTCTCAGCTCAGTCAGTTTGTGGACATGGATAACTCTGATTGGATCACACAAGCATGGAAAACACCAAATGACCTTAATATCCCTAAGCGTCGGTGGGGGGTTTGGAATAGATATATCAGGGCCCTCAGGACTTCTCATATCAGGATCTCTGACACCGAGGATGAATTGATCTGGGCCATCGCGCCCAACGGTAATTACACTCCCAAAGATGGCTATTTTTTCCTCACTAGCACACTTCAACCCCCATATCAGAGCTGGTGGTGGAAACCTCTTTGGAGGTTAAGAGCACCCCCCAAAACTCGTCTTTTTATGTTGTACATTATTACCAACTGTGTGCCGACAGAGGAAAATATGGCTAAGAGATATATACATGGCCCCTCTCGGTGTGCACTATGTAAAGGAAAATTTGAAGATATATATCACCTCTTCCTCAACTGCCCTTCATCTCATAATACATGGATGTTAATTACTAAGGAACTAGCAATTTTGATAAGGAACTAGCAATCTCCCTAGATATATGCAACAACTCGCAAGTCGCATATATCAGGAACTAATAGTTTAGCTTAGGACTGAGACATCGAGAGACCATCGGAACTAGAGCCAAGATTCTAGACTCCAATGGGATGCCTATCCTTCCAGCCTTACTATGATGGGCCATGTCTCCAGGGACATGAACTCAGGTGGATGGGATGGCAAACCACCATCCCTACTACTCGATTTAAGCACCCATAGCACCCGTTGACTAAATGCGCCCACATTCCTGCTGAAGCTCTTTCCCAACATGGGAGGGAAGGCGGTGGGAGATGGATTCAATGGAACAAATAATATCCATAGGGAATTGTTAAGAGAACAAAAGAAAAATTAAAATATTCTTCTAAAATGTTTAAGGAAGGACCATTAAGCTCAACATTGGAAATGTTTACTAGTTTAACATTAAGAGAGGGCGGAGGATGAGAATAGCCTAAAAGGTATGAAAGTGGGGTAAGAGAGGATGTGGATTTTTTTATTTTTTTACAGGAACAGGTAGTGGTTTTATACTGATACCTTGGCCAAAATTGCCACAAAACATATTACAAAATTCAGCTTCGAATCCCAGCATTCTTCTCTTGCCTGGAACTCTATTTACCAAAAGGTTAAGAGTCGGGGATTCTTACAATTTGCAATTGAATCAATATCCACAATCTTCTCTAACTTGTGGATACATACAAATTGGTTCAAAAAAATGCAATAAAACATGATTACTTGGATTTAGGGGATGGGGTTCCAGTCTTCGATCCAGTCTCTTGAAAGAGAGCCTGCTGGGAGGTGGACAAATTTATTTGCTTCTGAGTCTGCATCCTTATTATTTTCCCTCAACACATGAAAGAATTTTATTCTCTGAAAGGACTTGGCCAGAGTTTTAATTCTAGCCACCACTCTAGCAAGTCTGAAATCTATAGGTACTAATTTTTCCACCATTGTTTTTATGATGGTCTGTGAATCGCCTATTATAGTTACTTCTTTGATTCCTAATTCCTTGGTTTTCTTGAGGCCTTGGAGCAGGGTTAATGCTTTTTCTTGCATGCTTGTGTTGTGTCCCAGTCCCCAGGAAAAACTGTAGTCAGATCTTCCTTCAATGTTCTTGATAGCTCCTCTAGCACCAGCTAGACCAGGATTGCCTTTGGAAGCCCTGTCAAAGAGAACAACAGGTCTCGATTGCTTGCTGGACCAGATTGTGAAGTCCTTATCATTGCTTCTAATTTTCAATTCTAATGGAGGCTTGCTTTGCCTAACACTTTCTAAAAAATTGAGGCCCATCCTGGCACCCCAATCCAACTCTTGCTGATTTAAATTAGAATCTTCAAGCTGGTCCCCAAAACTCTCTTTCAGTTGACATTTAACCTTGACTATGGTAATCTTTATATTCTGCCTTTTATCTCTAAATATTATTTGGTTTCTCTCCAACCAAATTTTCCAGCATATTATCTTGGGAAAGGTGAGCCAGACAGTTTTGAAGCTTTTATTCTTAGGAAAATATCTTGGATACATTTGCAGCCAATTGGAAAATAATTCGCTGATGGAGATGGTGAAATTCATTATGTTTTTCCACAGGCTCAGCATGCTCTACCAGATTTCCTCTGCGAATTTTCAGCTCAACAGAAGTTGGCTTGCGTTTTCCTCTTTCTCACTACATAAGCGGCAAATTGAAGGCCGATGAAAACCTCATATCTTCAGCCTATCCTCTGTCAGAATTCTGCTGTGGAAAGCAAGCCAACATAATATATCAATTTTTGGGATGGATTTTCATCGCCAGAGCCCCTTCCACGTTGCTGGGTTTGGAGGGACATAGGGAATTTCCTGCAATTTTCTATATCCCAGCGCCATAGAGAATGAGCCCGAGTGGTGACCCCGGCCATGCTTGTCAGCTCTCTTAACGTGAATCAGTGCCATTCCATTGAGCATCTTCAGCAAGTGCTCCCAAACACTTTTTAGCTCTAGTGGAACTTGGATTTGCTTCCAACCGAGCCAGTGATGGTCCTTTCAACTCGAGATGTCCGAGAGAGTTGAGAGGCTTGCATTATTCATTCAGGTCTTCAACGCCTGAAGGGAGAGGGACTCTGTCAGGGGCGGATTATCCATGATACGATCCTCCCAAATTTTAATATGCTTTCCATTGCCCGGGATCCATAATGCATTCAGATTAATCAGAGGAGTGGCTTTAGCCCATAGCTTGGTA
Source organism: Pinus albicaulis (assembly GCA_034641835.2). NCBI lineage: Eukaryota > Viridiplantae > Streptophyta > Pinopsida > Pinales > Pinaceae > Pinus > Pinus albicaulis. The sequence continues at coordinate 1,504,875,789 of CM076581.1, read as the reverse complement.
AGTTTCGAACCTATATTTGTGCATGGATTGTCGAGACAACGTTTTCTGGGTCCATGAAAGTATTTCCTCCGTAATGCCTTTTGAGCCAAGCCAGGCTTTGGAGCAATGAGATGCCAAATGGCTTTGGCTCCCATGGCCACATTTTGGGTGCTTAGATATTTTAAACTCAAGCCTCCTTCCATCAAAGGCCTGATGAGTTTGTCCCAACTTACCAAAGGGATTTTGTTTTCATTATTTTTCCCACCTTTCCAGAAAAAATTTCGAATAAGTTCCTCGATTCTTCTGATGATACATGAGGGAGCAAGTATAACATAGAATTGAAATAAAGGTAGGTTGAAAAGAACGACTTTGATAAGGACAGACTTACCTGCGATGTTGAGCCAAGAGAACCCCCAAGCCTGGAGTTTGAGCTTGAATGTTTGGAGCAGAGGGAGCCAATATTTTCTAAAGGAATTTTTTTGGAAGATTGGGAGGCCCAGGTACTTGAATGATGTCCAACTTGAAGACGCTGCAAAGCCCATGCATCTTGAGATGGCGCAGAGGACGCTAGCAGAGGTGTTCCAACAGAAAATGTGGCATTTACCCTTGTTGAGGATGCTGCCTGTAGCTTCACAGAAGTCCTCCAAGACCACTTTGAACCTTGATGCAATTAGGACAGAGGAAGCCCCCAGCAAGATAGAATCATCTGCAAATAGAGCATGATTTACATTTTTGACCCCTCTTGCAATGTTAAGGCCCAATATCTCTTAATCTTCTTGCTTCTTGTCCAAGTAGAAACTTAGAACTGAGGCTTGGATTACAAAGAGGAGGGGGGAGAGAGGGCATCCCTGACGAAGCCCTCTTGTTGCTTTGAAGAATTTAGTTGCTCTTCCGTTCACCAGGGGTGCAATCCAAGTATCCAAAATGCAAGCCCAGATCCAATTAATAAATTTTGACCCAAAACCAAACTTGTGCATTACTTCCAAGAGAAATCTATGTCTGACATGATTAAAGGCATTTGCTAGATCGAGTTTGATAACCATGCCCTTTTCTTTATGCTGCAGGCTTGAATGGATCGCCTCTTGAACTAAGATGAAGTTTTCAACTAGCTGCCTCCCTTGGACAAAGCCACCTTGATTCTCTGGAATGATGATGGGAAGGATGATTTTCAATCTATTTGCAATCACCTTGGTAATCAATTTATAGCCTATGTTACACAGAGATATAGGTCGAAATATTCTGAAGGCATTAGCACCCTTTTCCTTGGGGATGTGTGCCAAGAAGGCTGAATTGGTACTCCCCCCAATTTTCTGGCAGTCTTGAGATTTCAAGACCAATTTAAGAAGGTATTTTTCAACAATCTGCCAACAGACTTGCAAAAATATGGCAGTGAAACCATCCGGCCTGGGAGTTTTGTCAGGCTCCATGGTGAAAAGGGTTGTCTTTACTTCTTGTTTGGTGAACGTGGCTTCAAGGAACTAATTCATCCTATCTGTGATATTATAAGGAACCACATAAAGGAATTTTGAGGTGCAGGGCCTCCCCCCATATTCACTAAAGATATTTTTGAAATGGGTAAATGCCGCTCTTTTTATGCTATTAAAGTCCTTGTGGGCTGTTCCTCTTCTTTAATTTATGATATGGATTTGAAGCCTCTTCTTGCTTGGGCTTGTTTGTGGAAGAAGGAGGAATTTCTATCTCCCGCTTTTAGCCAGAGGCTCCGAGATTTTTGGTGCCAGTATTCTTCCTTCGATAGACATGCCTTATGAAAATTGTGTTGTAATTCAGCCTCCCTGTCAAGAACTTCTTTAGTAATTTCAGATTCCTCTATTTGAGAAAGATGGAGTTCTAGATTTCTTGGGGCTTTTTTTCTCCCAATGGTCGGATTTTGAAGGGATTTGGCACAAATATTAAGAACCGTCTTGACTCTTTTGATCTTTTCTTCCCAAATGAAGAAAGCAGAGCCCTTGAGAGGAATCCTCCAACAATATTTGACCTTAGACAGGAAATCCGGATCCTTGATCGAGAGAGGGCTGAATCTGAAATGAATAGGACCCAGGTCTTTTTGGGACAACAACTCAAGTTTAATAGGCTTATGGTCAGATACACTACAAGGAAGAATATGCATTATTGATTCAAGTCCTAAAATGAGGAATGAGCTATGAACCAAAAATCTATCGAGTCTAGCAGCAATGTGACCCAGACTGACTCTTTGGTTTGACCAAGTAAATTTACTATAAGAGGATTTGATGTCGAGAAGATCCCAATCCTGCATGAGGTCCTCCACCCATTCCCTTGTTGGATCCTTGATTACGCTACCTCCTCATTTTTCTGACAGACGCAAGGTGATATTTAGATCGCCAACAATGATGATGTTTTCTAGATTCACTGAGTCTGCCAAATTTCTAATAGAATCCCATCAAACCTTCTTTTCCCTTGCGTTCACACGGAAATACACGTTGAAGAGAGAGATGAACTCCTTAATGTCAAGATGTTAGAGTTTCAAGAACAGCCAGTGAGTGTTAAGGATCTTAGTGACCTTCGAGAACTTGCTGCTATTCCAGAGAGAGCCCAAACCTCCCGAGGCTCCTCGAGCAGAGACTGCCTGCCCACTCGCTTTATTCGAAAGAGTATTGCTTAATTGGAGGAATTGTTTGTCCTCCATTTTTGTCTCCTGAACTAGTAGAATATCCAGGGTTTCAATCATTCGAATAATTTTGAGGGCTTCTTCTTTCACTTTGCTCCCCATACCTCTATAGGTCCAGGAGACGATATTCATTACTTACTTTTTTTAGAGTGAGAGGCTACCTTGGAGCCCTGGGTCTGGTTTCTAGTCATATTCATAGTTCTAGCTAGGAGTTTCTCAAGGGTGAGCTGACTACCCTGGAGCTTGTCCTTGTAGGTTTCCTGCTCTCTTTTTTCCCGAGCTGACTTTCGACCTCTTGTCGATCTTCTGGCAAAAATTTGGGATTCCCCTATTTCTCCTTCCTCCTCTGACTCCTTAGAGTCTTGTTCTTCCTCTTCAATTTCTTCATGTTTTTCTTTAGGTCTTTTAAGGTGTTCTCTCCTTGCCTCGAGCTTTTTGCAACTCCTTTGTCAAGGGAGGCAATATTTTGTGTTTCAACCATCTGTATTTCCTCTGATGCTATGCTTAAGGATGCGAACTTGTTTTCATTACCACTCGGGGGAGGGGCATGAGGGACAGAAGCCGACTGAGGGCCTTTTCCATTGGGGGCTCCAGTTTTGGGGGCTTTATGAGGTCTTAGTCCACTTGACATGATTCCAGCCCTCCTCCTTGCCTTTCTCAGAATCAACATTGCTCGGGCAACCCCTGGAAAAATGACCATAAACATGGCATTTCCTGCATTTTAAGGGAAGTTGCTCATAATCGAGCTTCTGCACATGTGTCCAACTGTCGAACTTGATTTTTATTTCCTGTGGCAGTCCCACTTCTAGATCCACCTCAATGCAGATCCGGGCACAGTCATATTGATCTTTTTTGTTTGCCTAATCAATAAATTTTCTTGGGGTGTTTCCAATGTGCTTCATAGAATGCCAATTCCAGCAGTGCACTAGGAGATTCGACAACCTGACCCACATAGGGACCGTTGTTAGGACATCCACTTCTGGATCGAAATCTAGAGTCCACTTGTTGAGGTACATACCCTGGGATCCCATGAAATAGGGTCCATTCCGAGAGATCAGCTCCTTGTCCTCTTTAGTGATGAATTTGAACAGGAAGTAACCCCTCCCCAGAAAATACGAGGTTACGTTGTTCTTGATCAGGGGCGTCCAATTTTTTACAACCCAGTTCTCCGTCGTTTTTGGAGAGGGCCAAATGCCAGTAAACTGACCAACAAGAGCCCGGTCATTGAGGGATAAAGTGACCTGGATCGGACCATCCGGAAGGAGGGAGATTTCAGGAACATCTTCCAATCTTTTCATGAATTTGGCAATCTCTGGTTTCTTCTTCTTTGGCATCGTGGCCAACAGAGAGTTGAAGGCCTCTTCAGCAGATGGCGAAGGGGGAGGCAGGGGAGCCTGGGGCGAGCCCAAGGACTCCATGGCAACGAAAGGTGAACCCTAGCTGCGCGCAGGCTCAGGCATGAGCGCGACAACTAGTGAACGCAGCAAAAGTTGAAAAATTTATTATTATCACAATAATTAATGTTTGGATTATTATTACCATAAGAATTAATGCTATAATTAAATATCGATGAAGAATTGAGGTTAGAAGAGGGATGAGGTATCTAATTAAGAGGAAAATGATTGGATTCAAAGGTAATTAAGGAGACACGATTAAAATTAGTTTTAAAATTTAAATTAGAAAACATAAATGAATTAGAATTAATATTAAAACTAATATCAACCTCGAGATTAGATCTGAAACTGAAAATGCTATAATTAAAATATCATTAAAATAAATATTAAGTAAAAATACTATCATTAAAATAATTATTAAGATTATTAAAAATAAGAATAAATTTTTTAATCATAATTGAGATTCAAAATATCATTAAAGTTTTTTTTTTTTTAAATATAAACTCAAACCTGTTTAATAGTCAAAATAATTTTTAAAATAGAGATTTAAAATATCATTAAAAATGTCTTTTTAAATATAAACTTAAACTGGTTTTAGAATGTTTATTAATATCTAATTTAAAATTAAATATGTTTTTTAATTAGAGCAAGGGGTTGAGCTACAGGGTTGCCGGCATATTGATTTCTGAAGAGGGCTAGACAACAACAAGGAATAATATTGGTTTCTGAATGGGATGGCGAAGTTGAATGAAAAGCCGAAGCGAAGGCCGAAGCAATAGAATGGGGCGTGACAGTTAAAATTTGTCAGCGTCTGCTGCCCTTTCTGTCATTTCCATACAAAACCACAACTTTTCATGTAAATTTTCTCCAATCTCTGTGTTCATATTGAAGTTTCTTAGCCCAAAAAAACTTAAAAGTCTACGGGGTTTTGACGATTTAAAGCTTGCATTCTGTTCATCTCTGTACCATTATTGGAAGACAATTGCATTGCATATTGAAGCAATCCATTCACCCTTAAAATATTCCTCTTAGAGGTTTTCTCTGCAAGGGTTTTAACTAGGATTTTATAGAAAGCAAACAGTTATTTGATCCTTTTGTTGCCCAAATTTTCCTCTATAATGTGATATTTTGCAAAAAAATGTGGAGATGCTCAGATTTCATAGAGAAAGATATGTCTCCATAAGAAAACATTTGTAGTAGCACTCGCAATGAGCATTGATCAATCATGTTGCAGTCGCACGCGAGAATGTTTCAATCGAAATATGGAATGTCTTCGTCGGCTCCGCAGGATAACACCGTGAACTGGAATGAATGAATCTTTTGTCATCATGTGAATTTGGAACTCTATATTGAATTTGAACTATAATTATCAAATATAATTCGTTATTAGATGTACACTAATTTTTTTTACTAAAAATTTTGTGACAAGTTCAATCCTCTAAATTTTCGATGCACTTGTGCTCTTAGCGCCATTTAATAACCAAGCAAGACTTCCCTTTTTTTTTGGAAGGTACTTTGAGAATCTCATTCCAAGTTTAGGGATGCACTAAACAAAGCATTCTTACCTTGGTTCATGGGCCAGGGCATTTCTGCCAAAATTGCCCAGGACTTGCATCTCAATCTAAGGCATATTTTTTTTTAAATGACTATGCACATGAGGAAGATTACAACAACAATGGAACTGAACCCTAGTTCATGTGTTAATTCTTTGTTGAATTCACTAGTAACCAAAGCCCCCATTGGGAAAATTCATCTTTTTTTATAACAATATCAAAACCTCAGCATAATCATAAAATCTAAACAATTCATCATAAAAACCTGGCATAAGTTTATTATGTTTATAACATATTGAAATATTTAATTTAACTTTTAACTGCATAAATTAACTGCATTTTAGCTCAGTAAGCCTATGAGGAAAGTATTTAAACTTGCAGTCAGATAGATTTAAACAAAATAAGAAATAGGTTTTAACTTCAGAAGATGTTATGATACATTTTGGTTCTAATTGTCTCACAAATTGGAGGCTTAATGCCGGAGCTCTGTCTGCAGTGTGTAGTGAGAACCATGGCCACCGTCCAATAAAAAATATTATAAATGTAAATATTATAATTGCAGTAATATCTTTTCAGTCAACAGAGAAATACTGTAACCGTAGGCATAGCTGCGGCATTACTCTCACCACAGTACAGTTTGGGGCATTCAAAGGGAATTGTATAGAAAGTGATATTTGTTATGGTAGTTTGTGGTAGTCTGTTTTATTACAGCTCTTCATAGTGAAGATGTGCATTGTAAGATCAACATATTGAAATATTTAATTTAACTTTTAACTGCATTTTAGCTCAATAAGCCTATGAGGAAAGTCTTTAAACGTGCAGTCAGATACATTTAAACAACAAAAGAAACAAGTATTAACTTCAGAAGATGTTATGATACATTTTGGTTCTAATTTTCTCACAAATTGGAGGCTTAATGCTGGAGCTCTGTCCGCAGCGTGTAGTGAGAACCATGGACACCATCCAATAAAAAAGATTGTAAATATAAATATTATAATTGCAGCAATATCTTTTCAGTCAACAGAGCAATACTGTAACCGTTGGCATAGATGCGGCATTACTCTCACCCCACTGCTCTCACCCCACTGCAGTTTGGGACATTCAAAGGCTGTAAGCTTCAAAAACTTTGTATCTTCAAAACTTAGTAGCTCTTTTAACTCTTGGCATTTAATAATGTCCAGTGTTCAGAGCATTTTGAGTTACCCCAACCCTTGTATGTTGATCAGCTTCTTCGAGTCTCTCAGAGATAACATTTCCAAAGATATCAATGTTTCAAGACCTAGCAGCTCCTGCAATTTTCTGGACAAGGTTATTGTCAATGTTTGAAGCTTGGAAAAGCCATAGATCCCTCCTATCTTCTCCAGTGATAAGCAACCTTTTAATTCCAGTTTTATTATTGTTGTTGACAATTTTCTATTTTGAGATATTGACATATATGAAGCATAGAACCCAACTTATGGATGAGTAACTACTCGTGGTGGACTAAAAAGGGTAAGGTAGAATTTGTATAGTTGTTATAGCAGGATTATAATTCTAGCAAAACGGCTTCTGAAAATTGTACTCATTTTTTTTTATTCTCTATGACAACGATGCATCTAGAACAATGGTTCCAGCAATTTGGCTTCTTAAAAGTTAAAACTGGCCCCTTTTTCTTGCGTTTTTATTATAACTATGCATCTAGCACAATTTGTTTGTGTAGCAGAAAGGTAGGTATGTTACAGGTTCCTACACAGGAGTAATCCACATTCATACTATCTGAAGTGAGTGTTAACCTTGGAGGCTCACCTTTATTACTCACTGATCTTACATTATTGCCTCATAAGTTTTCTAACATTCAAGTAAGGATGAGATCCTTAAGATTAACAAAGTGTCATGATCAAATTATGACGTGACTACTAACAATTGAGAGATGTTTTCAACATGGACGTCATTCTATGTTTTCCATAGGTCTGCCAGATTCTACTAGTAAGAACATTGATGGAATTGAGCAATTTATGGATGTAAATTTGTAGACCATTTGAAATGTTTTCACAACCTATCTGCCAGAAAATGGAATTGAGGGAAACCTATGCTTCTGAACCTCTTAAGAAATGCAAGTTAGAAGAACAAAATATTTTAAGTCAAACAAGTTACAAATATAATAATTATACTAGTACATGGATAATAGGTACAAGAAGAATGGAAGAGATTCGTGCTACTAGTAACATTACCCTACAATATAGGTGCTCCCTTGTTTATCACATCTCCAATATAATTATATAAGGAAAAAGGATACATACTTAGCTGACATAGCTAAGATTTAAGTCAAGTAACACGCTGGCTACCCTCATTTATTTACATCTCTATAGTAAACAGATGGTGTGCTTCCATCACAGAACATATGGAAACAAGCCTTGAAGTGCCAAAGCTCCTTCTTTAGCTTACTGTTATGTTTGCCTACTGGAAATTTAGTGCTTAGATCCATGGTCCCAATTTTCTGTAGACTAGGACTACTTGCTAGGAAAATTACAATTGGCTAGTTTTTTTCAAAGCTTAGGACCTTTTATGGTTAGTGAACCTGAATTAACGGTTTCTCAGACATACCACTAAAACTTTTCTTTAAAGAGAAGCCAAACATCATACAATTCAATTTTTTTTTAATTAAATTTCTTTCAAGGGATTTCACCAGGACTCATTTAACTGCCAGTTGTATTTTAGCAGCCTGAATGCATGTTTTTCCTCTTGTAGGACAGTTGAAGATTGTACATAATGAATTTTATTATTGGGCTTGTGCAAAATAGAGTGATTTATATGATGCAAGAGCCATAGTGATAAGATATTGGTTCAAGTAATAGGTTTCAGTGTGAGGCATTGCCTTTTTGAAGTATATCTTGAGGAATTATTGCAAGAGGCTTCTTAACACTGACTGAAAAAGCATCCATCACTTATCAAGAGGTGGGACACCATTTCATAGTTGTGATGTGTGGGTCTGTGACATCCCAACTTGAGTCCTATTATAGGGAGGAAAATATTAAGCACCATGTGGTAAGCCAGTGATTGAATATTACTTTAGTCTCATCCAACAGACAAGATGTAAAGGCGGTGAGCCAATCATTGGTTTAGTGCATGAAGCTTAATTTTTTCCAGGTGCAAAGGCCCACCAATCCACAAAGGAAAAACATGGGGAACTAAATCCTTTTTGGGTAATAACAAGTACAACATCCTACTTTTACTGACCTGAAAAACACCCTCTTACTCGAAGTATAATTTCATTTGGAATTTACTTTAAATATCATAAATTTACATTCACAACTCATGGATTTGCATTGTACATTATATGGTTGAAAATATGTGTAGGGCCAAAATTACCATGCAGCTTTAGTCTAAGGCTTGAGATGTGTTCTCATGTACATAATAATCCTCTGTAAGTGGCACAGTCGCTCTTCATTTAGTGTATATGCATTAACTGGTTATGCTCCATCTCATCTGACATGTCATTAATGAGAGGAAATTGAAGGAAATCGTAGTAGTGCTCAATTTTCATCAAAATATAACAAGTGCTTCATTTGTTCTTACGCAAATACTACAAAAATTTGTTCCACCATTACGAGCAAGTGCACTTCTTCCAAGTGTAGGGACCCTTGGTTCCTCCTCTAGGTATGCTGTTAAAATTCATAGGATATTTACAGTCAACATATTTTCTTCCATTTTGTGCACTAGTAAGATTCACACCTTTTTCTCAAGCGGCGTTGTAATTCCTATCTGCTTCGCCAACAGTTCCCCCACTGAGCTCAATCCCAGCCATGAATAAAATTATACGTGCTGATTACACATGTCCAGTTTCAGAGGATCTCAAAGCAAATCCCAGAACAAGGAAAATATATTTTGCACAAGCTCTCGGAGGTATGAACCAAATGAATTGAAGTTATCCTGTTAAATATTATCCTCGTGATTATTTTTTCATTTCATTTAACTATAGATATATGTGTAACTGCTGCAGTTGACCCTGCATCATCAATAGGGAGCATTATAACTGGTTCCATTGATGGTAAAGTTGACTACGCCTATCTTGTCACTGTAATGGTGGGAACAAGAAAAATGAGGGGTTTTCTCTACCATGTACCTCCTCTTGTCTCTAGACCACAAGGTGCAAGTGTGTCTACATTTTGAAAAATTGGGAGAGAGACTTTATAACTGGTATGCTGGATCACAGACTAGGCAAGAAGTGAAAGAAAAAAGGAATGTCAAGGAAGGATCCAAATGACCCAAGACAAAACAGAACTGGTTATAATTTTTTCTTTACTGAGCAACAAGCCATGCTCAAGTCAATTAAACTAGATAAGGATAGAGCGATCAACAAGATGATTGGTGATTTGTGGAATCGAATTTTAGAGGATGATAAATCAGTAAGTATATTTGTGGAGACATCAGTTTAGTCTCTTTGGCACATCTTAGCTATATTGTCCATCAACAATTTGATTATCTAGCCAAATGAAATCCTATAAGTTAAGTTTCTATCACAATCTCTCTTAGTTGTTAGTGTTCTAAGTTGATTATGGAGGCATGCATCTATACAAAGGCCATGTATAGGTCTGAGGCCTCTTTTGTTTATTTGGATTTACAATAGTTGACTTGATCAGAATTAGGAAGATCTAAGTAAATGAAAGGTAATTTGATTTCTAGTTAATCGAAAGTAGTACTTTCATAGGAACATTTTGAACATTTTATTATGGAGTAATTTAATGCTAAATTATTTATTGTCCTCGATCATTTAGGTTGAAGTAGAAATGACTCGAGGGTTTGTGTCTCAAAATGCTTGATGGAGAGATTAGCTATTATCACCAGGGAATGAGGGCAATGCATATCAATGCCACATGTTTATTCAACCTTGAAAGTTAAAGAAGGTAGATTTGAGGCAAATCTCCACTAATCTAGTGGTCTTTAGGTTTGTGAAGTTTCCTATAACCTCCAACACTTCATCTTGGGAATCAAATTTTTGTGGAACTCAACATCAAAGTTGTGTAGAATGCCATTTTCATCAATTCTAAGGTCCTTTTTATTCAAAAAATTAAAGGAGTCCTTGATAATGTCTTGCCTATTGATGTTTTCAACTTTTTTTCAACATCATTGTTAAAGCATACGTAGGAGACCCAGTTGTATTCATAATTTCATGATGGGCCTTATGGGAACATTCTCTTTGTGAATCTTAGGAAGCCGATAAATTCTAGGAAGGAGGAGATAGCTAGAAGTGAACATTTTTCTTCATCTTGCCATCAAACGAGGAGGTCTTCACAATGTTGGCTAGACCTGTGATAAATTTTTTCATTGGATTCTTGTTAGATTTCTATAGCAATCACTCATCTTTAAATGTTCAAATATTTTCTTATCATAATCTACTTGATTCATAAGTACTGTGGTGCCTCCTTTCTCTGCTTTATGAAATAACAATTACAGAAGCTTGGAAATAAAAATCTTCTAGAGGGTAGATTTTAGATCAATGGTGTGACTAAGGATGGAGTATTAACTTCAAAGTGATTGAGGTGAAATGCCAAAATATATGAAATGAAACCTCAGAAATGGCATGGAAAATCAAGAAGCGCTTTTGTTACCTATGAAACACTTGATGGTGTTCCAAATCAATGGAAGTTGTTGATGAGAGTAGCTCAGGCATGGACTTCTGCAGAAGCTTGAGTGTTTATATCTGCGAACTCACCTAATTAACCCTTAACCTTAGCAATTACTTAAATTATTAGAGTAATTGACTTTTATAAGATAAAGTGAGTTAATCAAATGAAATTGCAAAGGTTATTTGCATTAGTGGATTAGAGGAATTTCAACCATTGTTCTCAATTGAAGTTGAGATCTTATCTCAACTGTCAATCACTTTGGAGATTAGGGTTGTGGTTTCGGTTAATAACTCAAACTTATAAAAAATGCTAGGCTAAGGGAAAAGACACATCTTTGAGCACAAGACACAGTGAGATAGTGAGATCTCAGTGATTGAGTGAAGGAGGACTTTCATCCTAGTGTGCAAGGTTCAAGGAAGAGTGCAAGGGTCAGTAAGGGAAGGATCCAGATGAGCCAGCAGATCGAAGGATAGGTCAAGGGTTTTATCAGCTGGACCATTTCCAATTTTTGTTGTATTTATGCTTTTATTCAGAGGTTCATATCCTAGGAAGGGAGCCCTTGTGTGTTGTAGATTATCATTGTTAGTGTGTTGTGTTTGTGTATGAGATTGGTGTTTTAATTTGCTTCTGCTGTTATCTATTTTTTAAGTGTTAAAATCTAAGCCATGTTTTTTATTTAGTAGATCTGCATCTACGAGGAAGTAATTAACCTGGTTGCTGGGGTTGGAAAATTAACAGAAACATGATATCTTAGTCTATCCATTGTGTTTCCTGGGTTAGATATGAAGGGATGAATGTCACCTATGATGTTTGTGAGGTCAAGTCCTCTTTTAGAAATGCTTGAATTATTAGGCTATAATTTTCTTCACTTTGGATGCTTGAAAATCTTGAGAATTATTTATTAACTTTTGTCTAGCTACCTATGAGAGCTATAAAGGAAAATTATTTTACAGAACACAAACTTCTAGAAGGGTTGAATAGCTGGGAGGAAACTGGTGTACAATAAGTGTGGTGCAAAAGCAATAATGGTATAGCTGAAACATGAAGAATAAAAGGCTGGGGATTTTCATAGGAAGAGGCAACATGGCAGTAAGGAATTGTAAAGAGCTAGAGACATGTTTTGTAACTTTATAAATGGTTATGATAAGCATTGGAAAAGGTTATACAATAATTGTTTGTTTGTCTCTTGAAATTACTGCATCTATTATAATCCTTTGAAAGTGAAAAAGTGTGGAAAATACAACTCTAGTTTAGGAAATGGGGTAACTCTAGTTGGGTTTTTTTTCTTAAAATAGCATGCCCTTAAAAAGATACAACTGTTTAACGTAATTTCAGATTTTTTCGTCGTGTTGTTTTTTTTCTTTTTTTATATTAATGACGTTTGTTTATAATTATTAGAAAGTTAGTAAGTTATGTCAAAAGGGGCTTGCTAGGGTCAATGAAAGTGGATTATTTTTTTTGCCCCACTAGGGTTCAATTTTCCAAAGTGACATGTTCACCCTTGGTGGGTTTCTGCCCTTATTTGAGGGACATTTTTTATTAGTGAGGTCACTATGGCCATTAAAATGTGTCATGAGGTCACATCACATTAACCATGACATGGCATCCCACTTCTTGTTCAGTGGTGGATGCTTGACAATCAAAGTATGAAAAAGGATTTCAATGCCTTCCATAGCATTGAGCTATAGCTCCCTTGATACATTTCAGAAGCCCCACTGGTTAGAAAAATGTAAATGCAGTTATGTAAAAGCAAGGTCCGGTTATGTTTTCAGCATTTTGTGTTTGGCTGTAGTGGTTTAAGAATCAAAATTCTAATTGGATTTCATGGACATGATCTGTTGCAGGATAATGGATACCAATTACTATTTCTCAGTGCTCGTGCAATAGCTCAGGCATACCTTACAAGACAATTTCTCCTTAATATTAAATAGGTAATAATTTAAATAATACATTGGTTACAGTGAAAAGATATATTTTTCATGTGTCAAAGGGTGCAAGCTCCTTTTATAACTGTGGTTACCAGAAATTTGGTTATATGTGTTCTTGATTTGAATTTAAGTTCGAAGAAAGTGACATGAAATAATTTGTGGCAACCTTATCAAGAGCAAGGATTAGTGGATAAAGAGCATTATAAGAGAGAGATGTGGGAATACAAGGAAAGACAGAGACCTAAGATCTAGGGTGCAGTGGGAACCAATGGCTTCCATCAACATACTTTAAGCACTGTAAGGAAAATGACCCCCTTAGCAATGATATGACAGAAGAATGTCAATTAAGACTACAAAACAGTAAACCACTCCAAGGGACAGTTCAGTCAATATCAGAAACCTATTGTTATGAGACCGGCATATGTCAGAGAAACTTTCCTGTTGTTCTAGCACTAGCATCTTGGAGAAAATTTCTTGTGGTTCTGGCATTGGTATCTTGGAGAAACTTTCTTGTGGTTATGGCATAGACCTTGTTGAGTACCAGCCTTCCAATAACCGTCAATCTCCAAAGGGTTAAAGTCATGTTACAATGTAGGAACAAGGTGCCCATGGGGTTAGTAGCCCTTGACATTTATAACCCCACTTCTGAAAGAAAACTAACTGGGTGGATGTGGGATTCTTATTGGACCATTTATTTGAATTAAAGACCAATACAAGATGTTCTATGTTGAAAATTGAAAGTTGAATTATGTCTCTCATCTTGTTCAATCATGAGTGCAACAATGAATGCTTTGTTGAAAATTAGACAAGCCTACTAACATTGTAACACAAAATCCAGACTTTGCTGACACCGCGTAGATAGGGAAACATGTAAAGATTTATTAGCTCAAACTTGACATGTATTATTTTGCAACTGTTGCTGAGAGACATAAGTAGTTTGCTGGAAGATATTGAGAATTACCGTGGCATAAAGATGTCTTTATAAGCATAAGGAAGTTCATATTATGCAGTGTGCAAAAACCCCAACACAAGAACATACCCGATTTGAATCTGAATGGTGGCCACTCAGAATGATGGTCTTTATCTATGCTTTCCCTGTCTCATCTTCAACCTCATGAATAAGATCCAGGGTCTCCTACCTCTTCGGTTTTCGCCATGATACAAGCTGCAGGGTCTTTGTCAGAATAAATAGCAAGCCACTACAACATCCTGCCTAGTAAAATTATGGCATCCCAGCTCGAGTCCCTCATCGCTTCCATCAATTCTCCTAAACAAGGAGATTTCAGTGCAAACAGCAGGATCTTTGACTATCTTATTTTAATACAGGAATCAGTTCACTCTCTCAAAAGCAGGAAATAGGATAGCATGTTTCTGAAGTTCGATCCAACAAAATTATATAACAAGGTTCTTGGAGATTTTTTGCTTGAGATTCTGTGCAGATTTGGGTTAATCTTAGCCTGAATTTAATGTATTTAAAAATTCATATCATTAACCACCTTTTAAGTCCTAATCAAAGGGGTTGCATCGAGTTCCTCATATGATTTGAGTTCCTTTCCATTATTATGATGGAGGTTTTTGGTAGAGATTGATCTTCTACCCAGAAATGAAGGTTTTCTAAAGGGAATCAACACCTCCCCAAATTTACAATCAGTCACACATTCCCAATTTGTGCATGATGTTATTGTCATGGAAGCATCCTAGATAAATAAAGCCAAATCATTCAAACAAATTTTGGACATCAACAACAAATCAACAAACAAATATCCAGGATTCTCTTTCTCAAACCAAATAACCATGATTGCAGAACTCATGGGCTTCCAAAGCGAAGAAACCCCAACCAAATATCTTGGCTACCCACTCACAAGCACAAGAGTTGGAAGAATAAAATGGCACTTCATCAACTTAAATATCATAAAATTAATTGAATCTTGGTCCAATAGCAGCCTCTTCCTAGCTGGTAGAATTATATATTTGCAGTCCCTCCCGAGTGCCATGCCAATCTTCTTAAGCTCCATCTTGTTCACCCAAGACAGTGCTCTCTAAAATTGAAAGGAAGTTTAGACACTTTCTTTGAAAAGGAAGTAAACCCAAGAAAAATTTCAACTTGCGACCATGGTTGAAATTTGAAAATAACAGAACCCAAGTGGACTAGCATGTTTGGATTAAAAAACTGACCTAATGAACAAAGCTTTGGCTGCAAAAATCACCTGTAAATTTCTAACATCTCCATAGCACTGTGGTGTAGGATCCTAAAGGAGAAATATCTCCCTTCAAGCTATCCTTTATCCCTTTTACAGGACCAGGTACGAAAAGGATCTGCTATATGGAACAACGTGATCAACTGCACGGATATGTCCGAAATTGGCACATCTTGAGGGAAATTGGTGAGGACAATTTTTCATTTTTGGTTACATATTGGAATGCACTCCCACCTTTTTCTGGAAACATGGAGCTATAGGTTGAAGGCACAGTGATAATGGGATGCATTAAAGTTACAAAAAAATCTGGGCACCAATCAAATAATTGTGGAAGGTGACTCTAATATGATTATAGACTCTCTTCACAATCCTTCTCCCAACCTATCATGGGAATCAATATCCTGTGGGGAAATGGGTTTGGAGAAAAAGCATATGGGAATCAATCAAATAATTGTGGAAGGTGACTCTAAGATGAATATAGATTATCTTCACAATATTTCTCCCAACTTATCAAGGGAATCAATATCCTGAGGGAAAATGAGTTTGGAGAAAATTATCATGTTTTGACTCAATCAGGTTCAAACGTGTCAGGAGATAAGCTAAACAAGTTGTTGATTGGCTAGAAAACAAAGATATCACCTCAAAGCATCATTTTTCTATTATTATATTCATTGATAATGTAGAAAAATTGGAACACCAGTGGGTTCAATTGGTGTGTGTTAAATTTAGACAACCATTGTATGTTCTATGCTTAAAGCTCATGCAGGAGCATCCTGCTCAAAAAATCATTGTATATCTGGTAAACTTAGGGGGTCTGATGTTTGATAAGAAAGTTGACTTATTAATAGGAAATTTTGTTTATTTTTGAATAATTTTAGTGAGAAATGTGTGTGAGGTTTTAAATGTAAATATTCTCAAATATTAGAGAATATGAGAGAGTTAGACTTGTGAAGATCTCATGAAGATATTAGGGATTATGATATTCTAGAATAGGGATTTAGTTGAGTTAAAAATGGGTCTAGAGGATCTTTAGGATATGGTTGAGCAAATTATGGATCTGAACCATAAATGGTTGCAGAATCCCTTTTCTATATTATTGTAAGCCTCAAAGGCATTAGGGGAGGGCATTTCAAATGAAGAAAATCAGGCCATGGAGAGAGAGATGAATTAAACAAGGATTGTGAGTATATGTACCGTTTGATTAATGAAAGAAAATTTTCACTATGTTCATTCCTCTCTAGATGATTGTTGATTGAATTCCAGTATATGTGAGTCAAGAATTAATGCGGTTTTGGATATATAATTAGCTCTTTTAATGTTTTGTGGTCTTGGATCAAGGTTGAATATACCTCTGTAACTCTTTATTACTTCATCGAGTGGTTGTGTATGTACTAAATATACTTCTGCGCTCAAGTATACCTTTACGACTCTTTTTCTTTACTTTTGTGATCTTAGTTGATATTCTTTAGAGACATATTCTTTGTGGGTTGAAGTACTTCAGGTTTGGAAGCGGTTCTGCCGATTGAAGTCACAGGATGTGTGGTGAAGTAGAGTATAGACTACAGTGATGGAATTGTGCCATGGTTAGGTGGTGTAAATCATTGAAGATTCATCGATCTTGTGTATGGATCCAATGGATAAGGGCGGTATGAGCGTGGTTGTTGAGCCTAGTTAATGAGAGCTCGTTAATCAGTGTGGGCTTGTGAGCGGTCATCTATGATCATCGATCTGCGTGACATGTGTATGCTTGTGAATTTATCATGCCGCAATGAAAGATCCCTGCATGAATATAAAATTTTGTCTCTTTTAAGGTGCTGGAGTTGTCAACACCGAGGGCGTTGAAGTACTGTTTGCAGAATGCATGGGAGAGAGGTAGAGCAATCATAAGGCATTATTTATAAAGTGTAAAGTTAGGTTGAGAGAAAGTGGCTACAAGCTGGGAAGACCAATGTAGCTTCAATAACGCAGATTTGAACCATGTTGGAAGGGTAGCACAAACATAGCCAACTGATAGAGCAACAGAAGAAGGTAGTATTGTTCTTATTCTAGCAGTTTAGTTCCTAAACAAGCAGTTGGGTTCATGTTCGCACCTCCAACATTCTCATACATCAAGCTCAACTGAATGTAAATGAGCACATGGGTTTGAGGCACAAAGGGTCGACATGCTCATGTGTTCACTCTGTCACGCCCAGGTATTGCAGATAGTGCAAAACTCAAAAAACTAATCCTTCCATGTTTATGTAACTGATATGAGGGCAGTTAAATGAAATAGTGAGAGAGAAAAAAGGGTTGAAGTCTCTTTCTTGAGACTTATAGGGTAGCCTTTAGTTTCAAAGCTACCTATTGTGGAGTCATATACCTGGTAGGTCATCAAAAGTATTTTACTTCAATCTTTCTTATAGGCCCAATTCAAATTAGCAAACTGTTAAATTTAGATAACCATGGTATGTTCTATGCTTAAATCAGTTTACTTCCATCTTTCTTATAGGCCCAATTCAGATTAGCAATCACATAATCATTGAAAGTAAATGTTGATAGAGCATAGTAATAGATCGACAGAAGACAAGCCAATATAATAAATCAGAATTTACAATTCTTCTTGTCCAACAAAGATAGAGAGAGATGTTTGTTAAAATAGTCAATAGGATGCCCTAGCCAGCAAAGACATTGGCTGGTCAAACCAACTCTTCCAAACTCTCGGAGGTTCATTCAAACACATGCAAGATCAACCTTCCTTCAGTTTCAGACACACCTCATGAGAAAACTCCCAAAACAGTCAATGCAAGTCAACAAAAGGATCCCTCATCCAGATTTCCAACATTCATATTTTCGGCATCCATAATTTCGGCATCCATTTCTGATATCCAAATTTCTGGCATCCATTTCTGGCATCATCCATATTTCTAACATCCATATTTCAGGCATCCATTTTCAGCGTCCAGATTTTCGGTATCCATTTTTGGCATCATCCATATTTCTGGCATCCAGATTCACACATTGGAGAGAGAGAAGCATCTTCTAGGTTGTACGAACCAATAAAATATTGAGGAATGTGTGTGATGAGATGATGATCAAATTATCATCAAGTCTCTCCAATTTATATCCATCAATGAGGGTGTGTGACACATTTGTTTAGCTTGTGAGCCTACATCACAATTCAGGACGACCTTGAAAAATTTAACATGTGTGGAAAATAAAATCAAAATATAAGTTCTGCTCATCCAAACAAGATGATATTTATATCAACTTGCACCTCTCTGAAAGAGGAATCCAAAAAATATATCATCACCATCATATGAGCAATGCAACATGTAGTGTGGACCTAGTTGCTCAAAATTAACACAATCACATAATCATTGAAAGTAAATGCTGATAGAACATAATAATAGATCGACAGAAGACAAACCAATATAATAAATTAGAATTTACAATTCTTCTTGTCCAACAAAGATAGAGAGAAATATTTGTTACAATAGTCAACAATATGCCCTAGCCAACAAAGACTTGGCTAGTCAAACCAACTTTTCCAACCTCCCGAAGGTTCATTCAAACACATACAAGATCAACCTTCCTTCAGTGTCACACACACCTCATGAGACAACTCCCAAAACAGTCAAAGCAAATCAAAAAAAGTATTCCTCATCCAGATTTTCTGCATCCATATTTCTGGTATCCATTTTCGGCATCAGATTTCTGGCATCCATTTCCGGCATCATCCATATTTCTGGCATCCATATTTCCACCATCATCCATATTTCCAGCATCCAGATTCACACGTGGGAGAGAGAATCCTCTTCTAGGCTGTATGAACCAATCAGATCATGAGGAATGTGTGTGATGAGATGATGAGAAAATGAGCATCAAGTCTCTCCAATTTATATCCATCAATGAGGGTGTGTGACACATTTGTTGGGCTTGTGAGCCTACAATACAATTCAAGTTGACCTTGAAAAATTGCACATGTGTGGAAAATAAAATCAAAATATAAATTCTTCTCATCCAAACAAGATGATCTTTAGATCAACCTTGCACCTCTCTGAAAGACGAATCCAAAAAAAATATCATCATCATCATATGATTAATGCAACATGGATTTTGGACATATTTGCCCAAAATTAACACTCCCTCTCAACTAGGGAGAACTCCATTTGTCCACCTGTGCCATCCTGTCATACAATACCATAGTGTACTATCATATATTATCTTGCACTCCTGTGTCATCCTGCTGTAAGATGATTTGCTGGCTCTTCTTCGCACAAAGAGAGTGAGTCATAAAGACAACACACTCCGCTGACCTTAAGTCAGTTTAGAGGTTACTCAATGGGACTCGAGAGTCACATACTGACCCGAAGTCAATTTAGAGGTAAGAACCTCATCCAGACTTGATCCCAGATCAAGTGGTTGGACACATCTTGTTGTAGCTCCTAGAGACAACCTAGAGTTGTGATAGATCAGTGCCTAGGACATCTTAGCATAGCAAGGAGCCTATAATATAATGTGTGAAGTTGTCAGCTTCAGCTCACATGCTATCTCCTGTAAACAGGGAAATAAAATAGAATGGGACCAAACTCTCAGAAACTGACATAGGAAAAGAAATTCTGCAGAGGCAAGATGCTGAATTCTAATATGAAAGCAACAGAAAATTTAGAGACAGTTTACTGCAAAGCGGGCTGATTCAGAAATACTTCACAGACATAAATTACTAGAAGGTGTATCTAGTGAAAGAAATATTGAGAAGGTACTAGTTAACATTGAGCTGATACCTAGATATACAATACCATCATGCACGGGCTTACCAATCTAAGAATCCATACATGATAATAGCATTTTAAAAGCACCCTCCCAAAGCAACTAATATAGCAAAAAGATGAATAGTTGAATAATGGAACAGAATATCATGCATGAGCCATATTTAAAGCGCTTGATTGATTCGAGAATGGGCATCAACTAGGATGAATCCTTACCAGAAATCAGTGAGCCACTCGCATTCCAAAACATGATACAGGAAAGATGGATGAGATGAAATGATATATTAAATAACATATAAAAGAGAGTTACAGACTGTGAAATACCAAAGACCAGAATCGTCTTTGACAGAAATAACTCCTCCTCATTGAGACCCTATGGGCTCTGAGCCTTCATATAACAGTTTTAAAAACTGTATACAAAAAGTCTTTCACTGCATAATTTTCTGATAAAAATCTGGAACCCTTACAATGTATTTCTTCATGGTCTTTATAGGAAAAACTAAAACCTAGCGAAAGAGGTAGGTGATGAACATTTAATTGTATCATTAAAACAAAATGGTGGAGAAGTGCCCGCCGATACTGCTTGACGACAATGTGTTGATTGTACTCTGTGGCCTGTTGACTGAAATAAATGCACTAGGTAGAAATCCCCCCAGGGACACGACAAAGCAGTAAAATCACACAAATATTCATCCTTTCCTGGGAATAAAACTCTATTGAAATAAAGCCTTGAGGACCTTGTTTTCTATCTGTAGATCTTTCGAATGATGTGTAGGATCTTCAATTTGGTACTCTGATTCAAAAGGCTAGGACAAGGCCCCCAAAATATTCAGCTACCTGCCTTTAATTATCTGCTGAACACTGATATTCTTTATCTGCCCCATTAATATCTCCATCTGTGAAATCGGCGCCTTGAATGTCCCTGCATGGTTTGAAAAATTTGAACCCTGCCTCTTAAATTGGAGTCTTGTCGATTTGGCTTCCGGGGACTTTCTTCATAATTATGCTCTGAAAAATGGTCCTTTGATGTGTGCTTGGCTCCTGTAATGGATGCTGTAAATTATGATAATTCTCCGCCGTTGTCAACCTACAAAACACACAAAAATGTGAAGAAAACCAATGCATGGGGGGCAGCAATGCAGTGGGAGCGACTGTGTAACAGAGCGACGTGATGAAGTGGCAGAAACATGCAGGGTGGTGACGAAGAAAATGCAGTGGAAATAGGGGCGAAAGGGCTGGCCAGAATTTGTAATTCGAAACAATAAAATAAACATATGAATGTAATGTATAAATGGCAGAGGGGGAATGCGATAACACGTGGGATGCTGATGTGGAGGAAGAGCGGGTCAACAGTGGGGATAATGAAATATTGGCCGTCCATTCTCATGAGGAGATCGATGGTTGGAAGAGTGAAGGAGGCAATAGATAGTGGGCCAGGGGCGCTATTGGCTTCGGTTAATGTTCATACAGCTTCGGGGTATGACGATCGTCAAATGGAGACCTTAAGATCGGACGGCTGACAGCGATATTGCTGCGCATCCTCGGTCGAAAAATAATGCGCGATGGAGAGCGGTTTCGAGGCCGTACGCTGGGACGCATGGCGAGCGCTAACTGGAATCACTGGCCGAACGGGGATTACTTTCGGCGGTACGATGAATACTGGGCAGTTTTTAAACAGTGGATGCAGGGCGGGGACCACAAGGCAGGAGAAATACGATACGTTGATCCATGGTTTGATCGAACGGCCCAGAGCGTGCCCGATATGCATTTGGTAAGCACCTTTTGGCCTGACGCGTGGTTACAGCCTTTGGTCATGTGGAGTAAGAAAAAAGAGGGGCCAGGGCCGATAGGGATAAACCTTAAATATTTCAAATATGAAATTTTCAGCCATTTATAATGAAATTTAGAGGTGGGAAATGGCAACGATAGATACAAAAATTATTTTCCAAGTCTGAAAGGGGGAATTTGAGAACTCTATGCCAGATTTCCTGTGAAATTCTATGGGAAACGAATTATGATCAACATCGGCTCCATCTGGGGATGACACGTTCATCCCTGGACGTGTCGAGAACTTGCAGACCCTCTGATCATCCCGTATATAGACTCTACTTTCCAGCACCTCCATTTTTCACTTTGTAATTCATCATGGCACCAATATTATTCATACAAAAAAAAAGAAGGAAACTATGATACAATATAATACATCAGGTCGCGTTTTCCTGATTTAGAACTGAAGGTAGGGCTTAAGGAATTGACCGTTTATAGGGGCATCCAGCAAGTCGCCCCGTAAATTTTCCAACCTGAAAGCATTATTTTCCCCTTGTTCCAAAATTTTGAAAGGACCAAATCAGAGGGGGTCAAATTTACCATGTTTTCCCTTCTCAGCTCTCCGGATATCCCACCTGAGCACCAAATCACCAATCTATAGCTTCTTGTCTTTTGCATGCTGATAAAAAATGTGTTTCATTTTCTCTTGATATTCTATTAACCTCTGATTCACTTGGCCCCGTGTTTCTTCTAATTCCACCAATTGATTTATTCTCCTGATCATATCATCAGGCTCCTCCTAGCTTTCTTGCATGAAGCGGGCCACTGGTAAAGCCAAATGTACAGGAAAAACTGATGCTCATCCATATACCAATTCATAGGGAGATTTCCCAGTTGCCCTCTTGTTGGTGATTTTATTAGCCCATAGAGAAAGCTTCAATTGGGAATCCCAATTCTTCTGATTTTCATTGATAGTCTTCTTCAAGGCCCTCACTAGAGTTTTATTTGAAGACTCTGCCAAGCCATTCCCTTGTGGATAGTAAGTTGTAGAGTGACTCAGTGTGATATTATATTGCTGGCAGAAATTCACAAATTTTGCAGACTTGAAGGCCTGTTCATTATTAGTCACTATCTTAATAGGACAGCCAAACCTGGATATGATGTTTTCCTCCATGAACCTTATGATCACAGTATTTGTAGCATTCCTTGCAGGTATGGTTTCCACCCATTTAGTGAAATAATCAGTGGCTGTTAATATCCATTTATGTTTTCCAATTGATGCGGGATGTATCTCACCTATAAAATCAATACCCCATTGTTTTAATGGTTCATCTACGTGCACTGGAATATGGGGAAACGGTGCAGATTTCTGTTTCTCAGCAAATTTTTGGCATTTATCACATGCTCTTACCCTGGCAAAAACATCCCCAAAAAGCTTTGGGCAATAGAAGCCAACTTTCACAATTTTATGACCTGTGACCCTCCAGCTGTAACAGCCTCCACAGATCCCTTCATGGAATTTTGCTATAATACTCTCGACTTCATTCTCTGTGAGACACAAGAGTAAGATACCTGAGGGATCTCGCCAGTATAGCCGGCCATTGGCGACTATATACTTCTGTGATTTCAATCTCAGCGCTCTGTATTTAGTTTTGTCACAACTTGGAGGGCATTTGAGTGTAAGGAGACATTCTACTATCTCTTTGTACCACGAACTGGTGAGGTAGTTTAGATGTGCTTCTGGAGTGGCTACTCCAATTCCATGTCATTCTTCTTTTTCCTCAGATTATTCACTTGATATAATGGACAAATTTATGCCGAGGGCTTGATAGTTTGATTCAGATAACATTTTGGCAAGCCCCTGTCCTTTAATCAACTTAGTAGGGTGGATGTCTAAATCATACTCCTCTATTTTGGAAATCCACCTTCCCCTTTTGCCTTCACTATCCCCTTGAATAAGGATATCTTTTACAGCAGCTGCGGGCACAAATGCAGTGATGTGGGACTGTAAGATATATACACGGAATGCTTTGAGGGATTTCACTAGGGTGTATGCTTGCTTTTCCAATATGTTGTATTTTAATTCTGCATCACGGAGCACCTGACTGAAAGAGGCGATGGGCTGCTCATAACCCTCCTCATTTTTCTGCAATAAAACTCCTGCTATTGTATGGGGTGATGCAAAAGAAAAAATCATGAAAGGTTTATCATAATCTGGTCCATCCAGCACAAGGGCTTCTTCAAAAGCATTCTTTATCCTGGTAAATGCCTCCCGTGATTCCCGTGACCACTTTACCTCATTATCCTTCTTTAGCATATCTGTTATATGCCTAACTATCTCAGCATAGTTAGGGATAAACCTTCTCAAGAAATTAATGCGCCCTAGGAATACGTGTACTTCTTTCTTGTTTCTGGGAAAAGCAATACCATTTATAACCTCTACCCTCTTAGGATCTATCTTTATCCCATCTTTAGTCATAATATGGCCCAAAAGCTTTCCCTCTTCTAATGCAAATAAAGACCTTTGAGGATTCATAGAGAGACCATACCTTCTGCATTTCTCAAAAGTTCTCCGCAGATGTTCAATGTGCTCAGCATCATTTTTGGAAAATACAGTGATATCATCAAGGTAGACCACCAAGAATTTATCTTGCTCCCCCACAAAAGCAATGTCCATTGCCCTCTGAAAAGTGGCCCCTGCATTAATCAATCCAAAAGGCATCCTGGCATACATAAACGTACCCCATGGTGTGGTGAAAGCAGTGTTCTTTTGATCCTTTGGAAGTATAGCCACCTGGTTATAACTAGAGAATCCATCCATCATTGACATTCTGGAAGCTCCAACCACTTTCTGTAGGATGTAATCCATTTTGGGTAGTGAATAATTATGCTTTAAGAATGGCTTGTTTAAATTTCTGAAATCCAAACACAGCATTATTTCTCCATTCTTCTTTCGTACAGGGACAAGGTTTTCCAGCCATTCAGAGTACCTCAATGGTACAATAATTTTGGCCTTCAGCAGCTTCTTAATTTCTTTCTCAATAGAAGGCAGTAGTAAGGGATTTCTTTGCCTGAGCTTCTGCTTATGGGGCTTTGCGTCTGCCTTCAATGGAATTTTGTGCTACATAATATTGATATCAAAATTTTTCAAGTCCTAATAGGACCATGCAAACACATCTTTGTAAGACTGAAATAACTTCTGATATAGCTTCCTATATTCTCCATGGATCTTCTTAGACAATTTTACGATTTTGGGGTCAGCCTCAGTACCCAAATTCAGGTCTTCAACCTGATTTTCTTCTACCACTTTGTTTGGCTACAGTGGGTCATCATTCTTATCAAATAATCTTTCTAGAGGCACCAGCCCTCTAGGTATAACATTTCCCTTTAACTGTAACACTTTATTACCTGCCATTTTCTCCTCCCAATTTCTTTCTGGAGTATCTTCAGACTCAACCTCTTCTGCATCATCAATCTCCATATTGGAGAATTCTCCTACTATTTCCAGGAATCTCTTCATCTGTTCTTCATCCTCAAATACCTTCCAGTGCTTGATGTTATTTGAGATTGAAGGTCGATAACGCACCTCAACTTCATATCTTAAAAGAGGGTTCTGAGGTGGTCGAAATGTACTTGTAGCTACAGCAAGGGAATCAACCATCCTATTCTGTTCTCAGGGCATGAATTGGATATTGAATGCCAAGAATAAATTCTCTACCATGTCCCAAACTTCATTCCTATAAGCCCTTAGCCTAGGATGCTTGGTCTGACACTGATTCCTGACTTGTCTGACTACTAGTTCTGAGTCTCCCAGAACCTTTAAACTTTGTATACCCATGTTGTTGGCTGTTTGTAATCCTAGTAGGAGTGCTTCATATTCAGCCACATTTTTGGTGGCTTCATATTCTAGTTTGAAGGACAATGGTACCCATCTTCCTGTGTGAGAAATTAATAGCACTCCGGCTCCATTTCCTTCTCTTGAATTTGCTCCATCAAATTGTAGTGTCCATATTCCTGCTTCCATTTTTTTTGAGGGCTGCTCACCCTTGATCTGGCAGAAGGATGTTTCATGAGCATAATCTTGATCTTCTTCCATCATTAAGCATGAGAAATCTCCTTCTTTACTGTATACTGGTGAATTTACAGAATTGTCAGCCTTAGTCACCATCTTGACAATTCTAGTCTCCCTGTATAGTCTCCTTTCTTGGCCACCAAAAACTGGGATAGTGGCATATGTTAAATCCATCTTAATTGATTTGCCAATTTTTTTTCCCTAGGACCTTGACAGTAACATACCAAAGCGAGCTGGAATGTCGGCCACCACTATGTCCATTACCACACTTTTTGTCGGGATTTGGGCCAAATTGAACACCAAATCTTTGATCATCCCCAAGCACTTAACTCTTTTGGAGTCAAATGAGTAGAGATCCTTGTAAGGAAGGGTGATTTGTAAACCTTGTTGTTCCATGACTGACAGAGGCATAAGATTATGGGAAGCCCCAAAATCTAGCATACGGTTATGTAATAGCAGGTCATGGATCACTAGAGACACATAGAAGGGAGGAGTAGAGGGATCTATCTCCTCGACATGTGGGCCAAAAACTACCACGGGTCTCTCTTCTTGAAGGCTGAGACTATCTGGGATGATTGGTGCTTCAGGAGGGAGCATGAAAGATGTGACTTGAGATTGATATGCTGGCTATTTTAATAGCTCATTCAAGGGGACTGGGATTTTGAACTTTTCAAGTTCTTTCTGCAGACTAAAAACAGGAGGGGACTTTTCTATCACAACTTCTTTTGACTCTTTATTTTCAACTGGGGGTCTGACTTCCTTTGACACAAACCCTGTATTAGGAGGAATGACTTCTTCTGGAGTGGAAGGACTTTGATCATTAGACTGCAAAGGTTTGTTTAGAGGGCCCTTACCTTTGTCTGTGGCTTTCTGCATTGTATCCTCCTTTTGAGCAGGTGCTTCCTTCTGAGGTAACTCTTCTTCTTGCTCTTGGGTACGAGTCCTCTTCCTAGAAGATCTGAGATCATATCTTTTATTGAAATGTGCTTGCATGAAATCATCAAACTGTTTACAATAATGATCAAATTTTGCTTCTTCTGTGTCTCTGGTCTTTTCTTTTTCTTGTAATGAACTTCCAGCTTCATCATTTCCTTGTAAAGGGCATTCTTCTCCATCACTATTTGAAAAGGCAAGATTTACATCCTCTAGTCTATACGCAGTGTCCTTAGTGGAGTCATCTACTGGACCTTCCAGGTACAATGGGTGTGGTACTTGATCTTGTTGCTCCTTTGCTTCCCTTGGAAATATTTGCAACGGTGGTTTCCTATATTGAGGATTGTAACCTCTGTTTGGAGCATTCTGGAAATTCCTAAAGGCTGAATTCTTGGCTTCCAATTCAAGCTTGACCATTTTATTAATTAATTTGCTCATTTCTTCCATTTTGTCTGAGTCTCTATCCTGATTAGAAGTGGATACCTCATCTTTGCCCCTTCTTCTGGTATCCTGCTCAACTCTTCCTTTTGATTTTCTAGTGGAGGCAAAGTTTTCCTCCAACTCTAGTGCATCTGCCTGAGCATCATCCAGAGTAGCAGGCTTTCTTTCTCTGAGAGAGAAACCAAAATCTGAATCAAAGGCTGCCACAAAAACAACCTTAGCAATAGTCTGATGGGGTTTCATATCAGCAGGGAGACTTAGATACAATTTATTAAATCTCTTGATAAATTATGATACCCCTTCATTATGTCCTTTCTTTAGTGTATTGAACTCAATGAGGCAATTTCCATGATCTTTCTTCTTTCCCCATTTCCCGAGGAAAGTGTCTTCCATGTTATCCCAAGTGGTAATAGAACGGCCAGCCAATGTCTTAAACCATTTTCGAGCTTCACCATCTAAATATTGCACAAACAGTCTTAATACCACATCTAAATGGTCAACATTAAATTTATCTGCAAAGGAGAAGAAAGTCTCAATGTGCTTCTGAGCATCAATCTCATTTTCTCCATTCAATCTGGGCAAGATTTTCAGATAATCCTGCGGCATATCATTCAACACTTGGGGTAATGCTAGGGGAGCATATTTATTCATCAAGAAGGTTGGAACATTGTCCATTGGAGGGGGTGGAGTTAGTGCAATAGTTTGATGAGTAAGAGGAGGAAGTGGAGTATGAATAATGATAGGAATATATTCGACTGCGGCTTGAGGGGTTGAAGGGAATAAAGGTCTATTGACAGTAGATACTTCGGTTACTTCCTTGACCTCTTCAACCTCAGGAGAAGGATGAAGACTATTTTTATTTCTGACACTCTCTCGGGGTGGACTATCTGACTAATAATAATCAGTATCTCCAACAGTGGAGTCGGGATCTGGCACTTGAGTTTCTTGGGATGAAGAGGATGGAAAGTCTTCTGTGGACACCTCAGGAATTTCGACACGGGCTGATTTCCTTTCCCTCAAATTTCTTCTATGTATAATTTGGTCAGGGTTAGACAGTGAAGGTGTCTTTGGCTTAGACGAATCTGACCTCAGGTGTGGCTTACGACGAGCCATGACTGCAAATAGATATATCAAATAACAAATGTGGAGTCGCCAAGGTGAGGGATCTACAACTCTCAACTCTCTCTGCTCACCTACTTAGAGAGTGAATATGATTTTTTTGAGACCCAGGGATTCTGATATTCTTAAATTCGTCCCTGGCAACGGTGCCAGAAAGATATTGTAGCTCCTAGAGACAACCTAGAGTTGTGATAGACCAGTGCCTAGGACATCTTAGCATAGCAAGGAGCGTATAATATAATGTGTGAAGTTGTCAGCTTCAGCTCACATGCTATCTCCTGTAAACATGGAAATAAAATAGAATGGAACCAAACTCTCAGAAACTGACACAGGAAAAGAAATACTGAAGAAGCAAGATGCAGAATTCTAATATGAAAGCAACAGACAATTCAGAAACAGTTTACTACAAAGCGGGCCGATTCAGAAATACTTCACAGACATAAATTACTAGAAGGTGTATGTAGTGAAATAAATATTGAGAAGATACTAGTTAACATGGAGCTGATACCCAGATATACAATACCATCGTGCATGGGCTTACCAATCTACGAATCCATACATGATAATAGCATTTTAAAAGCACCCTCCCAAAGCAACTAATATAGCAGAAAGATGGATAGCTGAATAATGGAACATAATATCATGCATGAGCCATATTTAAAGCGCTTGACTGATCTGAGTATGGGCATCAACTAGGATGAATCCTTACCAGAAATTAGTGAGCCACTCGCATTCCAAAACATGATACAAGAAAGATGGATGAGATGAAATGATATATTAAATAACATATAAAAGAGAGTTGCAAACTGTGAAATACCAAAGACCATAATCCTCTTTGACAGACAGAATTCCTCCTCACTGAGACCCTATGGGCTCTGAGCCTTCATACAAGAGTTTACAAACTATATACAAAAAATATTTCACTGCATAATTTTTTGATAAAAATCTGGAACCCTTACAATGTATTTCTTCATGGTCTTTATAGGAAAAACTAAAACCTAGCGAAAGAGGTAGGTGATGAACATTTAATTGTATCATTAAAACAAAATGGTGGAGAAGTGCCCGCCCATACTGGTTGACGGCGCTGTGTTGATTGTACTCTTTGGCCTGCTAACTGAAATAAATGCACTGGGTAGAAATCCCCCCAGGGACACGGCAAAGCAGTAAAATCACACAAATATTCGTCCTTTCCTGGGAAGAAAACTATGTTGAAATAAATCCTTGAGGACCTTGTTTTCTATGTGTAGATTTTTCTAATGATGTGCAGGATCTTCAATTTGGTACTCTACTTCAAAAGGCTAGGAAAAGGCCCCCAAAATCTTCAGCTACCTGTGAAATTGATGCCTTGAATTTCCTTGCAGGGTTTGACAAATTTGAACCCTACCTCTTAAATTGGAGTCTTGTTGATTTGGCTTCCGGGGACTTTCTTCATAATTCTGCTCTAAAAAATGGTCCTTTGACGTGTGCTCGGCTCCTGTAATGGATGCTTTAAATTATGATAATTCTCCGCTGTTGTCAACCTGCAAAACAAACAGAACTGTGAAGAAAACCAATGCATGGGGGGCGGCAATGTAGTGGGAGCGACTATGTAATAGAGAAACGTGATGAATTGGAAAAAATATGCATGGTGGTGACGAAGAAAATGCAGTGGAAATAGTGGCGGAAGGGCTGGCCAGAATTTGTAATTTGAAATAATAAAATAAACATATGAATGTAATGTATAAATGGCGGAGGGGGAATGCGATAACACGTGGGATGCTGATGTGGAGGAAGACCGGGTCAACAGCGGGGATAATGAAATCTTGGCCATCCATTCTAATGAGTAGATTGATGGTTGGAAGAGCGCCGGAGGCAATAGACAGTGGGCCAGGGACGCTATTGGCTTGGGTTAATGTTTGTGCAGCTTCGGGGTATGACGATCGTTAGATGGAGACCTTTAGATCGGATGACTGTCAGTGATATCGTTGTGTGTCCTAGGTCGAACAATAATGCACGATGGAGAGCGGTTTCGAGGCCATACGCTGGGATGCGTGGCGAGCGCTGAGTGGAATCGCTGGCCGAATGGGGATTATTGCCTACCGCCGAAAGGCTGTGCGATGAATACCGGGCAGTTTTTAAACAGTTGACGTAGGGCGGGGACCACAAGGCAGGAGAAATGCGGTACGTTGATCTATGGTTTGATCGGATGGCCCAGAGCACGCCCGGTATGAATTTGGTAAGCGCCTTTTGGCCTGACACGTGGTTACAACGTTTGGTCATGCGGAGTAAGAAAACAGAGGGGCCAGGGCCGATAGGGCTAAACCTTAAATATTTCAAATATGAAAATTTTCAGCCATTTATAATGAACTTTAGAGGCGCGAAATGGCAACGATAGATACAAAAATGATTTTCCAGGTCTGAAAGGGGGAATTTGAGAACTCTATGCTAGATTACCGGTGAAGTTCTAATGGAAACGGATGATGATCAACATTGGCTCCATCTGGGGATGGCACGTTCATCCCTGGACGTGTCGATAACTCGCAGACCCTCTAATCATCCCGTATACAGACTCTGCTCTCCAGCACCTCCATTTTTCACTTTATAATTCATCACGACACCGACATTATTCATACAAAAAAAAAAGGAAACTATGATACAATATAATACATCAGGCTGCGTTTGCCTGATTTAGAACTGAAAGTAGGGCTTAAGAAATTGACCATTTACAGGGGCATCCAGTAAGTCTCCTCGTAAATTTTCCAACCTGAAAGTATTATTGCCCCCTTGTTCCACAATTTTGAAAGGAACAAACCAGAGGGGGTCGAATTTACCATGTTTTCCCTTCTCAGCTCTCTGGATATCCCATCTGAGCACCAAATCACCAATCTGTAGCTTCTTGTCTTTTGCGTGCTGATCAAAAAAGTGTTTCATTTTCTCTTGATATTCTATTAACCTCTGATTCACTTGGCCTCCAGTTTCTTCTAATTCCACCAATTGATTGATTCTTCTGATCATATCATCAGGCTCCTCCTGGCTTTCTTGCATGAAGCGGGCCACTGGTAAAGCCAACTGTACAGGAAAAACTGATGCTTGTCCATATACGAGATCATAGGGAGATTTCCTAGTTGCCCTCTTGTTGGTGATTCTATTAGCCCATAGAGAAAACTTCAATTGGGAATCCCAATTCTTCTGATTTTCATTGATAGTCTTCTTCAAGGCCCTCACCAGAGTTTTATTTGAAGACTCTGCCAAGCCATTCCCTTGTGGATAGTAAGTTGTAGAGTGACTTAGTGTGATATTATATTGCTGGCTGAAATTCACAAATTTTGCAGACTTGAAGTCCTGTGCATTATCAGTCACTATCTTAACAGGACAGCCAAACCTGGATATGGTGTTTTCCTCCATGAACCTTATGATCACAGTATCTATAGCATTCCTTGCAGGTATGGCTTCCACCCATTTAGTGAAATAATCAGTGGCTGTTAATATCCATTTATGTTGTCAACTTGATGGGGGATGTATCTCACCTATAAAATCAATACCCCATTGTTTGAATGGTTCATCTACATGCACTGGAATTAGGGGAAACGGTGCAGATTTCTATTTCTCAGCAAATTTTTGGCATTTATCACATTCTCTTACCCTAGCAAAAACATCCCCAAAAAGCTTTGGCCAATAGAAGCCAGCTTTCATAATTTTGTGAGCTGTGACCCTCCATCTCTAATGGCCTCCACAGATCCCTTCATGGAATTCTGCTATAATACTCTCGACTTCATTCTCTCCGAGACACAGGAGTAAGATACCTGACGGATCTTGCCAGTATAGCCAGCCATTGGTGACTATATACTTCTGTGATTTCAATCTCAATGCTCTGTATTTAGTTTTGTCACAAATTGGAGGGTAGTTGAGTGTAAGGAGATATTCTACTATCTCTTTGTACCACAGACTGGTGAGGTACTTTATATGTGCTTCTGGAGTGGCTACTCCAATTCCATGTCATTCTTCTTTTTCCTCAAATTCTTCACCTGCTATAATGGACAAATTTATGCCCAGGGCTTGATAGTTTGATTCAGATAACATTTTGGCAAACCCCTATCCTTTAATCAGCTTAGTAGGGTGGATGTATAAATCATACTCCTGTATTTTGGCAATCCACCTTCCCCTTTTTCCTTCAATATCCCCCTGAATAAGGATATCTTTTACAGCAGCTGCGAGCACAAATGCAGTGATGTGGGACTGTAAGATATATACACAGAATTCTTTGAGGGATTTCACTAGGGCGTATGCTTGCTTTTCCAATATGTTGTATTTTAATTCTGCATCACAGAGCACCTGACTGAAAAAGGCGATGGGTTGCTCATACCCTTCCTCATTTCTCTGTAATAAAACTCCTGCTATTGTATGGGGTGATGCAAAAGAAAAAATCATGAAAGGTTTATCATAATCTGGTCCAGCCAGCACAAGGGCTTCTGCAAAAGCATTCTTTATCCTGGTAAATGCCTCCCGTGATTCTTGTGACCACTTTACCTCATTATCCTTCTTTAGCATATCTGTTATATGCCTAACTATCTCAGCATAGTCAGGGATAAACCTTCTCAGGAAATTAATGCACCCTAGGAATACTTGTACTTCTTTCTTGTTTCTAGGAAAAGAAATACCATTTATAACCTCTACCCTCTTATGATCTATCTTTATCCCATATTTAGTCACAATATGGCCCAAAATATTTCCCTCTTCTAATGCAAATAAAGACTTTTGACGATTCAGAGAGAGACCATACCTTCTGCATTTCTCAAAAGTTCTTGGCAGATGTTCAATGTGCTCAGCATCATTTTTGGAAAATACAGTGATATCGTCAAGGTATACCACCGGGAATTTATCTTGCTCCCCTACAAAAGCAATGTCCATTGCCCTCTGAAAAGTGGCCCCTGCATTAATCAATCCAAAAGGCATCCTGGCATACATAAATGTACCCCATGGTGTGGTGAAAGCAGTCTTCTTTTGATCCTTTGGAAGTACAGCCACCTGGTTATAACTAGAGAATCCATCCATCTTTGACATTCTGGAAGCTCCAACCACCTTCTGCAGTATGTAATCCATTTTGGGTAGTGGATAATTATCCTTTAGGGATGCCCTGTTTAAATTTCTAAAATCCACACACAGCGTTATTTCTCCATTCTTCTTTCGTACAGGGACAAGGTTTGCCACCCATTCAGAGTACCTCAATGGTACAATTATTTTGGCCTTCAACAACTTCTTAATTTCTTTCTCAATAGAAGGCAACATCAGGGGATTTATTTGCCTGAGCTTCTGCTTATGGGGCTTTGCGTCTGCCTTCAATGGAATTTTGTGCTGCATAATATTGATATCAAAAGTTTTCAAGTTCTGATAGGACCATGCAAACACATCTTTGTAAGACTGAAATAATTTCTGATATAGCTTCCTATATTCTCCATGGATCTTCTTAGATAGTTTTACGATTTTGGGGTCAGCCTCAGTATCGAAATTCAGGTCTTCAACCTGATTTTCTTCTACCGTTTTGTTTGGCTACACTGGGACATCATTCTTATCAAATACTATTTCTAGAGGCATCAGCCCTCTAGGTATAACATTTCCCTTTAACTGCAACACTTTATTACCTGCCATTTTCTCCTCCCAATTTATTTCTAGAGTATCTTCAGAATTAACCTCTTCTGCATCATCAATCTCCATATTGGAGAATTCTCCTACTGTTTCCAGGAATCTATTCATCTGTTCTCTATCCTCAAATACCTGCCAGTGCTTGATGTTATCTGGGATTGAAGGTCGATAACGCACCTCAACTTCATATCTTAAAAGAGGGTTCTGAGGTGGTCGAAATGTACTTGCAGCTACAGCAAGGGAATCGACCATCCTATTCTGTTATCGGGGCATGAATTGGATATTGAATGCCAAGAAGAAATTCTCTACCATGTCCCAAAATTCATTCCTATAAGCCCTTAGCCTAGGATGCTTGGTCTGACACTGATTCCTGACTTGTCCGACTACTAGTTCTGAGTCTCCCAGAACCTTTAAAATTTGTATACCCATGCTCTTGGCTGTTTGTAATCCTAGCAAGAGTGCTTCATATTCAGCCACATTGTTGGTGGCTTCATATTCTAGTTTGAAGGAAAATGGTACCCATCTGCCTATGGGAGAAATTAATAGCACTCTGGCTCCATTTCCTTCTCTTGAATTTGCTCCATCAAATTGTAGTGTCGATATTCCTGCTTCCATGTTTTTTGAGGGTTACTCACCCTTGATCTGGCATAAGGATGGTTCAGGAGAATAATCTTGATTTTCTTCCAGCATTAAGCATGAGAAATCTCCTCCCTTACTGTAGACTGGTGAATTTACAGAATTGTCAGCCTTAGTCACCATCTTGACAAATCTAGTCTTCCTGTATAGTCTCCTTTCTTGGCCACCAAAAAATGGGATAGTGGCATATGTTAAATCCATCTTAATTGATCTGCCAATTTTTTTTCCCCAGGACCTTGACAGCAACATACCAAAGCGAGCTGGAATATCGGCCACCACTATGTCCATTACTACACTTTTTGCTAGGATTTGGGCCAAATTGACCACCAAATCTTTGATCATCCCCAGGCACTTAACTCTTTTGGATTCAAATGAGTAGAGATCCTTGTAAGGACAGGTGATTTGTAAACCTAGTTGTTCCATGACTAACAGAGGCATAAGATTATGGGAAGCCCCAGAATCTAGCATACAGTTATGTAATAGCAGGTCATGGATCACTAGAGACGCATAGAGGGGAGGAGTAGAGGGATCTATCTCCTCGACATGTGGGCCAAAAAATACCATGGGTCTCTCTTCTTTAAGGTTGAGACTATCTGGGATGATTGGTGCTTTAGGAGGGAGCATGAAAGATGTGAATTGAGATTGATATGCTGGCTTTTTCAACAGCTCAGTCAAGGGGACTGGGATTTTGACCTTTTCAAGTTCTTTCTGCAGACTAAAAATAGGAGGGGACTTTTCTATCAAAACTTCTTTTGACTCTTTATTTTCAACTGGGAGTCTGACTTCCTTTGACACAGACCCTGTATTAGGAGGAATGACTTCTTTTGGAGTGGAAGAAATTGGATCAGTAGACTGCAAATGTTTGTTTAGAGGGCCCTTACCTTTGTCTGTGGCTTTCTGCATTGTATCCTTCTTTTGAGTAGGTGCTTCCTTATGGGGTAACTCTTCTTCTTGCTCTTGGGTACGAGTCCTCTTCCTAGAAGATCTGAGATTATATATTCTATTGAAATGTGCTTGCATGAAATCATCAAAATATTTACAATAATGATCAAATTCTGCTTCTTCTGTATCTCTGGTCTTTTCTTTTTCTTGTAATGAACTTCCAGCTTCATCATTTCCTTGTAAAGGGAATTCTTCTTCATCACTATTTGAAAAGGCAAGATTTGCATCCTACAGTCTATAGGTAGTGTCCTCAGTGGAGTCATCTACTGGACCTTCTAGGTACAATGGGTGTGGTACTTGATCCTGTTGCTCCTTTGCTTCCCTTGGCAATATTTGCAAGGGTGGTTTCCTATATTGAGGATTGTAACCTCTATTTGGAGCATTCTGGAAATCCCTGAAGGCTGAATTCTTGGCTTCCAATTAAAGCTGACCATTTTCTTAATTAATTTTCTCATTTCTTCCATTTTTTCTGAGTCTCTGTCCTGATTATAAGTGGATACCTCCTCTTTCCCCCTTCTTCTGGTATCCTGCTCAGGTCTTCCTTTTCATTTGCCAGTGGAGGCAAAGTTTGCCTCCAACTCTAGTGCATCTGCCTGAGCATCATCAAGAGTAGCAGGCTTTCTTTATCTAAGAGAGAAACCAAAATCTGAATCAAAGGCTGCCACAAAAACAACCTTAGCAATAGTCTGATGGGGTTTCATATCAGCAGGGAGACTTAGATACAATTTATTGAATCTCTTGATAAATTATGATACCCCTTCATTATGTCTTTTCTTTAGTGTATTAAACTCAATGAGGCAATTTCCATGATCTTTCTTCTCTCCCCATTTCCCGAGGACAGTGTCTTCCATGTTATCCCAAGTGGTAATAGAATGACCAGCCAATGTGTTAAACCATTTTCGAGCTTCACCATCTAAATATTGCACAAACAATCTTAAGACCACATCTAAATGTTCAACATTAAAGTTCTCTGCAAAGTAGCAGAAAGTCTAAAGATGTTTCTGAGC
Source organism: Pinus albicaulis (assembly GCA_034641835.2). Lineage (NCBI taxonomy): Eukaryota > Viridiplantae > Streptophyta > Pinopsida > Pinales > Pinaceae > Pinus > Pinus albicaulis. The sequence continues at coordinate 1,504,839,200 of CM076581.1, read as the reverse complement.
ATCAATCTCATTTTCTCCATGAATCTGGGAAATATTTTCAGATAATCCTGGGGCATATCATTCAACACTTGGGGTAATGCTAGGGGAGAATATTTATTCATCAAGAAGGCTGGAAAATTGGCCATTGGAGGGGGTGGAGGTAGTGCAATAGTTTGATGAGTAAGAGGAGTAAGAGGAGGAGGAAGTGGAGTATGAATAATAATAGGAATATATTCGACTGCAGCTTGAGGGGTTGAAGGGAATGAAGGTCTATTGACAGCAGATACTTCGGTTACTTCCTTGACCTCTTCAACCTCAGGAGTAGGATGAAGACTATTTTTATTTTTGACACTCTCTCGGGGTGGACTATCTGAGTAATAATAATCAGTATCTCCAACAGTGGAGTCGGGATCTGGCACTTGAGTTTCTTGGGAGGAAGAGGATGGAAAGTCTTCTGTGGACACCTCAGGAATTTCGGCACGGGCTGATTTCCTTTCCCTCCAATTTCTTCTATGTATAATTTGGTCAGGGTCAGACACTGAAGGTGTCTTTGGCTTAGACAAATCTGATCTCAGGTGTGGCTTACGAGGAGCCAGGACTGAAAATAGATATATCAAGTAACAAATGTGGAGTCGCCAAGGTGAGGGATCTACAACTCTCAACTCTCTGTGCTCACCTACTTAGAGAGTGAATATTATTTTGTCGAGGCCGAGGGATTCTGATTTTCTTAAATTCGTCCCCGGCAACGGCGCTAGAAAGATGTTGTAGCTCCTAGAGACAGCCTAGAGTTGTGATAGACCAGTGCCTAGGACATCTTAGCATAGAAAGGAACCTATAATATAATGTGTGAAGTTGTGAGCTTCAGCTCACATGCTATCTCCTGTAAATAGGGAAATAAAATAGAATGGGACCAAAATCTCAGAAACTGACACAGGAAAAGAAATATTGCAGAGGCAAGATGCAGAATTCTAATATGAAAGCAACAGACAATTCAAAGACAATATACTGCAAAGCGGGCCGATTCATAAATACTTCACAGACATAAATTACCAGAAGGTGTATGTAGTGAAATAAATATTGAGAAGATACTAGTTAACATTGAGATGATACCCAGATATACAATACCATCATGCATGGGCTTACCAATCTAAGAATCCATACATGATAATATCATTTTAAAAGCACCCTCCCAAAGAAACTAATATAGCAGAAAGATGGATAGCTGAATAACAGAACATAATATCATGCATGAGCCATATTTAAAGTGCTTGACTGATCCGAGTATGGGCATCAACTAGGATGAATCATTACGAGAAATCAATGAGCCACTCGCATTCCAAAACATGATACAGGAAAGATGGATGAGATGAAATGATATATTAAATAACATATAAAAGAGAGTTATAGACTGTGAAATACCAAAGACCATAATCCTCTTTGACAGACAGAACTCCTCCTCGCTAAGACCCTATGGGCTCTGAGCCTTCATACAAGAGTTTACAAACTATATACAAAAAGTCTTTCACTGCATAATTTTCTGATAAAAATCTAGAACCCTTACAATGTATTTCTTCATGGTATTTATAGGAAAAACTAAAACCTAGCGAAAGAGGTCAGTGATGAACATTTAATTGTATCATTAAAACAAAATGGTGGAGAAGTGCCCGCCCATACTGCTTGACGGCGCTGTGTTGATTGTACTCTGTGGCCTGCTGACTGAAATAAATGCACTGGGTAGAAATCCCCCCAGGGACACAACAAAGCAGTAAAATCACACAAATATTCGTCCTTTCCTGGGAAGAAAACTCCGTTGAAATAAAGCCTTGAGGACCTTGTTTTCTATGTGTATATCTTTCGAATGATGTGCAAGATCTTCAATTTGGTAATCTACTTCAAAAGGCTAGGACAAGGCCCCAAAAATCTTCAGCTACCTGCCTTTAATTATCTGCTTAACACTGATATTCTTTATCTGCCCCATTAGTATCTCCATCTGTGAAATCGGTGCCTTGAATGTCCCTGCAGGGTTTGACAAATTTGAACCCTGCCTCTTAAATTGGAGTCTTTTCGATTTGGCTTCGGGGACTTTCTTCATAATTCTACTCTGAAAAATGGTCCTTTGACGTGTGCTCAGCTCCTGTAATGGATGCTGTAAATTATGATAATTCTCTGCCGTTTTCAACCTGAAAAACACACAAAACTGTGAAGAAAACCAATGCATGGGGGGCGGCAATGCAGTGGGAGCGGCTGTGTAATAGAGTGACGTGATGAAGTGGCAGAAACATGCAGGGTGGTGATGAAGAAAATTCAGTGGAAATAGTGGCGGAAGGGCTGGCCAGAATTTGTAATTCAAAACAATAAAATAAACATATGAATGTAATTTATAAATGGCGGAGGGGGAATGCGATAACACATGGGATGCTGACGTGGAGGAAGACCGGGTCAATAGCGGGGATAATGAAATCTTGGTCATCCATTCTCATGAGGAGATCAACAGTTGGAAGAGCGCCGAAGGCAATAGACAGTGGGCCAGGGGCACTATTGGCTTGGGTTAATGTTCGTGTAGCTTTGGGGTATAACGATCGTCAGATGGAGACCTTCAGAACGGACGGCTGACGGCGATATCGCTGCGCATCCTGGGTTGAACAATAATGTGTGATGGAGAGCGGTTTCGAGGCCGTACGATGGGATGCGTGGCGAGCGCTGAGTGGAATTGCTGGCCGAACGGGGATTACCGCCTACCGCCGAAAGGCGGTGCGATGAATATTGGGCAATTTTTAAACAGTGAATGCGGGGCGGGGACCACAAGGCAGGAGAAATGTAGTACGTTGATCTATGGTTTGATCGGACGGTCCAGAGCGCGCCTGATATGCATTTGGTAAGCGCCTTTCGGCCTGACGCGTGGTTACATCGTTTTGTCATGCGGAGTAAGAAAACAGAGGGGTCAGGGCCGATAGGGCTAAACCTTAAATATTTCAAATATGGAATTTTCAGCCATTTATAATGAACTTTAGAGGCGAGAAATGGAAACGATAGATACAAAAATGATTTTCCAAGTCTGAAAGGGGGAATTTGAGAACTCTATGCCAGATTGCCTGTGAAATCCTATGGGAAACAGATTATGATCAACACATCCCATCCTGGACATAGAGAGTCAGCAATCCCTGATGTGTCCATCGGTCATGCTATTGGTCTCTATCCAGATTTCCCACCTCATTGGCCAAATGAGAGGTATTTCCAATGAATCCAAAATTCCATGGGTAGGATGCATGCAAGGCATAGATCAAAGAGAGGGTGAACCAAATCAATATCACAATGGTGGGGAAGTAGCACACGAATAAGGTTCAGCGAACCTAGCCCTGTGGTTGCTTATAGCTCCAAGAAGCTATCACCAAGCCCCTTGGAGCTCCCAGAACTCATAGTCCAACTCAAGCGTGACCCTCACAATAGGGTCTGTCCACGATTCAAAGCTTCTCACAAGAGGTCAAGAATTTGACCTTCCCTAGGGGCTTCGTGAGAATATCTGTGACCTGCTCATCAATCCCAATGTGATTGAGCCTTAAGGCGCCTGACTGTACCATGTTTCAGACAAAGTGGTACCTAATATCAATATACTTGGATTGGTCGTGGAACACATGATTCTCCAAAAGACGAATCCCACTCTGGTTATCACAAAGGATAATAGTGATATATAGAACATGCCCAAATATATCACTGAAGAGCTTTCCCAACCAAAAAACTTCACAGAAGGCCATACTTGCCGCAATGTATTCGGCCTCAGCGGTGCTCAAAGAAACTGATTTTTGCTTCACGCTCATCCAAGAGATTGAAGCAGAACCCAAGGTGAAGCAACATCCAGATGTGCTCTTACAATCCACCATAATGCTTGCTCAATCGATGTAGGTTTTAACCCTGAACAGAAATTATCTACACACGAATCTTATAACAGAAAATAAACAATAGCGAGAGCATAAAACATAAAACAGACAAACACAGAGATTTTCCCCTGGATCCCAAATTGGGACGAACAGCTTGATTTTTCATTATATTCCTTTTAGTGTTACAACACATATATATACATGTCGAAGCATACATAAACCCCAATCCATAAACCCTGGATTAAAACATAACCGTAGTTCCCTTGACCGGATCTACAGAAATACCAGGGGCCGAAAACCATCGTACCCCAATACCATGTGCAAAACCATGCACAAAACCATGGACGCAGACTACCCGCCGGAAATTAAGGACCAAAAATTTTCGCCGGGGCGCTGCCCTGGACCACGACAGGGGGGGCTACTGCCCCCCTTGTGACCCCCCTATTGCACCCAGCGCAAAGGGGGGGCGATATTACCCCCCCCGCACGTGCTTAGTCGTGGAAAGAATATAACACATACCCAACATTCTCCCACTTGTTGTTTTCTTTCCGCAGGGGGTCACAAGAGAGCTTAGTCATTGGCCCAATTCTTCAACACCCATTGTTTCTCTACACCAATAGAACTTCTGAGTGCTCACAGACTTTTTCAATGCATCTGCAACATTCTTCAAAGTGTCCACCTTTACCAGCAACACCCTTTTAGCCTCAACCATATTTCTAACAAAGTGATATTGAACATCAATGTGCTTTGTATTTGAATGATAAGCAGGGTTCTTAGCCAAGAAAATTGCACTTTGGCTATCACAGTCTATCCTTATAGCTTGTTGTACCAACCCCATACTTGAACACAATCTCTTACATAGCAAAAGCCCCCTTCCTTACTTGCATGGTCGTGCTTGTAATTACTGCCTGCAGCAGAGTTGAAAGAGCCACTACAGACTATCTTTTACTCATCCAACTGACTGCGCCTCCAAATAGGCTAAACACATACCCACTTGTAGATCTTCTTTGGTCCAGATCTCCAGCCTAGTCTGCATCAACAAAACCACGAATTTCCAACATTCTTTCCAATCCTGGTCTTCATTGGTAGCACAAGCCATAATCACTAGTGCCATGTAAATATCTGAAAACCCGCTTTACTACTGTCCAATGCTCCTTCCCTGGGTTTGACATAAACCTGCTCAATACTCCCACTGCATGTGCAATGTCTGGTCTAGTACATACCATTGCATACATCAGGCTACCCACTGCACTTGCATATGGAACACGGGACATATACTCCTCTTCTTCTTTTGTCTTGGGACACTGTTCAGCAGACAACTTTACACCTACAGGAATAGGAACATTCACCGGTTTACTATCCTTCATATTAAACCTCTACAATATAGTCTCGACATACTTCCTATGGTTTAACCAGAGCTTCCTATTTTCCCGTTCTCTCTTAATTTTCATGCCCAAAATATAGTTTGCAGCACCCAGATCCTTCATGTCGAATTTGGAGAACAGTTGGGTCTTCAAATCTTGGATAATTTCTTTGTCATTTCCAATCAACAACATATCATCCACATACAAGACCAAATAAATAACACGGTCACCGATTAATTTAAAATAAACACAGTGATCCTCCTTGCTTCTGGTGAAGCCAAGTCCCCGTATATAGGTATCAAATTTCTGATACCACATCCTTGGTGACTGTTTTAACCCATATAGAGACTTCTTCAACCTTCATACCAGTTCTTTCTTACCCTTCACCATAAATCCTTCAGGTTGCTTCATGTAGATCTCCTCTTCTAGATCCCCATGAAGAAAAGTTGTCTTCACATCCATCTGTTCTATCTCAAAATAAAATGCAGCAGCAACAGATAAAAGTAATCTAATAGAAGTAACCTTGGCAACAGGAGAAAAAATATCACCAAAATCAATTCCCAGCACCTGGGAATAACCTTTCGCTACCAACCGAGCTTTGTATTTCTCCACCTTGCCTTCTACATTCATCTTCTTCTTAAACACCCATTTGCTCCCAATCCTTCCAGCCGGCAACTCCACCAGATCCCATGCATCGTTTTTGTGCAAGGATGCCATTTCATCAACCATGGCCTCCTTCCATATTTTTCCATCCTCTGAATCTACTGCCTCCCTGATAGTTCTGGGTTCATCATCAGTTATAGTTAAGGCAAAACCTGAATAGAAAGCAGATGGACTATACCTTTCTGGTTGCCTTCTTTCCCGAACTGATCTTCTCAAAGCTGGAGTTTGTGGCTCTTCATCTTCTGAGTCTTCTTCTATTGTAGAGTCTGATTCATCCTCCTTTAGCTCAAACTCTATCTTCTCAGGTTCCTTTGGTAGAAATTCATGTTTAACAACATCTTTCACCTCTCTAAACACCACATCTCGGCTGTACACAACCTTCCTTGTTTCTGGGTTCCAAAGCTTGTAACCCTTTAAACCATCCTTATACCCAATAAAGATGCACCTTTCAGATTTATTATCCAACTTGGTCCTTTTCTCCTTTGGAACATGTACATATGCATCACATCCAAATACCCTTAGATGTGAAAGGGAGGGTTTCTTACCAGTCCATACCTCATGTGGGGTCTTATCCTCCAACGCTGATGAAGGTGATCTGTTAACTAAGTAACATGCAGTCTCCACTGCCTCTGCCCAGAATTCTTGTCCTAACCCGGTACCACTGAGCATGCTCCTTGCCTTTTCCATCAGTGTTCTATTCATTCTTTCTGCAACTCCATTTTGCTGAGGTGTATATGGAGTAGTCTTCTATCGTGCTATACCACACTTCTTACAGAACTCTTCAAATTCATTCTTGCAGAACTCCCCACCATTATCTGTCCTCAGCGCCTTTATCTTCTTCTCTGTCTGGTTTTCCACCAGAGCCTTAAATTCTTTAAATTTGTCAAAGACTTCAGATTTCTTCCTCAAAAAATATATCCATGTATTCCTTGAGAAGTCATCTATGAATGAAACATAGTACACAGACTTTCCCAGTGATGGAACTGACACAGGCCCAAACACATCACTGTAAACAAGTTCTAATATCTTGTTTGCCCTCTTAGCACCAGAAGGAAAACTCACCCGATTCTGCTTCCCATATACACAATGTTCACAGAAATCGAAATCCAGAGAACAATTAGACATACCTTCTACCATACCATCTCTATGCAGTATCCGAAGGCCCTTCTCTCCAATATGTCCAAGCCTTTGATGCCATAGCATGGTCTTTTCTCCGGAGACAACTAGGCTTTTCGTCCCACTTTCAGGAACCACAGTACTGTTACACCCATCAATAACAGTACTACCTTGTAGCTTGTACAGAGTTCCAGTCCGAACTCCCCGCATTAATACCAGTGCTCCCCGAACCATCTTGCGGGCATCTTTCTCGAACACTATTTTTACACCTGCATCATCCATCTTGCTTACAGAAATCAGATTTCTGGCCAATGCAGGAATATGCAGAACACCAGGAAGTGTTCTAATCCTCCCACCTTGCAGCTTCAGCTTGACCTTTCCACGTCCGACGATTCTAGCCTTCCTATCATCCCCTAGGAAGACATCACCACCATCATATTTCTCATACTCGCAGAACCACTCCCTATGGGGAGTGAAGTGAAAGGATGCACCTGAGTCAATCAACCGTGACTCATGATCTACATGTGTATTTGAAGAAGAAGCCAAATACACATCCCCACCTTCATCCGAGGTGGTTTTTGCCTCTGCAGAAGGAGCATCATCAGATCCCTTTCCTTTCTCAGGAGCTTTAGATCTGCAATCCTTTTTGTAGTGCCCTTCCTTTCCGCATTTCCAGCACACCTTTACAAACTTTCCAGGAGATTTAGATCTCCCTCTAGATTTAGATCTCCCACTAGAAACCTTATTCTTATTTATGTTCTGGGACCTTCCTCGTACAGATAAGGCATCTCCATTCTGACCCTCCATATTTCTCCGTCTCATTTCCTCCGACAGCAAGGCTCAGACAATGTCATCAAAATTCAAGGTAGTTGTATTGCTACCTATTGCAATAACCAGACTGTCCCACGAGTCTGGTAGAGAACACAACAAACTGATGCACTTATCTTCATCTGAGATTTTAATATCAACAGATGACAGCTGACTTACCACAGTATTGAAGGCGTTCAGATGCTCTGTCACCAAATCTCCATCCTTCATCCTCAGGTTATACAAATTTTTCCACAGGAACAACTTATTCACCATAGACTTAGATTGGTACAAAGTCCCTAGCTTTTCCCACAAGGTCTTCACTGTAGCTTCCCCAGATACATTCAACTATACTGAATCTGAGACACACAACCGTATTGTGCTTTTAGCCTTTCGATCCAGTTTCTTCCAGTCTTCATCTGACATTCTTGTTGGCTTAGTACCTGGATCTACCGCAATCCACTGATCTTTACCCACCAGCAGATCCTCCATCTTGAGCTTCCACAACTCAAAACTTTGACCATTAAATTTCTCGATCTCTATCTTTCCGCCGCTCGCCATCTTCTCTCACCACAAGAATTGATCCCGCAGATCTCCCACTGAATAGGGTCTACCTCAGGCCCGAACTAAAAAACCCTCAGCAGCAAAGGCGTCCCCTCGAAGCAGAAACAGCTCTGATACCAAATGTAGGTTTTAAACCTGAAAAGAAATTATCTACACACGAATCTTATAACAGAAAATAAACAATACCGAGAGCATAAAACATAAAATAGATAAAGACAGAGATTTTCCCCTGGATCCCAAATTGGGACGACTAGCTTGATTTTTCATTATATTCCTTTTAGTGTTACAACACATATATATACATGCCGAAGCATACATAAACCCCAATCCATAAACCCTAGATTAGAACATAATCGTAGTTCCCTTGACCGGATTCTTAAAAATACGAGGAGCCGAAAACCATCGTACCCCAATACCATGTGCAAAATCATGCACAAAACCATGGACGCGGACTACCCGCCGGAAATTAAGGACCAAAAATTTTCGCCGGGGCGCTGCCTAGTCATGGAAAGAATATAACACATACCCAACAATCGACATCAGTATATCCAAGGAGCCTCACACTCTCAGCAGTGTATCTCAGCCCATGGTTGATTGTGCCCTGAAGATATCTCAATAGATTCTTGGCACCAATCCAGTGAATGTCATGAGACTCAACCATATGTTGACTCAAAGTTTTCACTGCAAAACATACGTTCGGATGTGAGTTCACTAAGAACATCAAGGCCCCTACGAGTTGTCGATACTCGGTGGGATTTTCCAGCTTGGGCCCAGTAGCGCTTCCACACAACTTCTTAAAGTTGAGTTCCATCGGTGTTGACATAGACTTACAGTACACTATCCCAAATCTCTCCAGAAGTTTCACAACATATTTTCCTTGAGAAAGGAAAATCTCACTTGGCTTTTGCTAGAACTCCAAGCCTAGAAAATAGTGCATCAGTCCTAGGTCCTTCATCTTGAAATCAGAAGCTAGCTCCCTCTTACATTGCTGAATAAGAGGGTCATCACCTATCAGGAAGAGATTGTCCACATAGAGAACCAAAATGAGAGGCCTATCTTTGTCAACCTTGAAATAAAGGTTTGGATCAACATCACCTCGAGTGAATCCCAACTTCATCAAGTAGCTATCAATCCTCTCATACCAAGCCTTGTGGGCTTGCTTCAACCCATATAGGGCTTTCTTCAACCTGCATACATATGTGTCTTTATCTTGGACTTTGAACCCCAGAGGTTGCTCCACATAAACCTCTTCCTTGATTGAAACATGTAAGAAAGCAGTATTCACATCCATCTGATGGAGACTCCATCCTTTTGTTGCAGCAAGGGAAATGATCGATCAGATGGTGGTGGAGCAGGAAACAGGTGCAAATATGTCGTCATAATCTATACCTTCCTTTTGAGAGAACCCTCGGGTAACAAATATTGCCTTGTACTTTTCAGCACTTCCATCGGCTCCATGCTTGATCTTGTAGAGCCATTTGAAGGTGACAACAGATTTGTCCTTTGGTCTTGGGACCACATCTGAGATATCATTCTTCACAATAGACTCATATTCTTCATGCATAGCATCATTCCAAACTTGATGCTTTACAGCTTCTTCAAATGTTCCAGGCTTAGATTGTACAATAGTGCTCATGGCTGCTAGGTACTGTTGGTACCTATTCACCTTCTTTCTTTCACGGAATGTTCCTCTTGGAGAAATAGGTCTCTCGACATCTTGGAGAGTGTCTCTAAGCCATGAGGGTCTCCTTTTATTTGAAGGAGGTGGATCAATAGGATCCATCGGACCTTCAACATCAGGCATTGGTTCTTCCAGCTTCCCTGCTTCTTCTTCTTCTTCTTTGTCTTCCTTTGAGCTAGGAATATCCCTGACTTTCCTGAGGGCAACATATTTATCGAAGGTGACATCATGGCATATATCCATTTCTCTTTTACCAGGAACATAGATTCTATATACCTTCAAAGTTTCACTATAATCCACAAACATTCCTTTATTCCCAAAAGCATCCAACTCGCTTCTCTTTTCCTTCGACACATGAAAATAAACGGGACTTCCAAAAACTCTAAAATGGGAGACATCAGGCTTCTTACCAGAGAAGACTTCTTCGAGAGTTTTGGAGTCCAATGCAGAATGTGGGCATCTATTTTTAATGTACACAATAGTATTGGTAGCTTCTCCCCAAAGAAACTTCGAAAGACCTTGGTCATAAAGCATGGCACGAGTAGCTTCCACAATGGTTCTATTCTTCCTTTCCACAACACCATTTCTCTTGGGAGTATACATAGTGGTGGCCTCCCTCTTAATGTAAAAATCCTTGAAAAAGTCATTGAATTCATTCGACTCACACTCGGTGCCATTATCGGTCCTCAAAATCATGATCTTCTTCCCTGTTTGATTTTCCACCAAGGCCTTGAAGGTACGAAACCACTTGAATGCTTCATCCTTCTTTTTCAAGAAGTATATCCAAGTCTCACAGGATAAGTCATCTATAAAAGTGATATAATACAAGCACCCTCCCAAGGATGTTACGGGCATCATACCAGATAGATTGAAATGTACCAATTGAAAAATATCAGATGTCTTCGTGACACTTGAGGGGAATGGTCCCCTTGTATGCTTTCCTTTGACACAACCTTGACAAACACCTTCATGATCATCTTTAAACTCAGGCATCCCTGTCACCGCCTTCCTTGATTCGGGAAGGGCTTTTTAATGAAGGTGAGAAAACCTCCAGTGCGATAGCTTGATTTGAAGAGTTGTGTCACATGCAGCAGAGAGGGAAGATATAAGAATATATTCATTTTTGTTATTATCAACAACATTGGATTCATCATACCTGGAATTCCTTGACCTCTTGAAAAGTTGACCATTTCCACTTCGGTCAGATGGAGACTTCCTCTTCCCATGAGCGGTAAAGGTAGTAGGGTCACCTCCATTCCCATTTGAGGGATGGTATCTCTCCATCATTCTTGTCTCCTCTTGAGTGCATCTCGTCAACAATTCATCAAAATCAAGAATCACATTTTTATTAAGAATAATAGTATTGAATACATACTAATCACGGGGGAGTCCTCCAAGAGAAATTAGAATGAGCTCTCAATCAGCTACTTCTTCTCCAATAGCTAAGAGATCATTCATGATTTGTGTGAGCCTCATAAAATAATATTGAATGGATTCTTCTCTGCCCTTCTTGATATTCTTCAACTTGTTCTTGAATAAAATAACTTGATTAACATTGCTAGCCATGAACATGCTAACCAACTTATCGTACATCTCTTTAGATGTACCCAGCTCAGAGATATAAGCAACCAAGTGCTTATGAATACAATCCCTGATGATAATCTTCGCCTTGACTTCCCCTTTTCTATACTTCGTCTTTGTGGTAGTTGGTGCATTTGATGGAGGCTCATTTATCTTCCTTGCACATAGTCCATAACTTATTGACCTTCCAATACCAAATCCAAATACATATTCCAGGCATGATAATCAAACTTATCAGTCATATTATCATCACTCTTGAAACCTTTGTACGTGAAGGCCATTGGTCCTTGATAGGACAACTTCTTTGGTGATTTCGTTTCAAACTAGCTTGGGCTTTGTCTTCACCTTAGCTCTGATACCATGTTAAATTTAGATAGCCATGGTATGTTCTATGCTTAAAGAAGTTTACTTGAATCTTTCTTATAGGTCCAATTCAGTTAGCAATCACATAATCATTGAAAGTAAACACTGATAGAAAATAATAATAGATCGAAAGAAGACAAGCCAATATAATAAATCAGAATTTACAATTATTCTTGTCTAGCAAAGATAGAGAGAAATGTTTGTTACAATAGTCAACATGATTCCCTAGCCAACAAAGACTTTGGCTGGTCAAACCAGCTCTTCCAACCTCTCAGAGGTTCAGTCAAACACATACAAGATGAAACTTCCTTCAGTGTCACACAAACCTCATGAGAAAATTCCTAAAACAGTCAACGCAAGTCAACAAAAGGATTGCTGACATCCATATTTCCAGCATCATCCATATTTCTGGCATCCATATTTTCGGCATCCATATTTCCGGCATCCAAATTTTCGGCATCCATTTCTAGCATCCAGATTTCTGGCATCATCCATATTTCTGGCATCCAGATTCACATGTGGGAGAGAGAGAAGCATCTTCTAGTCTGTACGAACCAATCAGATCACGAGTAATGTGTGTTATGATATGATGATCATCAAGTCTCTCTAATTTATATCCATCAATGCGGGTGTGTGACACATATGTTGGGCTTGTGAGCCTACATTATAATTTAGGGCGACCTTGAAAAATTGTACGTGTGGAAAATAAAGTCAAAATACATGTTCTGCTCATCCAAACAAGATGATATTTAAATTAATCTTGCACCTCTCCAAAGCGGAATCTAACAAAAATATCATCATCATCATATGAGCAATGCAACATGGAGTTTGGATCTAGTTGCCCAAAATTAACAGTGTGCAAGGGAGTCGTGGTTACAGGGTGATGCCCATTTGATTTCGAGGACAATTTATTGTTTATTTCATCATTCCATCATACAAATAAGGCAAAGGCTACCCTTTATTTATTCCCAATAGCAAGATCCTTCACCATGAGAGCAGAGCATCAACATATAGTAGCTTAGGTCGGAGCAGTGTGAGGAGTCCACTTCTGGGACAATTTTTAGATTTCCCAAGATGCAGTCATTGGAATCATCCTTTGTAATGCCATGGGATCCATCAATTGATGAACTTGTTTCTCTCATCATTGGGATCATATGGCCAACTAGATCGACAAGATCAATTCCGATTACAAAGAAGCCGAAATGACTCTCCTATAAGATCCAAAAGATCAATTCTGATTATAGATAAGGTGGAATGACTCTCCTATAGTAAAAACAGATATTTCAAGACTAATATTATATAAGAGTTGAATATTATCCAAGGTATTGGAAGACTAGCCCATTTTCATGGCGAAACTCGAAATGATGAAACGGTCTTCAACTGGTCCCATCTAAGGAATATGATGAACCAATCAAGTTCAATTCCCCACAACTACCCCAATGCACACTCCACATGTTTTGTGGCAGAACCACGATCTCTTCACATGTGGTTGGGAAATTTCAGGCGAATTCCCCCCTATGCTTATTTAATAGCCCCTATGGCCCCCATCATCTATATTTGCAATAAGAAATATTTGCGGTGACCAATCACAATGCCAATATAACACCTTCTATGTGTTCAAGTTCAATGTGCATCAAATATATTCGTACAATTTTTAAGCTGTCATGATTTCCCCTCTGCCTTGTGCCATGCTTTCCCATGATCGACAATTCAAAAAGGAACAAAGTTTTAAAGTATTAAGCCTCGTGCCAATAAAATTTCTAATGCCATTTTTCATATTGAACTGTCAGAATTCAACTTGCAACATTTTTATTGACAATGTGTTTGTGTTTGAGCTAGAAGGAAATTTAGCATGCGTTAGATTTGTTTCACAATTCCATGTTGTGGTTGGCAATCTGGTTGTTTGTGCTAGAAGGAAATATGCTAGATTCTTTGACCTTGGAATGTTGTTATTGGAAATATGCATGTGACTATGTTAGAAGGAAATTTAGCACATGTTAGATTTCTTTTCTTGCAATGTTGTTGTTGGAAATATGCTTTAGCTTGTGCAGAAGTAAATTTAGCATGTGTTGGATTTATTTAACCCTACAATGTTGTTATGTTCTTATGTGTGTGCTATAAGGAAATCTAGCACGTGCTAGATTTTTTTCATCTTATAATGTGCTTGTGTTGTGTTGTAAGGAAATCTAGCACATCTTAGATTTCCTTTGCCCTATAATTTTGTTGTTGTCAACATGCTTGTGTTTGTGCTAGAAGTAAATCTAGCATGCACTAGAATTCTTTCACCATATAATGTGCTTGTCTACTTGTGTTTATGCTAGAAGGAAATCTTACACACAATAGATTTCTTTCACCCTATAATTTTGTTATTGACAATGCATATATGTTTGGGCTAGAAGGAAATCTAGCACATGTTATATTTCATTCCCCTTGTAATGTTATTATTGCCATTGTGTTGGTGTTTTTTCTAGAAGAAAATTTAACAGGTCCTAGTTTTCTTTTGGCATGCACCTTTGTTGCTGACAATATGCTTGTCTTTCTACTAAAAGTAAATATAGCACATGTTATATTTAATTCACTTTGCAATGTTGCTATTGATAATGCCTTGTATCTATGATAGAAGAAAATCTAGCACATAATATATTTCTTTTTTCGCTGCAATATTGCTTTTGGCAATATATTTGTGTTTGCGCTAAAAGTAAATGTAGCACGAGCTAGATTTCGTTAACCCTGCCAAGTTGTTATGTGATTTTTTTTTATAGGAAAATTTATCTTGGGTTAGATTTCCTTCACCTTTCAATGGTGTTATCGGCAATGCGTGCTTATATATGCTACAAGGAAATATATCACTCATTATATTTTTTTCATCTTACAATGTTGTTATTAGCAATGCACTTCCATTTATGATAGAATGAAATCTAGCACATGTTAGATTTCTTTTGGTTGATAATGTTGTTGTTGGAAATAATCTTGTGTTTTTTTCTAAAAGTAAATATAGCACATGCTATATTTTTTTCACCTTACAATGTTTGTTATGTTCTTGTGTTTTTGCGGTGTTAGAATTCAACTTGCAACATTTTTATTGACAATGTGTTTGTGTTTGAGCTAGAAGGAAATTTAGCACGTGCTAGATTTATTTCACAATGTCATGTTGTGGTTGGCAATCTGGTTGTTTGTGCTAAGAGGAAATATGCTAGATTCTTTGACCTTGCAATGATGCTATTGGAAATATGCATGTGACTATGTTAGAAGGAAATTTAGCACATGTTAGATTTATTTTCTTGCAATGTTGTTATTGGAAATATGCTTTAGCATGTGTTAGATTTATTTAATATTACAATGTTGTTATGTTCTTATGTGTTTGCTAGAAGGAAATCTAGCATGTGCTAGATTTGTTTGATCTTACAATGTGCTTGCGCTATGATGTAAGGAAATCTAGCACATGTTAGATTTCCTTTGCCCTATAATGTTGTTGTTTTCAACATGCTTGTGTTTGTGCTAGAAGTAAATCTAGCATGCACTAGAATTCTTTCACCTTATAATGTGCTTGTCTCCTTGTGTTTATGCTAGAAGGAAATCTTACACACATTAGATTTCTTTCACCTTATAATTTTGTTATTGGCAATGCACTTATGTTTTGTCCTAGAAGGAAATCTAGCTCACGTTAGATTTCATTCACCTTGTAATGATATTATTTCCATGTGTTGGTGTTTATCCTAGAAGAAAATTTAACAGGTCCTAGTTTTCTTTTGGCATGCACCTTTGTTGCTTGCAATATGCTTGTCTTTCTACTAAAATTAAATCTAACACATGTTAGATTTTTTTCACCTTGCAATGTTTCTTTTGAGAATGCCGTGTATCTATGATAGAATAAAATCTGGCACATAATAGATTTCTTTTTTCCTTGCAATATTGCGTTTGGCAATATACTTGTGTTTTTGCTAAAAGTAAATCTAGCACGAGTTAGATTTCTTTAACCCTGCCATGTTGTTATGTGCTTATGTTTTTGATACATGAAAATTTAGCATGAGTTAGATTTCCTTCACCTTGCAATTGTGTTATCAACAATGTACGCTTATTTGTGCTAGAAGGAAATATATCACTCATTATATTTTTTTCATCTTACAATGTTGTTATTAGCAATGCACTTCCGTTTATGATAGAATGGAATCTAGCACGTGTTAGATTTATTTTGCTCGATAATTTTCTTGGAAATAGGCTTGTGTTTTTGCTAAAAGTAAATATAGCACATGCTAGATTTTGTTCGCCTTACAATGTTTGTTATGTGCTTGTGTTTGTGCTAGAAGGAAATTTAGCACGCACTGGAATTCAACTTGCAACATTTTTATGGACAATGTGTTTGTGTTTGAGCTAGAAGGAAATTTAGCATGCACAAGATTTGTTTCATAATGCCATGTTGTGGTTGGAAAACTGGTTGTTTGTGCTAGAAGGAAATATGCTAGATTCTTTGACCTTGCATTGTTGTTATTGGAAATATGCATGTGACTGTGTTAGAAGGAAATTTAACACATGTTATATTTCTTTTCATGCAATTTTTTTATTGGCAATATGCTTTAGCTTGTGCTAGAAGTAAATTTATCGTGTGTTAGATTTATTTAATCCTACAATGTTGTTATGTTCTTATGTGTGTCCTAAAAGGAAATCTAGCACGTGCTAGATTTGTTTCATCTTATAATGTGCTTGTGTTGTGCTGTAAGGAAATCTAGCACATGTTAGATTTCCTTTGCCCTATAATGTTGTTGTTGTCACCATGCTTGTGTTTGTGCTAGAAGTAAATCTAGCATGCACTAGAATTCTTTCACCTTATAATGTTATTGTCTGCTTGTTTATGCTAGAAGGAAATCTTACACACATTAGATTTCTTTCACCTTATAATTTTGTTAGTGACAATGCGCATATGTTTGGGCTAGAGGGAAATCTAGCACACGTTAGATTTCATTCCCCTTGTAATTTTATTATTGCCATTGTGTTTGTGTTTGTCCTAGAAGAAAATTTAACAAGTCCTAGTTTTCTTTTGGCATGCACCTTTGTTGCTGGCAATATGCTTGTCTTTCTACTAAAAGTAAAAATAACAATTGAAAAGAAACACTGATTCACCCCCCCTCTTAGTGTTTCCAACATAAAGAACTCCAAGTTCAAATATAAATTGACTAGTGGAATTTATGAATATAAGTCCCAAAATAGTTATAGTTATGCTATAGTTCTGACTATACGTTTCTATAATTCATAGTTAAAAATGTTTGAGGCTTCAAAATACTCTCACACATTTGAAGGCACATTGATTAAAATGAGAGAGATTATGATTTCTGGATGGATTTATTGGAAAAACATCAATGATGTAGTGATGCAAAAGTCGTTTTATTTCATGCGGGGAAAATTTAATCAAGGCTTGTTGTACATATAGAAGAAGAATATCATGTGTTGTGCAGACAAAGGACAATAATGTTGAATGGTTACAAATATTTTCAACTATCAAACACAAGATCCATTAGCTTCTTGGAAAATTCAGGTAGTACAGTTTCTTTGTTGTTTCTCTTATAATACTTTGGATACTATTTTGTTCAAATTTCTTAATTGTCAAAATGTTTACTACAATGACTAATGATGGAGATTATAAAACATGGAATGATGAAAGTGGGAAGCAAACAAATAATCAATATAGTGCGCATGATGTTGAAACAAATTTAGAGATGGAAATAGGAGGAGAAGATGTTATCATACCAGATACATAATTTGTTTGGTTATTTATCTTGTTACTTTTTAAATTTATTTTATTTTCATATCTATAACATTTTCAGATGTCTATTATAGGGAATTATGAGAAGAAAGGAATTAATCAAGACAATGACCATGAAATGATGGAGATAGAAATGGATTTTAGTCTCTCTCTCTCTCTCTCTCTCTATATATATATTTTCTAAATTGTTTAAAGAGAAAGTATATAATGACCAAGGGAATGTCCCACAAAACTACAACCAAGACCAAAATATTATATGGATGATTAAAGATGATTCATTGTTTATATAGTTGTTTAATGCTTTCATTGATTGTTACAATTTATAACATTTTTTATGTTTATTATAGTGACAAGCAAGGAGAACAAAAGCATTGATCAAATGAATGTGAAACAAAGCTATAATCAAGAAAATGATATCATATTAGGTAGTTAACATGAACTTTTTTGTTTTTTCTTTTGTTTGTTTGTTTTTTTCAATTAATCATTGTCACAATTTATAAAGAGACAAATAATGAGAACAAAGACAATAATCCAAAGATTGAGAAACAAAGTTATAATCAAGAACAAGATATAAAATCAGGTACTTATAATTTGCCCACTTGTTTTCCTTATTATTTAATGATTTTTATTCATTTTCACAATTCAAACTATTTTATATGTTTAATGTAGGGACAACTAAAGAGAACAAAAACGATGATGAGGTGAAAAGTTATAATTATGAAGATAATGCCATATCAGGTACTTATTACTTGTCTTTTTGTTTTTCTTATTATTCTTAAAAATTTTAATGCTTGTAATTTTAAGGAACTCCACTATCATCCAGATCTCTAATTACACGGAGGGGTTCCTCGAACACCTATACCAGCTAGAGCATCTTCCTCAGGAAAGGGATAGGGTTCCTTCAAAGATGCCTTAAAGGGGAAAGTGGTCTTACAGGACAAACACTCCCCAAATCTTCCAGGTCCGTATATGGTGGATAAGCTGGAAAAAGAACTATAGCTAACTATAGAATTACCAGAATTAAGGGATCTATTCAACATCCTTCAATCAAAAGAAATCATTGGTCGTTTTAATGGTTTTTGGCCAAAATCCGATGCGCTAAATGACTGGATTCACCAAAACTGGACCAACGAATGCGATATTTATTTATATGCAAAAGTATTTTTTGTGGTTCAGTTTGATTCCCAAAACGATTTTAACTCTATCATAAACGATGGTCCATGGTTTTGGGGAAGGGCGGGACTATTGATTACCCCATGGTTTCTCGACTTTGATGCAAATTCAATGGTGGTGACAAAAACGCCGGTATGGGTAAGACTTCACAACCTTCTGCTTCCTTTTTGGCACCATTGGGTTTTTGAAGGAATAGGAAATTATTTGCGAAGATTCCTAAAGATGGATAGTGAAAGAATTGAAAAAGGTATTTTTACTTTTGCCCACATTTGTGTGGAAATGGATATAACTAAAGGTCCTCCAGACAATATTAACATGATACATAAATATTTCAGGTGGGTACAGTCGCTAGACTTCGAAAACACAACTTTATGGTGCAGGATATGTCAACAAACAAGGCATCTTCAAAGCACATGCAAATTGGCAAATAAAGGAGCAAAAAAGAAAGTTCAAAAGCAGAAAGGATGGAAATTCCCTCGTAGTCCTTTATCAGAAGATGAGGAAGAAATGGAAGAAAATCAGGAAACTCAGGGAATAGGAGAACATTAAGGAGCACAAGAGATGGAGGAAGGGAAAGAGGACCTCATCCAACAATCTGATAGCCCTCCCATCATTGTTGCTCCCTCGCCCATTGAACTTCAAACAGAAGCCACCAAAATCACTACAGGTACAGGTGAAAATAAAAGATCGCATGTATTTGAAAGTTGCAACTCAGACAAAGAAAACATCACAAGGAATAATGAGCTGGCCTTCGTTTCTTCTTCCTCGCATTCAGGGACTTGGAAAATTGTCCAAAAGAAAAAAGGCAAGCGCAAAAAGCCCCCAACCCTGCTGGCACACTGTAATTTTTTTTTTTTCCTATGGTAGCCTCGCTACTTTGTGTGCTTGTGCACACAGGCCCTTTGGGGCATTTCTGAATGCTTAATTGCATATACAAAATGTAACTTTTCATTTTCATTAATAGAAAGTCGCTGATTTTTTCTTTGGTAAAAAAACAAAGCATACTTCTCAATTCATCGGATATCGATCAAACCACATCTTGATAAAAGCCTACACAGGAAAAGAGCAAGATACTTGGTTTATGCAGGTTTTATTCCCCTTTCTTAAGACACTTCATCGTATGAAAGAGAAACATGATTACATTCGAATGTTCAATAGAAAATGTACTTCATTGTAGTGGATGGAAATAATTTTCTTTATAAATTTGTTCACAAGTACATTCCAATTTTTGAACGCAATTTGAACATAGTTTTTTTTTCTGAATTAATTTGTACGATTTTATATCTTTTGCAATATTATAAGGGAATTTTCAATTTTTTTTTCTGAGGAAAAAAATTAGAAATTTTTATTAATAAAAAAAAATTACAATGGGAATTGTCAATTATATTTTTATATATTTCTGTTATTATTTATAACTATATTTGCAATGATTGTTGTATCGATTTTTTTTTTTTGCTAATATGTGTGTTCTTAAATGAATTATTTTCCATTGAAATCATCTTACACAAACCATCAAGGCATGTTATTTTTAATGACTTCTATTTACGTATATGCATAATACTCATATATAAATGTGAAATATAAGTTTTGAAATAGAGTTCATTGCAAACAAAGGTGCAATTAGTATTGAGGAAATTATAATAATTTACTTGATAAATGCTACATGCACAATTGGCCATTCAGGTTAATGGGAAATGGTCATAGATAAATGATTTGAACTTTTTGAAGCATAAGATATGCGATTTCTCAATCTATATTTTACATAAATTTATATACTTCAATCAATAAATGGTTGTAATTAAAATCATATCATATTGAAAATTAACGAGACTCAAAGTTAGTTATTGATCTTTTACCTATAAAATGCATTAATATGAGTGCATAAATGTGATATTTAATTTTTGAGATAAAAATCTATTATACATAATTTTTCATTTCTAAAAAAACATATAATTAATGATAATGATTGCTAAGTGGACTATCAAAGTTTGATTGGACGCTATCATAGATAAATTATGTCTTTGAACTTTTTTTTACCTTTAAGGCATATGATTACATTATTTGAAGGTTTTTTTTTTGTAATTTGCATTTTAAATAAACTAAAATCATATCATATCAGCCATAATTATATTATTGATTTTTACTTAGTTATATCCATTAATATGAGTGTATAAAGGTGATATATAATAGCCATATACTATGATACATTTATTCAAAAAATAAATCTAATAATTTCTTGATAATAAGTATTAAGTGGACTATTTAAGCTAATGGGTGATGGGTCATCATACTTCAAACTTCTTAAATTTTAAGGCATTCAATTTTTAATATATATATATATATCAACTATTTGTGTATGTAATCATCTTATCCCAGATAAGTTAATAATGAATCCATTTATTGACCTTTATTTGTTTACCACGTAGTTTAATATGAGTATTAATTTCATATTGTATTTTTTTGAAATAAAACTCCATGTAAAACAAAAATTTCTTCTTAATAAAACATGGAAAAATTAATTAAAAACGTGTTAAGTGGGCCATCTAGATTAATTAAAGAGATCGATCATAAATGGTTGTATTTAAACTTTTTGCAGCATAAGACATTTATTTTCCCATCCATTTTAACATTTTTTTAATTTTCAATTCTTAAATAATAAGCTATTTATTATTTTCTATTTGGTTATATGCATTAATGGAAGTTTATAAATGTGATGTCTTTTGAAATGTAGTTCTTATTGTAAATAAATATATATTCTTTATCAAACAAATTAGAAGTAACTGATAATAAGTTATAAGTGGTCTATATAAAGCCATTTCTCAACTTTTGTTTTCCTATCATGAAGTTTAATATAAGTGTATAAATGTGACATTGTTTTTTTGAAATAAAACTCCATGTAAAATGAAATGTTTTTCCTAACAAAACATGAAATAATTAATTCATAATGAATAGTAAGTAGATTCCTCAAGTTCTCTTAAGATATAGGTCATAAATAAATGTATTTAAACTTTTTACAACATGCACCATTTGATTTTCCCATCCCTATTAACATTTTCTAAATTTCAATTTGTAAATAAATAATTTCTAATTGAAATAATAAAAGACAACAAGATATAAAGCATGTATTAAATTCTATTTATTTATATGCAATGATACAAAGTTATAAATGTATTATATTTTTGAAATAAAACATTTAATGTAAGTAAAGATACATTTTTTAGAAAAAAATAATAATTTAATATCAATTGATGATGAGTTCTAAGTGGTTTATTCTATTTTCAATCGATAACGTTTTCTAACTATGCATTTTTAAATCAATTAATTTTATATACAATCATGCCATATAAGTTGCTAAGTCGAGACACATATAACCTCAAAATTAAAAGCAAGACATCCTATCCTATTCTCCTTATAGAAGTGGGTCCTTTCCCCTATCGAGAGCCTAGCTATGACTAGGCTCCTGTTGTACAAGCACAAAATCAATAACATGGGAGACCATAAACTTCCTAATCTAGCTTTAAATTCCAGCCAAAACCGCATAAGGCCCAAACGAGGTTGGTATAAAGATACCAGGGCTTGGTTAAACCATTGGGAGATCGACGAAAATGTTGCATTGCAAAATATTAATAACATTAAAAATATTGTTACTTCTAAGTTTAAAGAGAAAATGTGGTCTGAGAAAGATTTAGAGGCTAAAAGAAAATTAAAATATTATAAGGAGGTCATCAACCTTTAGTAGTATTTAAACCCTTCTCATGCATTTAGAGAAGGGTCCTGAAATTTGTCAAAAACTTGTCCTCAAAACATGCACTTTTGCACCCTCCGAGGAGGTTTTGATGAATGAATGGAACAGGTTTATTGATATTTTCATTTAATATCTTCTACTGATGTTGCACTTTTGTACTCTTAGTGGATGTTGGATTAAGAAGAGATAAGTCATTATTGCTTGAAGCTCATGAGTAGAACTAGTTATAAATGGTACTTTTATCTCTTAATTATTTCTGCCTTTGTGTTAAAGTGATATTTATGTTCAGTTGTTTATGTATTAATTCTTGAATGCTTGAGTTATCATTTGGCACTTTTGTATGGTGATAGCCATTTGTTTATGCTTAATATATGGATAGCTTATTATGCGATATGTTTTTCACAACTGTTTCGTCTAACCTTTTATACGAAGTGGTTTATCTTTATTGAATTCTTTTCTTATAACAATTGAATGATCTTTATTACCAATTGCTATTTGAAATCATTTTACATCACATAAAGAAAAGATTACATCCCGGGTTTAGTTTAGAATTAGATATTTATGTTTAATTAAAATAAAATTTGCATGTTATTAGATTAGAACTAGAATAAAATCATTTCACTTAGGAATTTTTAGAAAAGAAATTATCAATTCTCAACACACACACACACATATTGGAAAATTGGTCCCATTATCCCCAGTCAGACACACTACACCAAACAGAAAAGGAGCTGCTAACCAAGGTCCGGACTGGGTGGGTATCCCCCTTGTTGTAGACCCGATTTTCAGGGGTTCAACAAGTCCCCAAGACAGACGACACGCTAATAGTTGACAGTCAATTTTCTATTGAACACCTATTTGTTGTAGCAGTCAAAACACCATGGTATGCAGATGTTGCAAATTATCTGGTAGTGGGGAAGATACCCAGACATTTAATGGCGAGAGAACGAAAATTGATTGTACAACGCAGTGAAATATTCTCTTGGATTGGAGGATACCTATTCCATATAGGGGCCAATATGCACATACGCAGATGCATAAGGGAAGACGAAATCTATGACATCTTACGAGCCTGTCTTGATGAACCCTGTGGTGGTCACTTCGTAGAACGAAGGACAAGGCATTAAGTATTGCAATTATGCTATTATTGGCCTATGATTTTCGAACATCCAAAGAAGTATGTTCAGGCCTGCGATAGCTACCAAAGAATAGGACACCCAGGCTAAGCTGATGAAATTCCACAACAACCAAAATTGGTGGTGGAACCATTTGAATGATGGGCGTTGGACTTCATTGGGCCATTCAACCCACCATCAAACCAGAAAGCCCACATATTAGTTGCCACAGATTATATCACCAAATTGTTAGAAGCGGTGGCCTTGTCAAGAGCCATAAAAGAATCAGTAGTTAAGTTTTTCTTTGAACTATTCGTGTGATATGGCTTGCTAAGGGAAGTGATAATCAATGGGGGGGCACAATTCACAGGAAATAAGATCACATCTACCTTAAGAAATCACCATATCATTCATATAGTTACGTCTCCTTACCACCTACGGGCCAAAGGGAAAGTCAAAAGCACTAACAAAGTCTTGGAGGCAATCCTTACCAAGACAGTAGTAGCACATTGCTGGGACTGGGCCACTAGACTACCAGAAGCCTTATGGGCTTATCGAATAACTTGGAAAAATAGCACTGGATATTCACCATATCAGCTAGTATTTGGGAGAGAACCTATCTTCCCTATTGAGTTCGAAATTAAAACTCTGAGAAAAGCTGAGGAAGTGGGATTGGACTTAATAGAAGCTCAAGCTAAAAGACTCCAACAAATAAATGAACTAGAAAAAATTTGACTGCTTTCCCTGCAATGCACAATGATCATTCAACAACAATGATCCAAGTGGCATGATAAACTAATAAAGAGGAACATATTTCAAAAAGGATATTGGGCACTCCTCTATGACTCCAGATTCCAAGACTTTCTAGGAAAACTACAAACAATGTGGCTCGGTTCATATGAGATTCAGGAAGTACATAGCAATGGTACCCTCACCTTGACCACCATAGATGGGTCTGGTTCAACATTTCAAGTTAACGGGTAGAGAGTACGCCTCTATCGCAAACCTCTCATGAAAGAATCTTTCTGTCAACAGGCGCGAAACGATCCCATCATCCAAGTTGTGGTGCAAGGGGGTGATAACCCCACAAACTCAAGTACATCAGAGGTTTGAAAACATCACTTGTAAATAATGTATATAATTGTTTTGTCTTGTTGTATATTCTTCCCAGTTACAATTCATTTTCCTTATAAGATTGTGTTTTTATTGTTGTTCAATTCGAAAACAGCTGTCGTTCTATCTTTGAACGGCTGCTGTTCAATTGAACATCCATCAATTTGATGTGTTTTTTTCATTTTTGTTGTTCAATTCATGGATAGCTACTATTCAATATTTGAACAACTATTGTTTAGTCAAATTGAACAACCATTGGCTGTGCTTTTCTTTTTTCTATTCAGTTCTCGTTCAATCTCTGAATGGATGCCGCTCAATTAAATAGCCATCTACGGTGTTTTTATTTTTTGCTGTTCAATTCGAGAACAACTATTGTTTAGTCTTTGAACGTCCACTGATTCAACCAAAATTGAACAATCGTTTTTACGTTTTTTTACTTTGATGTTCAATTTGTGAACAATTGTTGTTCAATCTTTGAACGATTGTTGTTCAGTTGAATTGAATAGATATTCGTTGGTGTTTTTATTTTTGTTGTTCAATTCGAGAGCAATTGTTGTTCAATCTTTGAACGGCCACAGCTCAACCAAATTGAACATATTTTTGTTGTGTTTTTATTTTTTGTTCTTCAATTCGAGAAAAACTACTGTTCAATCCTTGTACAGCCGCAATTCAACCAAATTGAACAGCTTTTTGATGTCTTTTTAATTTTGTTGTTCAATTCTTGGAAAACTGTTGTTCAATCTTTGAATGGCTACTGCTTAGTCGAATTGAACAGCCATTTTCGGCATTTTTAGTTGTGTTTTTCAATTTGTGGACAAATGTTGCCGATTCAACCACAATGGAACAGCCATTTCACATTTTTAATTCTGTTGGTCAATTCTTGAGCAGTTGTTGTTCACTTCTTAGATGGCTGCTGTTTGGTCGAACTGAACAGGTGTTCACTGCTGTGTTTTTATTTTTTGCTATTCAATTCGGGAATAATTTTTGTTCGATCTTTGAACGACTACTATTCATTCAAATAGAACAACCATTTTTTAAATGCTGAGCAATCTTTGAACAACTACTGCTAAATCTCTTAACATCTGCTGTCAGACGAAATTAAATAGCCATTATTTTTATAATTGAGTAACCTTGAGTAGGGAATGGCAATTGAAAGAGAGAGGGAAAATGGTAAAATTACTAATATGATGGCCTTTTGGCACTATAATTCTTAAACAGGACGCTGGCATTATGCACACATGAAATGAAAGGCTAGGTCACCCACAGTTCAAATATGATATCAAACAATATAGGACCTTATGATGATATATCTTTTTTCACTATTCGAGTAATATGTCCCTACAGCATGAAGAAATGGAACAAGGGGTATTAATGGCATTGGTTTTTTTTTTCCCACTTCTTTCACCATCCCTCACTCTTAAGGAGTCAATGAGCCTCCCTCCTTAAAAAAAAACATTATGTGTTCATGAAAATATTTAAGAGGATAGGGGGTCTCATTACAAGACATCCTACCATGATCATAAGGATTTAACAAGTGACATGCCCATTATGGCTACCACACCAGGGTAATGACTTTCTCATCTACTAGAAGGACATGAGGTCTCATCAAGAGCCGACCTGATCACTTTGTCACAATTCTAGTGAATGGAATTGTGACTATCTTCCTACCACACCAGCACAATGACCTCCTTATAGATCAAGATGTTACAATTCAAAAGGAAGTATTACATTTACATGCAAATCTTAAGAGATGATAGGGGGTCTCATCACGAGCCAGCCTACCATGTTCATAAGGGTGTAGCAAGTGACATGCCCATTATGGCCACCACACCAAGGAAATGACCTTCTTAATGACTTGAAGGATAGGAGGTATCATTACGAGCCAACCTGATCACTTTGCTACAAATGTAGTGAGTGGCACCATGGTTATCTGGCCACCATACCAGCATCGTGATCTCTCCATAAAATTGACAAAACAATTATTCTTACATAAGGATCTTGGCTCATTTTTGGGGTTAAAATAACAACCCCGTCAAGGCTATGAATGCCTACTGGTAGCTGTGGCTTTGCTTGTGGTATGAAAGTATGCTCCTTTAATAGCCAATTTATTTTATATACACCTTGTCTTCCATTTTTCAACCACAAGCTATTACTCGAATTAGTAATAATCATGACCTACCATAAGAATAACTAACAAAGATATGTTTACATATTTTGAACTTCGGAATGACAACCCCAATCATTACTTGACTCAGTCTTTCTTCCATCATAACTTTTCAGTCGTGCAAGGACATCATATTGCAATAATGGCTATGTTATTTCCTCTCTCTTTCCAGTCACTTCTGCATAAGATACAATTATGAAAATTTCTAAATATGACCTTTTTACTGCATATGTTAGTAATTACTCAACTGTTCGTTCCTTCACATGTAGATTATCATTACCAAATTTTGAAATTCCCCTGTCTGCATTACCAAATCTATCCTGTACTTGAGGGCATGGGTGCCATTTCCTCAAGGGTGGGGTTGTAATTAGCCTTAATTCGGAAAGCATGTGAAATCCATGCACAAATATCGTTAGATGCATTGATACGACCAGAGGAACACTACAATTAAGGCATGAAGATTATCTACATAGAGCCACAATCTCTTTTCCACTTGCAGACAACATCCAGTTGAAAAAATAGAGCCAAGAAAAAAAATAATCAAAGGAAAAGAGCATATCAGTTATGGGAGGAAATACCCTTCGAAGTGAGCCTGCAAACTTTCCAATTTCAGAGGCAGCGAGTGCCATCATCCACCGAGTGGGATGGATAACATATGTACACAGACTACAAGGATTCAACACAAGAATTGTAATCAAATTTCTGCAAAATCTACAGGAATGGAAAACCAAAGTTAAAGGCTGAACTATATCAGTTATAGAGGGAATTATCGGAGAAGTTTCTGGAATAACAACGCAAGGAGAAAGATGGGCGGAGAAGCATCTCCTCCTCAAAGAAGCAGTAGAAGCATACCAGGACCTGGATGAACTATTGGAATGAAAAAATAGAGGTATTAAACCTACCTCTTTACACCAGCCATGGCAGGAGCTGGCAACATTCATCCAGAATTTTATTACATGCGAAGGAAATAGGGATGTGGTAAAACCTTGACAGCTCTAAATTTTAGCTGCACTTAAACAAAAAATTTCAATTAATCTTCTTGCCTTTTTGAATTCAGTATTGCATGATACTGCTGTCCGATTGAGGAAAGCCAAGAATCCCCAAGCAGTGGTTAGTCACCAGGGGTTAATAAAACTAATCATCATTCATGAGCTAGACAGGCCCTAGATAGCATGGAATAATTTCGTTAACCCTAAATCACAGGAACCAGAAGTAAACCTAATGGAACTGAAATTGATCCCCCTAGGGTAAATCCACCAAGAAGAAAAAGGACCCGAACCTCATGGAGAACCATCTCGTGCAAGAATTCGAGGAGGAAATGGCCTGAGTCCTAGGAAAAATAAGGACAAACTATGAATTGAGAAACACATTGGAAGCAGGGGAGCAAGAGGAACTTTCTGATAAATCTGCCAACCCCAGCAACTTTGGTCACACTAACGTCCTACCTAACCAAGACGAACCGTGAGATGACGAGGATCTATTTCCTATTGATAATTACAAAGTGTATAGTGATGGACTGGTAGAGGAGAGATTGAAATCATAGGATTATTCAGGTGACACTGTCCTTGTGAAGCAGAGCACACAAACAGAGACATCCCCTTTGTCACTAGGAGGATGCATTGCTCCTCCTAGTTAGGACCCTCACATTGAAGTAAATTCTGAAGACGTAATCAAAAACACCATTTTAGATGCTATCCCTAAAAAGGGGAATTCTTCTCCCCTTCCACCTGCTGAAATAAGGATAGCTGAAGATTTAGATGAAAGGAGAGGTGAGAAAATAAGAAGGACCTGCAAGAGATTGAAGAAATTGCTAAAATATCTAAGAAAACAACTGAAAAAATAAAGAAGGGCCCGGAAGCCAAAGACATAAACCTCTATTGTAGGAACTCAAGCAGAACCAGTAAATACTATCTAAAGCAAAATGCAAACTGACTTAGCCGACATCGTGGAAACTAGAATAAAAACTAATTTGATAACTACTACTAAAACTGAAATACAGACCAACCTAGCAGACACCACCAAGGCTGAAGTGCAGATAGAACTGGAAAACACCATCGAAGCCTCCACCCAAACTGAGTAGAAGGTTATAGAGGAAATGGGGACCCAAACAGAGGAAGCCCCTGCCTATGCCCATTTAGTAGAGAATGTTTCCAACTAGAAATTACAAAATTAACTAGTGCAAGTGCGGCATGAACTAACACAGTGCAGGAAGGAGGTGGTGCCATTACAATAATATCAGGCACTACTAAAAAAATTCACTAACCTCTCCGCCACAGAAGATGAGACATTCACCCAGCTTAGAGGAGTGCAGGCAAAGGTTAAAGTGGTACAAGAGAAGGTAGAGCAAGCTAAGAAAAAAATCTCTACAATTTGCTCTCTATATAATGATGCGTTATCATATAGAGCTCCGACAACCAACTATGCCTGGTTCCTAACAGAACGGTATTTACTCTTGAAAGTTAAAGTTGTGAGGGAAGGAAAACCCACTACTTTTAGGACCATATAAGAGTTTGTCCAATGTTGTAACAATCATGATGAGCACGTCCATCACCTCTTATGTGAGCTTTACATGCATAAATTCTTCTTAGAATAAGACATGGGTAGCAACCCTAGCACCTTCATAGGGGATGTTCAGCTACAAGCATTCCTTTCATTTGCTAAAAACCAGATCAGGTGGGCCAAAGCCTACGGCATATTCCAAAAATGAGAGCATAGTCTAGATTTATGGGTTGGGGGAGGAGCCTACGAAACCCCTACAATTGATCATCCATCACAAAAACTTCATGAGAAGGCAAGGTGTGAGGACTAGGCTGGGATCCATCCATAAATATATCATAGAAAGTGCATGAGAATACTTTGGGGACATTCATGAAGTGGACTTAGCAGTGTTGGGTATGTGTTATATTCTTTCCACGACTAGCCCCACGTGCTGTACGTTGCGCCGGGTGCAGCAGGGGGGTCACAGGGCAGCACTTCGGCGAAAATTTTTTTGGTATGCGGTCCCACTCATATGCGGACCCACCCATGTTTTGTGCATGAGTTTGCACATGGTTTTGGGGTACGATGGTTTTCGGCCCCTAGTATTTTGTAGATCCGGTCAAGGGAACTACGGTTATGTTCTAATCCAGGGTTAATGGATTGGGGTTTATGTATGCTTCGGCATGTATATATATGTGTTGTAACACTAAAAGGAATATAATGAAAATCAAGCTGGTCGTCCCGATTTGGGATCCAGGGGAAAATCTCTGTGTTTATCTGTTTTATGTTTTATGCTCTCGCTATTGTTTATTTTCTGTTATAAGATTCGTGTGTAGATAATTTCTGTTCAGGGTTAAAACCTACATTTGGTATCAGAGCTGTTTCGGCTTCAAGGGGATGCCTTTGTTGTTGAGGGTTTTTTGCTCGGGCTTGTGCTAGACCTTGTTCAGTGGGAGATCTGCGGGATCAATTCTTGTGGTGAAAGAAGATGGCGAGCGGCGGAAAGATAGAGATCGAGAAATTTAATTGTCATAGTTTTGAGTTGTGGAAACTCAAGATGGAGGATCTGCTGGTGGATAAAGATCAGTGGATTGCGGTAGATCCAGGTACTAAACCAACGAAAATGTCAGATGAAGACTGGAAGAAACTGGATCGGAAGGCTAAGAGCACAATACGGTTGTGTGTCTCAGATTCAGTATTGTTGAATGTATCTGTGGAAGCTACGACGAAGACCTTGTGGGATAAGCTAGGGAATTTGTATCAATCTAAGTCTCTGGTGAATAAGTTGTTCCTGTGGAAAAAGCTGTATAACCTGAGGATGAAGGATGGAGACTTGGTGACAGAGCATCTGAACGCCTTCAATATCGTGGTAGTCAGTCGTCATCCGTTGATATTAAAATCGTATGAAGATAAGTGTATCGCTTGTTGTGTTCTCACGTATCTGCGGGACAACATTCGTTATTGCAATAGGTAGCAATACAACTACCCTGAATTTTGATGATATTGTCTCAGCCTTACTGTCAGAGGAAATGAGACGGAGAAATATGGAGGTTCAGAATGGAGATGCCTTATCCCATTTAGAAGGTCCTGTAATTTAAACAAGAATAAGGTTTCAAGTGGGAGATCTAAATCTAGAGGGAGATCTAAAAATCCTGGAAAGTTTGTAAAGGTGTGCTGGAAATGCGGAAAGGAAGGGCACTACAAAAGGGACTGCAGATCTAAAGCTCCCGAGAAAGGAAATGGATCTGATGATGCTCCTTCTACAGAGGAAAAAACCACCTCGGATGAAGGTGGGGATGTGTATTTGGATTCTTCTTCAAATACACATGTAGACCATGAGTCATGGTTGATTGACTCAGGTGCATCCTTTCACTTCACTCCCCATAGGGAGTGGTTCTGTGAGTATGAGAAATATGATGGCGGTGATGTATTCCCTAGTGGGATGATAGGAAGGCTGTAATTGCGACGTGGAAAGGTCAAGTTGAAGTTGCAAGGTGGAAGGATTAGAACACTTCCTGGTGTTCTGCATATTCCTGCATTAGCCAGAAATTTGATTTCTGTAAGCAAGATGGATGATCCAGGTGTAAAAAAAGTGTTCGAGAAAGATGCCTGCAAGATGGTTTGGGGAGCACTGGTATTAATGCAGGGAGTTCGAACTGGAAATCTGTACAAGTTACAAGGTAGCTTTTTTATTGATGGGTGTAACAGTTATGTGGTTCCTGAAAGTGGAGCGGAAAGCCTAGCTGTCTCTGGAGAAAAGACCATGCTATGGCATCAAAGGCTTCGACATATTGGAGAGAAGGGGCTCTCTTGACATCGCATAGAGATGGTAAGGGTAGAAGGTATGTCTAATTTTTCTCTCGGATTTCGATTTCGTAAAATTGTGTATATGGGAAGCAGTAATTCCGGTGAGTTTTCCTCTCTCTCGGTGCCAAGAGGGCAAAACAAGATATTAGAAGAACTCTGTGCACAGTGATGTGTTTGGGCTCCGTGTCACCCATCACCGGGAAAGTTCCGTGTACTATGTTTCATTCATTCCATGACTTCGTTGAATACATGCACATATTTCTTGAGGAATAAATCTAAATTCTTTGATAGATTTAAAGAATTTAAGGCTCTGGTGGAAACCCAGACAGAGAAGCAGATAAAGGTGTTAAGGAGAGATAATGGTGGAGAGTTCTGTAAGAAGGAATTTGAAGAGTCATGTAAGAAGTGTGGTATAGTACGGTAGAAGACTAATCCATACACACCTCTACAAAATGGATTAGTAGAAAGAATGAACAGAACGTTGATGGAAAAGGCAAGAAGTATGTTCAGTGGTACCGAGTTAGGACAAGAATTCTTAGAAGAGGCAGTGGAGACTGCATGTCACCTGGCTAACAGATCACCTTCATCAGCGTTGGAGGATAAGACTCCACATGCGGTATGGACTGGAAAGAAACCCTCTCTTTCACATCTGAGGGTATTTGGATGTGATGCATATGTAGATGTTCCAAAGGAGAAAAGGAGCAAGTTGGATAATAAATCTGAAAGGTACATCTTTATTGGGTATAAGGATGGTTTAAAAGGTTACAAGCTTTGGAACCCAGAAACAAGGAAGGTTGTGTACAACCGAGATGTGGTGTTTAGAGAGGTGAAAGATGTTGTTAAACATGAAGTCCTACCAAAGGAACTTGAGAAGATAGAGTTTGAGCTAAATGAGGATGAATCAGACTCTACAACAGAAGAAGACTCAGAAGATGAAGAGCCACAAACTCCAGCTTTGAGAAGATCATTTCAGGAAAGAAGGAAACCAGAAAGGTATAGTCCATATGCTTTCTATTTAGGTTTTTCCTTAACTATAAATGATGATGAACCCAAAACTATCAGGGAGGCAGTAGATTCAAAGGATGGAAAACTCTGGAAGGAGGCCATGGTTGATGAAATGGCATCCTTGCACAAAAACAATGCATGGGATCCGGTGGAGTTGCCAGCTGGAAGGAAGCCCATCGGGAGAAAATGGGTATTTAAGAAGAAGATGAATGTAGAAGGCAAAGTGGAGAAATACAAAGCTCAGTTGGTAGAAAAATGTTATTCCCAGGTGCCGGGAATTGATTTTGGTGATATTTTTTCTGTTGCCAAAGTTACTTCTATTAGATTACTTTTATCTGCTGCTGCTTCATTTGATTTTGAGATAGAACAGATGGATGTGAAGACAAAATTTCTTCACGGGGATCTAGAAGAGGAGATCTACATAAAGCAACCCGAAGGCTTCATGGTGAAGGGTAAGAAAGAACTGGTATGAAGGCTGAAGAAGTCTTTGTATGGGTTAAAATAGTCACCAAGGATGTGGTATCAGAAATTTGATACCTATATATGGGGACTTGGCTTCACCAGAAGTAAGGAGGATCACCGTGTTTTTTTTAAATTAATTGGTGACCGTGTTATTTATTTGGTCTTGTATGTGGATGATATGTTGTTGATTGGAAATGACAAAGAAATTATCCAAGATTTGAAGACCCAATTGTTCTCCAAATTCAACATGAAGGATCTTGGTGCTACAAAATATATTTTGGGCATGGAAATTAAGAGAGATTGGAAAAAAAGGAAGCTCTGGTTAAACTAGAGGAAGTATGTCGAGACTATATTGCATAGGTTCAATATGTAGGATAGTAAACCAGTGAATGTTCTGATTCCTGTAGTTGTAAAACTGTCTGCTGAACAGTGTCCAAAGACACAAGAAGAAGAGGAGGATATGTCCCTTGTTCCATATGCAAGTGTAGTGGGTAGCCTGATGTATGCAATGGTCTATACTAGACCAGACATTGCACATGTAGTGGGAGTATTGAGCAGGTTTATGTCAAACCTAGGGAAGGAGCATTAGACAGTAGTGAAGCAGGTTTTTAGATATTTGTGTGGCACTATTGATTATGGCTTGTGCTACCATGGAAGACCAGGATTGGAAAGAGTGTTGGACATTCATGGTTTTGTTGATGCAGATTGGGTTGGATATCCGGACCAAAGAAGATCTAAAAGTGGGTATGTGTTTACCCTATTTGGAGGCGCAACAAGGATGAGTAAAAGACAAATCGTAGTGTACTCTTCAACTACGTATGCGAATGCATAGCACGACCATGCAAGCAAGGAAGTAGTTTACAGTAAGAGATTGTGTTCAAGTATGGGGTTGGTACAACAAGCTATAAGGATAGACTGTGATAGCCAAAGTGCAATTTTCTTGGCTAAGAACCCTGGTTACCATTCAAAGACAAAGCACATTGATGTTCAATATCACTTGTTAGAGATATGGTTGAGGCTAAAAGGGTGTTGCTCGTAAAGGTGGACACTTTGAAGAATGTTGCAGATGCATTGACGAATTTTGTGAGCACTCAGAAGTTCTCTTGGTGTAGAGAAACAATGGGTGTTGAAGAATTTTCCCAATGACTAAGCTCTCCTGTGGCCCCCCAGTGGAAAGAAAACAAAAAGTGGGAGAATGTTGGGTATGTGTTATATTCCTTCCACGACTAGCCCCATGTGATGTACATTGTGCCAGGCGCAACAGGGGGGTCACAAGGGGGGAGGCAGCGCCTCGGCGAAATTTTTTTTGGTGTGCGGACCCACTCATAGGCGGACCCACCCATGTTTTGTGCATGATTTTGCACATGGTTTTGGGGTACGATGGTTTTCGGCCCCTGGTATTTTGTAGATCCAGTCAAGGGAGCTACGGTTATGTTCTAATCCAGGGTTAATGGATTGGGGTTTATGTATGCTTCGGCATGTATATATATGTGTTATAACACTAAAAGGAATATAATGAAAAATCAAGTCGGTCATCCCGATTTGGGATCTAGGGGAAAAATCTCTCTGTATATGTGTTTTATGTTTTATTCTCTCGCTATTGCTAATTTATAAGATTCATGTGTAGATAATTTCCGTTCGAGGTTAAACCTACAAGCGTAGCGTCACAGCATGATATGGATGGAATCCGAACAATGTGAAGAATAGGGAGCCATTTAGTTACAGGAATTTCAAGGTTGCTGCCTCTAGATTCCTTTCATACAGAAGCCTGGTCTACAGCATGGGGCCTACCTTGTTGGGATGAATATATAGAAACCCTCTCCTCTGGAATCCTCCTGAGGATTATAATCACAATTACGAATTACCAGATGGAGCCACAGGCACTGCCTTTGCACTCATGAAATGAAAACAAGGCTTCAAAGCATACAACAAAAAGGCATACCCTACCTACTCCTTAACACAACTACATCTCAATCATATGTTTGCATGAGGACATGCAACTAGGTAAGCAGGGGAGTATGTTGGGCCAAAATTAAGGTATGATTCTCACCCTGTAAGTACTTCAAATTATGTTATAATTTCAGGGGAATCCCTCTTCATATTAGCAATAAAGAGAATAAACGATTATGAAAACGAGAAAAATTAGACTAATGATGCAAAGGATGTTTTTGTAATAAAAAATTGACTTCTCTTATCTCTGCATGCAGGAAGGCAGAATGGCTGGACCAATAGGAAATGGAAACCAATCAACAGACGCAAAAATATGGAATCCTGGTAACTCCCAGCGGCCAGCAGAAGGCAGACAGACAAATTCGAGTCCAAGAACTCAAATGACAGCCACACGCAGTGGGCTATCATTTGGAAAATACTTTCGAATTTTTGAAATCAACATTAAAAGGGCGAAGGAAGGATGAGAAGGGGAGTCAGAGACATGACAGGAAATTCATTCTATAATAGACACATCAGAAACAGTCTGTCTAATTATTTTTTTATAACATCACTAGATGTAATATAGAGCTTTGAACAATAATCTTTTGAAGTTTTTACTGCGCTAGGGCTTCTGGTGATCTGGGCCCAACCTCTGGAAGTTCCATGCAAGTTTTCATACTCTGTGTAGTTGTAGAACCAATGCTTAAGGATCTAATGTAGTCGTAAAGTATATTTCCATTCAATACAAATACAATTCTCTTTCTTCAGGATTGTTAGAAATTGTGTTCTTGAAGTAGGACAATCGCAATCGTATTTTTCGACTTACGACAATATTTTATTATCAGTAGATAGTTCCAATTCTTTTAATACCATTGCATTTGAATTACAGATCATAGAATAAGTTGATTTCAATATTATCTGTCTTTATGAATTGCATTCTTCTTCTAGCATAACGAAGCATTCAACCATCAATCAATGTTGATTAACTAATTCATAAAGAGAATTCCATTGCAAAATTACTTAATTAATTGTTGTACAATTTATTTAATTTGCTTCAGTCATACCGTTGTTCCATTACTGTTCAACTTAGTTATCCTGCTGTTCCATTACTGCTGAGCTAGTTATACTGTTGTTCCATTACTGCTGAGTTAGCTAGACTGATGATTCAATTCGATTCCATTCCTGTTTAGCTTAGTTAGACTGTTGTTCCATTCAATTCCATTGCTGTTCAGTTTATTGTTGAATTCAATTCAATTTCTGCTTGATTTCTTTAGATTGTTGTTTGGTTCAGTTAAACTGCTATTTAATTCCATTAGATATATGCAAAATCCTGTTGCTCAATCTTAGGTTAAAAACCTATCCAAGCCACCTCTCGTAGGATAAGCAAGCTTAAGAAGTTAGAAAATTCTTCCTCATAAGTGACAAGGAACATTTGTTAGATGAATTGACTCGCATATATTGTGCCAACACTCTTGGAATAAAAAGACTTACCCCGGGTTGATAATTAAATGAGAAAGCACTAGAGTTTTCAATAAAAAGTCACCTATTTCATCACCAACAAGTATCTAGGTCCTTCATTTCTTCTATGGAACTTACTTTGGAGTCAAATCTGTCATGAAGCGATCTCAACATTTTTTGAACAATGGTGCTTCCTTTAATATTTTCTCCTAGTCCTTGAAGAGATTTAACTACTTCAGCTACTTGGAGGAAGTATGATGCAATATCTTCTTCATCATCCATTTTCAGACTCTCGAATTGTCTTCTATAGGTTTGAAGCTTTGCCTTCTTAACTTTGGAGTCCCCATCATATAGAGAAACCAACTTATCCCATACTTCTTTGGCTGAGTCACAATCCATGACTTTCGTAAATTCAGAATCGGTAATTCCACTAGTGATGGAATTTAAAGCTTTGGCATTAGCAATGTAGGCTCTTCTTTCATCTTGATCAGTTGGAAGACTAGCGAGAGCTTTGTACCCATCCAAAACAGAGTGCCATACTTCAGGACCAAGAGACATTAGATAGTAGGACATCCTCTTTTTCCAAAAACTAAAGTTTGTTCCATCAAAGATAGGTCGTTTCCCTGTTGCTTCCATGTTCTTCATTGTGCTTAAGAATCCTTCTTCCAATTGTTAGGCTGATAATGAAGAAGCTGGCTCTGAAACCAATTGTTGGAAATACTAAGAGGGGGGTGAATCAGTGTTTCTTTCCAATTGTTAATTAATGCCAGTTAGATTCTTCACAATTAAAGACAGAGAGGTGTATAATGATAATATTAAGGATTAATAAGAATTTCAATTTCCTTTCTACTAATAGTATACAATAGATGAGTGAGGGCACCAACCCTTTTAATGAAACACGCACCAACCTGTTTCCAAGCACCAACTTGGACTTTGATGAGGCTCCGACCTCTAGGGCTTTGACCCTATCTGCTCAAGGCACCAACCTTGTGTTTAGGAGCTCCTACTCCAAGGACACCAATCCTTCTTTGCTTGGTTTAATAGAGAATGTGAATAGTGCTTACTTGAATGTTCTTGACATATTCATCACTATATTATTTCTTCCAAAATTCTTCACTGACTTCACTGTCCACTCGTCTTCCTCACTGGCCTTCAATTAATCCATCAGTACTGTTGTCTTCACTGTCCAAAAAATTTCCACTTCACTATTCAAAAATCATAGATTATTTAATATTTCATGTCTCCAACTCATCACTGTTCAAGCCTTCAATTCTTCATAAGTTATTTACTGTCCAGAGGTTATAATTCACCACAGGTCTGAGCTATATAAGCACTGTCACAGGTTCAAGCCAAGTCACAAATCTGAATTATAATAGGTGATAGTTCTTCTAAATTCCGAGCTTCAAAGATATAGGTGAAAGGTAAACAATTCTGAGGAAATACTCAACAGGCACGAGATAATATACCACAGGTGTTGGCAATAGGATGCAGAGTGTTGTCCTTGATGGCAACCCACTGAATGAAGATGAAGACATGTGACTGTTGACATGTGTTGTCCTTGATGGAAATTCACCTGATGAAGTTATTCCTGACTTGATGGACTTGGTAAATGATGTTTGTTAGCAATATGATGTTGAGTGTTGTCCTTGAAAGGCAACCCACTTGATGAAGATAATGGCAACTTACTGGATGAAGTTGTGCTCAATAGAATATGTCTTGATGAACTAAATATGATGTATCTACAATGTGTACAGAAGGCAATGAAGAAAGGAATTCAGCATGTGCTAGATCTATGATGAAAAGAGTATGTCTCAAGGAATACGCGGATCTGTCTAAGGGAAGTCGCGTATGCACGCGGGAAACAACGTTCCAAGTCGCATATGGGAAAAAAGCGCTCTTAAAGTGGGAAACCAGGGGTAACCACCATGGTATTGACCCATTTTATTGAGTAATGATTCGTCTATGTGACCCCGTCTAGGAATACCATCGAAAGTAATATTGTTTTGGCTCATGGTATTGAAAAAGGGGCTCGTGGTATTGTTTTGGCTCATGGTATTGAAAAAGGGGCCCGTGGTATTGAAGGCTCATGGTATTGTTTTGGCTCATGGTATTGAAAAAGGGGCCCGTGGTATTGAAGGCTCATGGTATTGTTTTGGCTCATGGTATTGAGAAAGGGGCCCGTGGTATTGAAAAAGGATAAACCTATATAAGGAGAAGAAATTCATTGTGCAAATCATGAGTGTGGGAGCAAGATGTCTGAACTTGAATGAATACTTCTCTCTGAAGTATATCTGAATGGAAAGGGTTATAGTTGAATGATAGATCTGAATGTATGATGCTCCAATGAAGAAATGATGAAGAAGGGAATCTAGATCTGGAATATATTTGTATCTGCTAGATTTGTTTATGGAATGCTTAGATCTGAAATGAGGCGAACATCTGTCTAAAGTAAAGGGTTGAATCTGAACTGAATATCTGATCTAAAGAAGTATGCAGCTCTAAAATGGTTGAAGATCTATATGCTAGTTCATCACAGAGGAAGCACATATATACGCGGCTTCGCTGAAGAGAAAGCGCGTATGCGCAGTGAAATTAATTCTGAAGTATACACTGGTTTATGTGAACGTAAGCGCGTATATATGCGACATCAGAGAAAGGAAAGCGTGTATGAAAACTAGGGTTTGCTGAAGTCTGTGGTAAGAGATGTATGATCTGTTCTGCTGTGTTATAGCTATTTGTTGTTGATGTTTGATTGTGCTTAAATGTATGGAGTGGGTCCAGTCTGAAAATATGATGAAACGAGGCCTACAAATAGTGCTCTTTTGAGGTTGTTGGATCCAGTGTGAAAATTGATGAAACGTGGTCCATAGAGGTGCTGAGGGTTGTAGCCTTCAGTCAGGGGGTGGTAGCTCCCTTCCAGGTGAGGCTGGTAAACGAGATTAGGGGGTCGTAGCTCCCTTCCAGGTGAGGCTGGTAAACGAGAGCAGGGGGTCGTAGCTCCCTTCCAGGAGAGGCTGGTAAACGAGTCAAGGGGTTGGAGCTCCCTTCCAGGAGAGGCTGGTAAATGAGCGCAGGTGGGTGCCTGCGTGCTGGTAGGAGTCTGCACCAGCACATATGTTGTAAGATGTTTTCTCTATAATAAAATATTGAAGGCTGAGCAACTGCAGCGGTGGTTTTCTCCCGACTTGGGTTTCCACCTAAAAATCCCGGTGTTCATGTGTGATTCTTTGTGTGATGGTTTATTCTGTTCTTACTGCACATGTTTACTGTTTATAGAACATCTAATGAATGAATGATGGAATGATATAAGTGAAGAACTAATGGCATAATTAGATCTCTGTGTATACGCGAGTTTTATGAAGGATATCTGCGTGTATACACTAGTTGGCTTCAGCAAAGTAGCGTATGGGTTTTGGAGCATGAAAAAGTAAAAAGTTTTAGTTTGCCCTAAACACTGATTCACCCCCCCCCCCCTCTCAGTATTTTTCCCAACAATTGGTATCAGAGGAGGTTCTTCTGCAGAAGCTTGATCGCTTGAAGGAGATCCGTCGCAATGGGAATTCAAGAAGGAGTGATGTCTATAAAGCCACCTCTATTCAATGGAAGCAATCTGATATTCTGGAAGGTACGAACAAAATCATATATGCAAAGTCTTGGTGCAGATGTATGGGCAATCGTGGAAGAAGGTTATCAATACCCAGCAAGTATTCCTACCGATGCAGCAGAAAGGAAGAAGTATGAAATCAATGCCAAAGCAATGAATGTCTTGTTAGGAAGCATGTCTGAATCAGAATTTGCTAAAGTGATGCAGCTACATTCAGCAAAAGAAATATGGGACAAAATCATTCTAAGCTATGAAGGAGACACAAAGGTAAAAAGTGCAAAACTCCAACCTCTTAGAATTGAATATGAAAATTTGAAGATGCATAGTGATGAAAGTGTTGCCAGTTTCTTTCTTCGTCTAGATGATATTGTAAATCGGATGAGAAATTTGGGTGAAACCATAACCGATACTACTTTGGTGGAAAAATTCTTAAGATCCTTGACTTCAAAATTTGACTCTAAAGTTTCAGCTATTGAAGAAAGGCAAGATCTGCAAACTCTTACTATTGTTCAATTACATGGTATTCTGACTGCTTTTGAAATGAGACAAGGAGGTCCTTCCCAAATCAGAGAAGCTGCTTTTAAGGTATCTACAAGAGGAAAAGAAAAGGAAGTTGTGAAAGAATCCAGCTATATATCTGAAGAAGAAGAAGCGAATTTCGTGAGAAAACTCCAACTAGGAACTGGAAGATTCAAAGGTAAGCTTCCCTTCAAATGTTTTGAGTGTGGAAAAGTTGGTCACTATGCTGCTAAATGTCCTTATAAATAAAAACAGGGTAAAGGAAAACAATTTGAAAAGAGGAAGAGTTATTATGCAAATGAAGATGATGATGAAGTGTCCAATGAAGATGAAGAAGATTCTGACCAAGCTCTACAAGTGCTCATGGCAAAGAAGCAAAAAAAGAAGGTTACTCGAGGAAAGGAGATACCTCAGAAATCATGTATAGAAAAAATTGAAGAAGATGAAATAGATTCTGACGAAGCTCTACAAGTGCTCATGGCAAAGAAGAAAAAGAAGAAAAAGAAGAAGGCTACTCGAAGCAAGGAGATATCTCAAAAAATTGAAGAAGATGAATCTGATAGTGATTTGGGCCCTTGTAATCTTCTTTGTGCAAGCAATGGTGTAGAAAGTGAAAGTAAAGTTGTGGACCTAGAACAAGCTATCAAGATCAAAGTTGAAGAACAACAAAAGGAAATTGATAAGAAAGATTCTATCTACAAAGAGATGATCTCTAAAATGAAAGATCAAATAGAAATGCTGAATGGACAGGTGGACAAGTATCAAAGGTTTCATACTTATGCATCCAATCGAATTAAAGAACTAGAAGCGGAAATCAACGATCTAAATGCAGATCTCGAAAAA
Source organism: Pinus albicaulis (assembly GCA_034641835.2). Classification (NCBI taxonomy): domain Eukaryota; kingdom Viridiplantae; phylum Streptophyta; class Pinopsida; order Pinales; family Pinaceae; genus Pinus; species Pinus albicaulis. Next base: position 1,504,797,534 of record CM076581.1, on the reverse strand, counting down.
TCAAGCAAGAAGAATGAAGGACTTGAAGCAGCAATCATCTTTCTACAAACAGATCTTGAAGCATCAAATAAGAAGAATGAAGAACCTCTGTCATTTGAAAAGGAAGGCCTTGAAGCAGAAATCATCTCTCTAAAAGAAGTGTTTGGTCAATTTAGTGTGTCCTAAATTGCTGCATTTAATTTGTCAATCCGGGAATCGTAAGCTGATGAAGTGCGGCGCACTATATGTGCAAGATAACCTATTTCTTAACTTTTTGTCGTTTTTGGTTTTTCTAAGGTGAAATGGAAATTCTAAAATGAAAACAAGTTTGGTTATATTTGTTCAAGGAAGTTATATCCCCTATAATGATTTACCAACTTGAAACTTTAAAAGCAAATTGAAAATTACAATGACAAGACTTGAAAGAAAGTAAAAGTGTACTGCTGAAATGAAAAGGTGCTGCTAATCTAATGAATCAAAATAGTAAACTAGTGAACATGAAAACCAAACTATTCTTGCTGCCAACTAAACACAAAAGAAACTATGCTTAAGGAAATTCAAAATCGCAACAAAATAAATCTAAATCAGATTACATCAATTCATTTTCTGACCCTTCATCATTAGACCAGCTATGATTTTCGGAAGTAATCATAAACAACTTGTGTAACTGATATTTAATTTGCAGAAAGTAAACTAATACTAAAACATACACTCATGATTCAATCCCTCGCCATCAGTCCAGCTGTGGCTTTCGGAGGCAACTGAAGATGTCATACATGATTTAATATATCTAAATTTGCAGAAAAGAAACTAATACTAAACTACACATTTCATAATGCAGTCCCTCACCATCAGTCCAGCTGTGGCTTTCGGAGGCAACTGAAGACGCTATGAGCGTTTTAAATTTCATAATTATGGGCATGTTGCAGCAAATTGCAGAAGCAGAACAATTCAGCCACAAACAAACAGATTCTATTCAGAAAGGTACTCTGGTAGCTTCAAGGGATATTGTTTCTCATGTAGTATGGGCATAAAACGATTGTAAAGGAAGATTAGAAATACTCATCATGATTCTTATGTTTATTTCTCTGGCCACATGAGATGTTATGCTTGTAACAAGTATGGACATGTAGAAAAAGAATGCAGGATGAACAGATCTGGGAAAGTAGATAACTTCCAGCACACAGATAGAAAGTTCAAACAAATTTGGAAGAAGAAGGAGGACCGATCAGAAACATAGGGAATTCAGACCCTACTGCAGTCATCGAAACACGGAAAGGCGACTTTTCTTGACCAGGCTGAATGATGTGAGATACATTATAAGATCTAGTAATGTATCGTCACAAGGGCAGCAATGCATGATGAATCTCATGGTTGATTTGATTATTCTGGTTGTGTTTACTTCTGACAGCGCATCTGATGTTGAAAAGACAGGTACATGAGGTACAAGCTCGGGAGGAAATGAAGGAAGATGGAAAATTTCTATGCTTCACTTTCCATACGCGGGTTCGATGAACACAAGTCGCGTATACACGCGATTTACAGCAGACATAGTCGCGTATGCATTAATGATAAGAGAATTTATATGATAGCTGAAGATCTGGAGCAGAGGTTCAGGGGGGAGCTTCGATCGATTGTTCATAACTGTATCATTGACTCTATATCAGCTTAATTTCTCAGTTTCAAATAATGATGATATGATACATGGTTTCTTGTGTTGAAGATTGTGGATGAGTCCTGTTTGCTTATTGATGAAGAGTATTTGTTGTTGAGATGAAAGTCTTATAATTCGGAGATAAGAGCAGATCATGCAGAGTTTGTTACTATGGTTGAGATCTTTTGACTACATATGTTACTTCATGTTAAATCTTGAAGGTCTTGATGATATTGGACCACATGGATGATTGCTTGACACATATTTGAAGATGTTGTTCTGATATGATAATCTCTCTTGGAAAGATTGTATTGATGCTGCAAAGAATCTGAAGGCTTGGTTACTAATGTGCTTATGCTACAACCGTTGGATGACGCTTGAAGACACAACTACACTGTTCTATCTATCTGTAGTCCAGGGAAGCATTCAAATATCCTAGAAAGAAGCTGAACACTGTCTTTTTCTCACAGAGGATCAGATCTGGTTAAAATTTAGAAGATGGTATTGGATACGCGGGTTTCCTGAAACACAGTCGCGTATATACGCGAGTTCATGCACAGAAAACCGCGTATGTCTGATTGCTGACAATTTTCTGTTTGGAGTCAGCTCTCTTCAGCACAGCTGCAGTGCTGTTTGGTATCTCTGATACTGTTTGGCATCTCTGGTGGTGTTCCAGTTCTCATAATTCTATTTCTAATATTTTGATAAAGATGCCTTGATGATTTGTTGGTAAAAGTGTTCAGGATGCACAAACTAAGGGGGAGCCTTAGTCATATGGAAAGGTTGCTTGGATGCATAGATTCAGGGGGAGCATTAGCTTTGCTGAGTATAATGCATTGTTGGCATTATGATGGCTCTGAAATATGTTCTCTTTCTTGAGGACTTTCTGGTGTTGGTCTTAAAGTCATATTTGTATTTTGATGAAAAGGTCATGTTGAGACCCATGATGTAAAATTGTAAATTTCAGTCATGTAAGGACTTGTCAAAATTTGTAAACCCACTTGGTTGGGTAGCTGAGTCAAATTTTGTAAACCCACTTGGTTGGATAGCTGAGTTAAAATGTGTAAACCCACTTGGTTGGGTACTTGAGTCTTATATGTAAATCCACTTGGTTGGATATTTGATGTAAGTATGAGTCTTTGGTGATAGGAAGTTCATAGAGTCATGTACTTCATTGAAAAATATGTTTGAAGATTCAGCATGAACTCAGGGGGAGCTTGGTCACTTCAGTATATATCAGATCTGCAGAATACTTCTTCTACATGAGGAGAAAAGGGGGAGAGTGTGTTGGTTTTGATTCGCCCTTTGCCCTTGATGTCAAAGGGGGAGAGTGACATGGTGTTTGAATGAAGCAAAAGAATGGTGTCAAAAATGGGGAGAGTGACATGGTGTCATTGTATTCTTAATGTACCTATCTGTTGTGGTAACCAAACACCATCGTGGTTGCCATCAAGTCCAAAGGGGGAGATTGTTGGAAATATGATGCAGAGTGTTGTCCTTGATGGCAACCCATTGAATGAAGATGAAGACATGCGACTGTTGACATGTGTTGTCCTTGATGGAAATTCACCTGATGAAGTTATTCTTGACTTGATGGACTTGGTAAATGATGTTTGCTAGCAATATGATGTTGAGTGTTGTCCTTGAAAGGCAACCCACTTGATGAAGATAATGGCAACTTACTGGATGAAGTTGTGCTTGATAGAATATGTCTTGATGAACTAAATATGATGTATCTATAGTGTGTACAGAAGGCAATGAAGAAAGGAATTCAGCATGTGCTAGATCTATGATGAAAAGAGTATGTCTCAAGGCATACGTGGATCTGTCTAAGGGAAGGTTGTGGGCGTTAACTTTTCTTTTTCTTTTTGAATGCTTGAATTTTGAAGAGATGTTTCCTCAGAACCCTTATTGGTTTCAAGAGAGTCCTCCTCAGAGGTATCTTGCTCTTGAATATCTATAGAAGGTTTTTCTAAAACTCTACCAGATCTGAGTTGTACATCGTTGAGAGGAACAATCATATAGGTAGAAAATTGTTGTCCTTCTACCATATAAGTAGTTTGAGGATTCTTATTGTTTGTTGGCAATATGATGCAGAGTGTTGTCCTTGATGGTAACCCACTGAATGAAGATGAAGACATGCGACTGTTGACATGTGTTTTCCTTGATGGCAATTCACCTGATGAAGTTATTCTTGACTTGATGGACTTGGTAAATGAGGTTTGTTAGCAATATGATGTTGAGTGTTGTCCTTGAATGGAAACCCACTTGATGAAGATGATGGAAACTTACTTGATGAAGTTGTGCTTGATAGAACATGTCTTGATGAACTAAATCTGATGTATCTACAGTGAGTACAGAAGGCAATGAAGAAAGGAATTCAGCATGTGATAGATCTATGAAGAAAAGAGATAGTCTCTAGGCATACAGATTTGCCTACAAATGATATGCATCGTGGAAAGGAACGTTCCAAGTCACGTATGGGAAAAAGCGCTCATAAAGTGAAAAACCAGGGGTAACCACCATGGTATTGACCCATTGTATTGAGTAATGATTCGTCTATGTGACCCCGTCTAGGAATACCATCGGAAGTAATGTAGTTTTGGGCTCATGGTATTGTTTTGGCTCATGGTATTGAAAAAGGGGCCCGTGGTATTGAAGGCTCATGGTATTGTTTTGGCTCATGGTATTGAAAAAGGGGCCCGTGGTATTGAAGGCTCATGGTATTGTTTTGGCTCATGGTATTGAAAAAGGGGCCCATGGTATTGAAGGCTCATGGTATTGTTTTGGCTCATGGTATTGAAAAAGGGGCCCGTGGTATTGAAAAAAGATAAACCTACAAGGAGGAAGAAATTCATTATGAAAATCATGGGTGTGGGAGCAAGATGTCTAGGGCTTGAATTGAATACTTCCCTATGAAGTATATCTCGTATGGAAAGGGTAAAGGTTTGATGATAGATCTGAATCTATGGTGCACCTATGAAGAAATGATGAAGCGGGATATCTAGATCTGAAATGTATCTGTATTTGCTAGATCTGTTTATGGAGTGATTAGATCTGTGATGAGGTGAATATCTATCTAAGGTAAAGGGTTGAATCTGAACTGAATATTTGATCTAAAGAAGTATGCAGCTCTGAAATGGTTGAAGATCTATACGCTAGTTCGTCGCAGAGGAAGCGCGTATATATGCGGCTTCGCTGAAGAGAAAGCACGTATGTGCAGTGAAATTAATTCTGAAGTATACGCTGGTTGATGTGAACGTAAGCGCGTATATACGCGACATCAAAGAAAGGAAAGCGCGTATGCAAACTAGGGTTTGCTGAAGTCTGTGGTAAGAGATGTCTGATCTGTTCTGTTGTATTATAGCTATCTGTTGTTGATGTTTGACTGTGCCTAAATGTATGGAGTGGGTCCAGTCTGAAAATATGATGAAACGTGGCCTGCAAGTTGTGCTCTATTGAAGCTGTTGGATCCAGTGTAAAAATTGATGAAACGTGGTCCTTAGAGGTGCTGAGGGTTGTAGCCTTCAGTCAGGGGGTCGAGTTCCCTTCCGGTGAGGCCGGTAAATGAGATCGTGGGGACGTAGCTTCCCTCTCTGGTGAGAGGCCGGTAAACGAGATCAGGGGGTCGTAGCTCCCTTCCAGGTGAGGCTGGTAAACGAGTCAGGGGGTTGGAGCTCCCTTCCAGGAGAGGCTGGTAAACGAGCACAGGTGGGTGCCTGCGTGCTGGTCAAGACTGCGCCAGCACATATGTTGTAAGATGTTTTCTATAATAAAATATTGAAGGCTGAGCAACTGCAGCGGTGGTTTTCTCCCGATTTGGGTTTCCACCTAAAAATCCTGGTGTTCATGTGTGATGCTTTGTGTGATGGTTTATTCTGTTCTTACTG